>CM057053.1:63859953-64467453 GCA_029948455.1 Solanum rostratum
ATAGTATGCATCAATTGGTTTGATTGATTTTATATATTATTATTTAATTTATTGGTGTTTGATTTTAAAATATGCTAGATCAATGATGACGTCACGCATCGTATTGGGGTAGCATGGATGAAGTAGAAATTTGCTTTCTGGAGTATTGTGTAATAAGAAGATACCAGTTAACTTAAAGATAAGTTTTACAGAATGGTGGTTAGACCGTCTTTACTATATGAGGTAGAATGTTGACCAGTAAAAAAGTTACATATTCGGAATATACAGGTTGTAGAGATGAGGATGTGTGGACATACCAGGGGTGGTAAGATTAGGAGTGAGATCATTCGGGAGAAGTTAGGGGTGACCTCTGTGACACACAAGATGCATGAGAGAAGCAAGACTGCGATGATTTGGGCATCTGCAGAGATGAAGTGCGGACGCTCCTGTTAGAAGGTGTGAGAGTTTGAATTTAGGGGTTACAAGAAGGGGTAGAGGAAGACCGAAAAGTATCGGGGAAGGTGATTAGATAGGATATGACGCAACTTCATATCACCAAGGACATGACTGTCGATAGAAAAGAGTAGAGGTCGCATATTAGGGTAGAAGATTAATAGGCTAATAAAGTACGGTAATGTTTGGTCTTGTGATATACTAGGTTAGTAGGATTAGTCGTGTCTTTATATCTTGTGTTGTTATTGTCCGTCTTTTATTTTGTTACTTTTATTGCTTCCCGCTTTAGTCTTTTTTCCCCTCAGATCTAGTATCTTCTATTTTTTGGGCTGATATTTTTGAGACGAGGGTTTTTAAAAAACAACCTATCTATCTCTATGAGTTAGTGGTAAAGTCTGTGTACATTTTATCCTCCCCCAAATGTCACAGCGGGATTTCACTGAGTATGTTCTTGTTAGACCAATAATCAAATCAATAAAGTGTGGTTTTTTTTGTTGATTTTAGATTTATTAATTTTTTTATTTAACTGATAAAAAAATTTTCATAAAATAAATATATGATTTTCTAACAATTTCAAAATAAAAATAATGTAACTTTACGTGATACTGGTAAAATAAAAATAGTAAAAACTAACATAAAAAAAAACCCATACAAATGCAATATAAACAAAAAAAAAATTAACTTTTTGTGAACTCAAAATCGTTGTTAGGTGTGAATTGAATGCTAAGCAAAAAAAAAATTTATATTTTCTTTTCATATGTCTAAATCATTTCAATGTCACTTCTCATATCTTATTCTCTATTACGGTTCAATTTTATCTTTCCTAGTATATTTATATATTTGTCTAAAACATTTTAACTAATCAATATTCAACTTTATACAGCATAATTAATTTATCTAATTATCACTTTATAAAACTTTATCCTTAAATTTTATTGACACATTCTAAAATCTATATCTAACAAATTCAAATTGAAGAATCCTCTAAAGTGGACTGTTGAAAAAAGAGACATTTTTCTTGAAAACACATTGACTGCAGCCACTCAATTTTGAATTAATAGATGTTACGTGGTGTCTTTACAACATTTGACTGTACAACTTAATTTTTAACACGTATATACCTTAATTGTTCAATAATAATTACTTAACAATAAAATAATTATAATTTTTTAATTTAATTTATAAATAATCATAAAAATCGATTTTAACATGGTGATCGTAAAAGGTTTTATACACAACACTGTTTAAATTGATTGTAAATAATCCATAATTTCATTTTTTTTTTTGAAAAATAAAACCATTTTCCTTTTTTGAGGGTGGGGGTGTTTATATTTTTTTTCAAAAAAAAAATTGGAAGAGGGCATTTTCGGTAATACAATCTGATATAAATCTTTTTATAGATACGGTTCACCAAAAGGAGCCATCTTGCATTATTAATTTCAAAAAACACAATTTCCTTTTCACATTATTAAATATTTTTTCCGCTTTAATTATTAATATTTTTAATATAGAGCTATTTATTTTAATTTAAATTAGTAAAAATTCAAATTGTATATCTTCTTAAAATGAAGGGAGGCGTTGATGTAATGGATAAAGTTATTATTATATGTGGAAAGATCACGAATTCATATCTTAAATATAGCTTTTGATATTTCTGCACATGTAGGAGCTTTAGTGTCCCGAAGTTGCCGTTGATTAAAAAATCTAGAAGAACATAAGACTCGTGATTAACCACCCAAGTCCTTTTCACCAATCTTATTTTCTACCTATAAATACAACCCCCATCCCTTTTCAATTTCCCAACCAACACGAAGAAAAAAACAGAGAAGAAAGCAGAAATTTCATTTTCTGTGTGAAGTGTTTCTCAAGTAGCAGAAAATGGAGCAAAAAAAGGGCAAAATCAACAACAACAGCAGCAATTTGGAAGATGGAGGTGTTATAATTCATAGCCAAGTAAGAAAAATAAGGCAGGAAATGGAGAAAATCAAGTATCCATCTCTGCAACAACCGGAGATCACCGGAAAACAACAGCAGCAGCAGCATCGATCGAGATCGCCGCTTGGATTATCTCACAGGCCTATTTCTGTTGGAAGTTAGACTAACTTTAGCACTTAATTGAAGTTTGTGATGGAACGATTAAGGTTCATCCACCTTTAATCAGAAGTTTTAGAATTCAGAATCTCCAAAAAAAAAAAAAATCTTCATAGTTTTTTTTTCCCTTTTTGGCTTTTCTTCTATAGATTTGGGTGTATATAAAGGTGCAGGATGTGATGAGTAGTTTACTGTTTGTGTTCCCTGTTTCTTTGGTTCATCTTCTTCAGATTTTGCAGTAATAGATTATGTTTCGTTGCGTTTTCGTCTATTTTGAACTTCGACTAATTTAAATTCAAACAACGAAAAATCCATTTTAGAGATAAAAGATGATTGTAGCACTCTATCGCAAGTTTAGATCGCCTCCCCAAAACTATGCTTGATTTGTCCCCTTTTTTCAGTTTTGTTTATTAGTCGTTTTAAAATTTGACTAATTAAATTTTTATTAAAAATAAAAATAAATAGTGATAAGATCTACTTACATTCTATTCTTTTCAGATTTCAAACAGCGAAAATTTAAAAAAAATTGGAGAAAAATAAAGATATCTCTGATGTACTATCTCATCTAGAAATTTTGTGTTCTTAGCTTCTCTGAGATTTTGATTATGAGGATTGAGGGATTAATTTTTATTTTTTTAACACTATTGTATTATTCAAAATGATAATTTAGAAGTGAAGAGGATTAGAAGGTGTACAAATGTTAAGACGTTGTTTGACAAGAAGATTAATGACCTTTCAAATTTGAATACTAGAGAGTAGGAGACCAAAATATTCAACTTTCAAATTTTAATATTACAGAAAATATTCATTGGTGAAAAGTATGCTCAATGGGAGACACGTTGTTTTTAATTTTCAAATTTTGAAATTTGGAAATTAGTGGGATGGAATTTTAACAAATCTAATAGCTGTTTATTTATTTTACGGTAGTTATATGAGGTTTCTCTTTTAAAGAAGTCCTTGAGAGGGTCTAGATATAGTGACAGCTAAAGAAACTCGAAAGAGAAGTCCCTTCAACTGTTTGGTCTGTTCCAACAGACCATGCTATGATACCTTGGTACATCTTTGCACACCTATAAATAATTACAACAACAATAATAGCATACCCAATTAATCCCACAAGTGGGATCTGGGGAGTGTAGAAATATACGCACACCTATAAATAATTATTTAATAAAATTCATAATTAATCTATTTTATAGTCGATAGTTACAATCCCTCGCCCTATGGGGTCAAATCAATTGACTTTGTGCGGCGGGCTGATTTTCCAATCATAAGTAATTTTTATTTTTAATGTGAAAAATGAAAGCTTGAAAATTTAAAATTATATTTGGCACGAATATAAATTAAAATTATTTTTAGTTATGAAGTAAAAATAATGTTTTAATATTTTCTTTTAAAAAAAATTGTTATTTAACTCCAAATTAAATTTTCAAAATTTTATGATTAAAACTATTTTTTGGAGTTGAACTTGAAAAAATAAAAGTTCTATGGCCAAATGCCGTCTTTCCACATTTCAAATTATTTATTTTTGAGTTAAGTGGTAAAAATATATTTAAATTAATTTTTATTTTTGAGTTTTATACTTGAACTATTAGGAGTCTGAGTTTTACATTAATCATCACTCATTAATTTGATAATTTAGATACAAAATTTGCACCCTAATAATTTCAATACGAAGTTTAAAAAAATTAAAATAGTATAAATGTATTTTTGACGCTTCACTTTTTGTCTTTAAATTTCTCTAGATTTCTTTTTGGTAGGGTGGGGCAGTATGATTTTGACAACTTATTGTCATGGGTCACAAAATTGAAGGTTTTTTTTTTATAAGTGATCAATTAAAAAACAATCATGATTGAACGGCTAGTTGGTCATAAACTATAAATAAAGATTTTTCTTTTAATTTTTATACTCATATCAACGTTGATTAAATTTGAATTTATATATATTATATAATATCTATTTATAATGATGATGTTTTGATTAAAATAAAGAAATTTTAAGTGCCAATGATCCTATCACAATTGATGTAAATAAATATAAATTTTTTTTATAAGTTTTTGTAATAAGATTTCATCTTAGAGTATATCATGCCAAAAGGATAGTGTAACTAAACTCTAACTAATTCCTCAATTTAATTAAAGTAAATTTCATGGGTGGTAATCCAATTTCTACCCATTACCTAAAAGTTATTATTTTTTATTTTATTGCACAAAAATTATTTAATTTTGTCTCATCCTTCACCAAAAGTATTTTTTAGTAAAATTTGGTGAAAATCATACCTAAAATAGGAGAGAAAATAACAAAAATACAACTTATATTCAAGGATAGGTTCAAAATGATTCTTAATATACTTTTAAGCAATTTGGTCCATAAATTTTGATAAAAAATGAATCTTTTTTAGTTCATATATCTAACAAACTCTACCTAAATTGAAAGAAAGTGAAACCAAAAAAAAAAAAAAAAAAAAAAAAACTTCAAATTTATTTATAATTAATGTAAAATAATTACATTTTCACTCACTTACCCTTTATTTATATACTATTTTTCAAAAAATAATTTTTAGACCTCTTTCCTTTCCTTTTTAACATAATATTATTTTGTTCATACTATTAGTACATTATTAAGTGAACAAATATGATTTTTAAGTTAATCTTTTTTATAGCTTTATGAATATTATGAGGAACACATCGAACATGCGATTTAAATTACGATATTTTTAATAAAAGTGAACGAAAGGAGTAGAATAAAAATTAGGGATGTGAAACATACATAAAATTATCTTTAAAGATTCACGTGTTGAAAATTAGACTGAACCTCAGTAGGGTTCGATATTCATTCCTTACTCAAATAGGAAGATGGTAATCTATCCGCGTATGTATTATTTAGACTTGTTCGAGATAGTTTGACGAGCTTTATCTACAAAACTTGAAGTTATTTGGCAAAGATTTGAATTTGTTTGAAACAAGAATTGTAGTTACAAATCCTAGAAAATGTAATTTGTCTCTATGACTAGTAAAGTTTATGTGTTTTAGACATTGTTATGCACTTTATATAAGCTTAATATATGTTTATACAAGATAGATACATGATTCATATATGTATATTCATATAGTATAATAATATATAAGATATATACATACATTTGTTGCAAAAAGATTTAAATTCTGTGAATTTACATGCACATATTTGTACAAATTTCTCTTTAATAATTACCTAATTACTCTCTCTTATTTATTATAGTTTTCATTAATTTTACTCATTTTCAAAAAAATTTCTTTTTCATCAAGATATATTAATTCTGTAATCCGAATACATTAGTTCTGATTCTTAAATCATATTTATGTTCGATATATTATGCTTTTAATATCACCTGCTAATATTTAAAAATTCTAATTTTTGTACCCATAACTGAATTAGTGTATTCAAATTACTGAATTATATATCCGGATTAGCATAATTTTCAAGAAATTTTTGTTAATTGAAAAAAGGATAAAGAAAAAAAAGGTAATTGACTCTTTATAATACCCTACTCAACATTTTACTTTTTTTTTTCTTTTCAAGTTCTTGTTTCACATGGTGGGGGGTCTTAACTTTGAAAATTACAGACTTGGGAAGTTTTATATACATGCTCATAAGTTGACTTATTTTTTATTTTTTTTACACATGGAGTTCATGAATAAACTTTAAAATTAAAAAAAAAAACAAAATAAACGTGATGAATAAGTGGGTTAAATTAAATTTGAACAAATTAAAATGGACCGACCTGATAAATAAATAAGTAATAGCCACAATTAGGAAGGAAAAAAAAAAAAAGAGATACAAATTAGAATTTCATTAATGTTTTAACAATTCAAATAATTAGAAATGCCAATATGGAAATGAAAAGTTACAAACCATAATACCTCTCCAATTATCATTAAACATAATAACAATTCTTTAAATCCTCTAATCCCATTTGCTCATCATTCCATAACTTGGAATTACATATAAGAAATTAAAAATAAAATAAAAGAACACTATCAGAAATTTGCTAATTTTCGATGAACATCACATCAGAATTTGACTAGTCGATAAGGGAAATTGTGACAAGAAAACCTGATATTGACGGATTTCATCGAAAATATACATTGGGATTTAGCAATTTTCTAGTAGTGAGAACAACTATCGATCCTTTTTTTTATTTTATATATATAGAATTTGAAATCCCATTTCTCGAATTAAACACAATGAAATTAAAAAACACATAACAAGAACAACCTAAATTAAATTTACACAATCCTAGCATTCATCACATCAAAGCGAGACCCGTTTACCATCATAATCTTAAATTCCTCGAAGTCGATCATCCCATCACCATCACAATCAACACCACTGATCATTTTTCGACACTCCCCCAACGTGCAATCCTCTCCGAGGCTTCGGAGAACGGTTTGCAACTCCTCGGCGGAGATGGATCCATTCTTATCCATATCAAACACCGAGAATGCATTCTTAAGATTCTCAAGTACCTTAAAAATAAATCACAAAAAATAAATTTAACCTATTTTGAATAGTTCAATAGTAATAACACGAATTTATAAAATGAACAAACCTCATCAGAATCGATGTCCTTCGTATTAAGCTCAATAAATTCTTGCAAATCAATGAACCCATCTCCATCGGAATCCACTTCACGTATCATGTTGATCAACTCCTCCTCCGTCGCGGCGTGCCCTAGGCTAGCCATGATGGACCCTAATTCCGATGAGCAAATCTTTCCATCCCCATTCACGTCGAATTTCTTAAACACTTGTTCTAGCTCTTCCTCAATCCTTGCACGTGAATCTATCGAGGATACCCTCGATAGATTCACAGGCATTGGATTGTCCTCATGGGCGAAAGAGTTTGCCCTAGGGACACGCTTTTTCTTGATTTTGAACAAAGATTTCAATCCCATTTCTTCAAAAAGAAAAAATCAACAAATTATCAACGAAGAAATGAAACTAAAAAACCTCGACGTGAATTTGTGATTATTAGAGAAGATTAGAGAGAGATAATTAAGGATCTTTTGAAGAATATTTCAAATTTATGTTGTTTTTTTTGAGATGTTTAAGGAATTATAAGTTGAAATTTTGGTGATTGTTTTATTTTTTTTAAGGTAAATTTAGAAAGTTTATTACGTGCATGCACGATAAGGACTGTATTGTCCTTACAATACGGACAAGATTTTATAAATTAGTTATGATTTTAAAGGCTAAGGACAAGTGGAACATTTATCAACTATTTTAAGAAAAATATTTAATTTTTAGATTTTTACTTATTTAATAGCTAATGATTTTTATAGTGATTTACTATTTATGTTGAAGGCATCAATTCCACATGTTTGACCAAGTTTTTAGAAGATTAAAAGTTATATTTTTACCTAAAAAATAATTTTCAAAATCACTTTTGACACAAAAAAGGAAAAACTTCTTAAAAATAAGTTTTAAAAGTTTTGACCAAACAAATTGAGAAATAATCTAGAGTTTGTTGTGTTGTTTACTAGAAGTAATTTGTATTGAACTTGTATAAAATTTAGACTTAACAATTTTATAGTAATTTATTTGGAGGAATTTTTGGATATAGCCATTCAGAAATATTTTAGTTATGCTTTATAGATACAATTTGGATAATTACGTTTCGTAACTATAATTATAACAGTGTTGTTATAATTCCCACAATATTTGTATACGTTTATAGAATTTGCTATACAATTCACAATTTTTGTATGACATTTGTATATTTCGTTATACAATAGATGCACAACGTTTGTATAATTCGCTATACGAATCGTAGTGTTTGTATATTTCGATATATAATTTGATTCGTGCACAGCTTTTGTATAATCGCACAAAACATTTGTATAAATCACGCGAATTATGCAAAACTCAAATTGTAATTATAGCTAGATTTTTGCCATAAGCCAAAGCCATAATTAATTCAAATTATAACTGTCTTAGCTAATTAATCAGTATATATTTGGTCATCCGTATAATTTTTCCATTTATTTATGCAGGATATATCACTTCACATGTTTGGCAAGTTTTCAAAATTACTTATGACAAAAAATATTTTTTTAAATCCCCAGATTTTGAAAGTTTGATTAAAAAATAAGTTAAAAGTTATCTAGTTTATAAAGCAATTTAAATTGAGTTATATTAATTCATTTTGGTAAAATCAATTTGATATATACTTTTTCAAAAAAGTTAGTTATAAAGGATCGTTAAATTTCTATTTGTTACCTTAAAATATGGGATGAGAGAATGTGAAATTTTTAAGAGGTTATAAAGATCGAGAATTAGAATAAAATATTATTTAGGGGTGTTCAAGAATCGATTTGGGTTGATTATTGATCAAAATTAAAACCAAATCAATTATAATATGCATTAATCAGTTGGTTGTTATCGGTTTCGATTTGGTCTGATTTGGTTTGGTTATTCAGTTATTAACTATACACAAAATAAAAGCAATGATACATTCAAAATGGAGAAAAAGTAACAACAATCCATTCAAAATGAAAAATAATTAGAACGACTAATATTATAAAACTTTCAATCACTAAATTTACTGTAAATAAAGTTTCAAAATTCACCATTTTAGCCTAGAAAGAAGATATAGTAACATTTCTAGTTCCACTAAGAATTGTCACATTTATATACATAAAATCAATAAGATAAATGTTCTCATCTTAAATATTTATACTTTCATATATAGATTAAAAAATAAAAATTTGATGAAAACGTATATAAAATATTTAAAATTATTTTTATAAATAATGTATGATGTATGCATAATTAAACAAATATATGTATATAATTTCTCGATTCGATTTAGTTATTTTTCGAACAAATTCAATTCCAAAACCAAACGTTATTGGTTTTTAAAAAACTAAAACTAAACCAAATCAAATCAAATTCATATAAAGTCGATTTATTTAATCGATTTGGTTCAATTTTCTGCAAGTTTAGATTGATTTTTATCCAAATTGTGAACACCCTGTTAGTAGGTAAATGAGCATATTTTTTTTATATACCATGAGTGTTAATATTATTTTTGTCTTTTGTTAGCCTTAGAATTTTTATTTATTCCTATTACTATTTCTTTTGCTTTTGTTCTCACATTATCTTGTTTTTTGTTTATGCTTTTTTTTTTTTAAAAAAAAACTTTTTCTTGAGCAAGGTTATTAGAAAATATTTTTTCGAGAAAAAGATCAAATTAGTCCCTTTATTTTTGGCTTAAGACTCAAAGTCATTCTTGAGTTTTCACATGGAGCATTAATAGTCCTTCATGTTTGTAATGTTGATACACTTTGAGTTCTTTCCCAAATTTTATGCATTTTTCTAACATTGATTTTGTCCACAATTTTACGTATAAATTATTCAATCTTTACATATATATTAGCATAAGTAATTTTGTTTAGTTTAGTAGAAACATTATTGTAGCTAAAATTGAGAAGTTTATCTTGTCGATTTCACAAGAAACAATACAAAATTTTCTTTTTTTACACTATCATATGTCAATGCGTTCTTAGTTTAGCTGCAATAATATTTCTACTGAACATAATAAAACATTTTTCCTCTCACTTTCTTTCACATAAAATTATTATTTTTACTAAATTATAAAAAAAAAACTGAATATTATATACATAAAACTATAAAAAGACGATTAAAAATTTTATATATAAAATTATGGACAAAATTAATGTTAAAAAATAGACAAAATTTGGGAGAGGATCAAAAGTGCACTAATATTGTAAATATAAAGAACTATTAGTGCTCCATGTAAAAATACAAGAATGATTTTGAGTCTTTACCTAAAGATAACGGACTATTTTGGGCTAAACTTCATATTTTTTCTACCTCTACAAACTAAGGATAAAATTCATATGCGTATTATCCTCTTCAAATTTTACTTATAATATTGCTGTGAAATTATTATTATTATTTTGCGCTTACTAAATTTATTTTTAATTCATTATTTTTTTATATACCTATTGCATTGGGTGCACATTAGTAAGAGAACCTACTAAACCTAAAACTTGGAAGGATATCTACAAATATACATAGTGGATATACCTTAATAAACATCTTTTATCTATATCTTCAAAACTAAATATAAGTAACAAAGATTTATAATCTTTTTTTTATAACAATCTGATATTTGATATATCCAAGTCTAAATAAATTATTATTACTATTTAAAAGTACCTAGGTCGATATTCTATTAAAAAGATTTTTTTTTTAAAAAAAAGAAGAAGCATAAACTGATCGACCAACATCCATTGTTTTCTTAAAAAAAAAAAAAATTTCAATTATCAATTAAAATCCACCACAAGTTACATAATTTTTAGACAAGACATATAAATCATTCGACAAATATACAAGTTATAGAAAAACTTATATAAGTAATTAATAGTTGGTTTAACGATTGTCATTCTATTTATCGATTTGCCCTCTATTCTATGCCTTGCTAAAATATTTTTGAAAAGATATAAGTTATACGGTTATAAAAGGAAAATAATAATATATTTAAATTATTGAAATTAAATGGGTTAACTAGGGCGGGTCATGACCCAACCTGAATTTTAGTCCATTTGAGTCCAAAGTAAATGAAAAAATTACTTAGTCATATCTTTTTAATAAATGATTACTGATTTTAGTGGTGCTTTTTATTTATTACTACCATTTATAGCAATATAGCAATACTATAATAAATCTACACTTGTATTAAAAGTGAATTATGCATGCAATAAGTGTTTTAAAATATATTGTGTTTGTTTTATAAAAAATTGACACAGTGCATTATAAATGTTTTAAAGTGTGATAAATGTAGTATCCATCAATGAAACTTATAGTAGATATGTTTTATAAATAATTCTTTGTAATATGAACTATTTTTGCAATATGTGGATGGACATTTTTATACCATTTTCAATAGTTCAAGAATATTTTAAACCCTTTTTTCGTAGAAAATAGTGTTAGCATAACTAATCCAAACAACACTAATACACTATATTTAGTACTATCCTTATACACGCTACCAAACGACCCCTTAATTCTCGCATGAATTCCCTTTGTTTTAAATTTCTTTTGGCAGAAAACCGTTAATTTCCTTGCAAGAAGGGAATTCCTAACGGATTCAAATAAGATACTCCGAAAGAGTGTGATGTAGACAATCTACCCCAACACAAACGTCAGCTGCTGGTTCATGACTCAAACCCGTGCGCCATAGGTGTGGGGAAGGTTATTCCAAAGCTTCCCTTCAACCGCAAAAAATAACATAACCACATGGGCTAATGTTACCTTTAAATATCTTTCAAAGACATCTAAAAATGGCATTTGAATATCCAAGCTAAAAGTAATATCCCTTCTCCACATTTTCCAACTCAATGAATTTTGACCAAAAAAAGAAACAAGATATACAATTTACAGCTTGACTATGCTTTCTAGAAAAAGAAAAGAAAGCAAATCAAGATTGCTGTATAAGAAACCTCCATTAGGAGCAATGGAAAACAATCGATGATGCAACTGTACTGGGGCTCTACGCGATGCTCTTAATGAAGCCTGTTCAAGACTGTCACTGCAGCAGATTGCTTTGATTCTTCTGGTCTTCATAACTCCTGAATTAAGATAGGTTCAAGGTAAGATTACAATGCACTCAAAGAGCAAACTTGAAAAAAGAAAGGATTTATCAACATAATAGAGTACATGGGTCTCGGGGCTTCGGTTCAGTGGTGTAAGAATAACATGTGTCGTGTGAGTTAAGGCACATAATGGACTCGAACTTGAAGTCTAGTATTTAAGTTGGGAGAAGGGTAGAGGTCCTAGAGGAGTAGGCCTACACTCCCAGGAGTCCTGAACTTGTGCACCTACTGGAGTTGGATAGAAGCCCACTGGTAATTTCTCCGATATAAAAGACACATAATAGAGATATGGAACGTCACAATAATTAAACACATACAACCCTCATTACAAAGCACTTGTTTATCGCCAATGCAACCTACAACAGTATATGTGCATCATTTGTCATTGGCACATTTAAAGCATAACCCAAAAGTCTAAGAACCCTTTTTTCTCCATACTCAACCCAGATAGACAGACAAGCAGTGCATCACGGTGGAAACAATTAATTACCTTAATATATAGGAGATTTCTACCCTCGGATATTTAACTATTGGACAAGTATCAGAGTGTAATATGCAATCAAAATATTATCAGAAAAACAAACCTTTGTTGATGAAGCAGAACTAAAGCGTGAATGGGTCTCTGACTTTAAATGCAAACGATGCTGTTGCTGAATTTGCTTAAAATGCTTTAGCCTAGAAGCAAAGTTTATTCCGTTATGCATATCATGTGAATTCTCATTTGGGTTGCCATCCTCGGAATTTTGTAATCCACCTCCACCGTTGAAAAAGGGAATCCCAGATGATGTTCGTGCAACTTTCTCTTCCTTGAAGGAGTATGAAGGAACAGTTTTCAACCGAGTTCGAAGAATCTTGAAGGCCGCACTTTGCTACATCAATTGATAAAGAACATCTACTTTAGCAAACTTTATGTGCAGCTTAATACTTATAACTTGTGCATATAAGAGTGATAATCAGGAAAATCAAGTGGATAAGCTCTTGTAAAGAGTTCGCTAAATTACTAACATAAAACCAACTTATGAGCGAATCCCAGTAGAGACAAATGACAGTAGGCTGTTTTTTCCCATTGCCTCAGCCTTAGGGGCTGGAGATGTTGAGTTACCCGGTACGTATACTGATGGAAGATAGCAGAGATAATAAAGGTTTTCATGTGTAGTCCTAACACCAAAGTATTATCTTTTTTTTTTAGAAAAAACAAACTCGCGAGTGATTATTCCAAGTATAAGCTGGAATAATAGCCATGACATGCTAACCCTTAGGATATAATAATAGTAAATGGATTGAACAACTAATGTGACCTAGTGATTGATTCTTATCATTACTCTTAAATATATGATTCAACAGAAACTCAACTTGCACAAGCAAATGTACAAATGCAAACTTTTTCTGGCATGCATCATAAATGAGATGTGGTTGATAGCAATAACCTTCAACTCAAGTTACCAGTGGATAAATAATCCATAACATACCTGTGGCAACAGCATCAACAGACCATATAATGCTTTTAATAACCATATGTATCTCCCAGGTTCAAGAAGCTGCAAGGAAAAGAGCCATTAAGATACTCCTAAAAGAGAACTTGCTCGTGAAAATGAGAAAAATCCAATAAACTTGCTTGTACATAAAATTGAGAACAAACGAAATATTATAAAACCAATAAAAGATTCATACTGCCACTGAACAGATATTCAGATTTAGGAGTAAAAATCACATCCCTGAATATCCTATATGATGTACAAGTCTTGGACATAACAGCACCAACTTATAAAACAGGCAAAGCAGAATACAATAAATGTTTTTTGAAAAAATAAATGCATAAGCAAAAAGAATCGAAGTTGTTGGAGAAATCAATAACATCAAAATAGATATTAGATAAAGAATTAATCTTATCACCCCTAATATTTGCACTTAATAGCAAGGTTTCATTTGAGCACCAACAGATCACTAGAGCAAAGGGACTTCAAACAGCAATGCAGCAACAATTTGTAGGTAAAATGCACTTTCTTTTACCAAAAGAAATAGTATAGGGTATCAAGACAAGCAATTATGAGTTTGCAGTCTCCTCAAAAAGACATGGAAAAGCTGGCAATTGACAAGGGCACAATGAAAATCCCAACTGTGGAACAAATCATGAGAATCAATGGATACAACTTTCAACTATATAACATTACCACCACCCAACCTTAATTTATACTTCTTCCCATTGGCAGGTCATCAATTTGAAGTCTGTTAAAAGCAATTTTTAGATATCATACAGGATTTCTCTTATTGGTGCAGTAAAGCACATTGTCGAGGTAGAATGACAGTAATGCAATGAGCTTCTCAATTCCAACCTGGTTTCCCTTCTTAGTATGTAGACTGGAGAAGAAATTTTTTCCACTAGTCTTGTTTGCACACTCCACAGAACACGCTAAATGCAAAGAAGAGCACTTTTACAAAAAACATAGCTACTCTTCAATCAACTAAGTTGGGCCGGGTAATATTAATGGAACTGAGCTTTCACGACCAAAAAATTAGACTGATCTACTCTAAAGAAAAATAGATATGTATTTCCCTTCCCTTCAATCTGCTGCTTAAAAGATGTTTATATATGCTAAGAAGTTATAAAACACTCAGGTTTCTCTAGTACTGGATTCCCTTTTCCAGGTCAGCTGCAGTAGAATTACAAACATTCATTTGTTTATTTTCTGGATCATAAGAACCATAGATGATAAAAGGAATTCAAAGTTCTAGGTTTCACAATCAATAAAAGGAGAAACTCAAAACACCTGAAGCCTAAGGTAAGCAAAGGTTGGAGTCTCCAGAAGGTGGATCAACTTATGTAGTTGCACCAAGAACTTCACATTGATATCTTCTTCAACCAAAGACTGAATGACAGAACTTGCATGCTGATATGACTGTAAGAAAGACGGAGCTCACTATTTTTACAATGAACAAAAGTAACAAATGCTTGATACAGGTATAAGGAATGCCTGGAAACTTGCAGGCTGTAAGGCTTACCTGAGCTAACAGGCAGAGGCTTATCATTGCCATTGGTGAATGGCACCAAGACGCGTACAAAGAAAGAAACAAGTCTCTCCCAGCATCTTTGACCAGTGATTGTTTAAGATGCTCCCGAAGGTCAGACAACTCAGGTGAAGTAAGCAAAATCAAGTTTAAAGCCTGAAACAAACACCAGCACACTCAGCTTACAGCAAAGACAACATTAAGCACCATATATTAAATATGAGCTTGAGTGTTCTGTGATCACATGAAAGTAATTAAATGAAAAAAGTGTGAACTCTATATCGTTCCACTTTCACTCTGTATATTGGGAACAGTGATATTCTCTTGATAAATAAGTGATATTCTGTTGATAAAAAAGCAATAAGTAAAACCTGAACCATCACAGAAGCAAAGTCCAAATCTGATTCTCCTTCAAGTATTGTGGCCAGTTCACGGTAAACTCTTTCAGCATTTAGAAGTACACATAGCCGTCGAATTATCAAAGCCCCACGTCTGAAAGAGATTTTGAAAGATAAGATACCAGCAGAATAGAATCTTCAGTAAACCAAACAACACAAGACATTATTAAATTTTCCCCCAAGAAACAAAAGAATATAGCATTTACTTCTCCAGGAGTGAGTGATCATGCTGAAAGCTGTGAACTAGGAAAACAACTAGCTGCCGGAAGTGTTGTGGATCTTCGGCTATGCATGCGTGCACCTCAAGCACCAAGAGCACTACCTGGATGAGAATTTAAAGAAGACTCAGAACAAACAAAATAGCAGGAAACACCCTCTAAAATCACCTTCCTGAACAGTGGGTGTCTAGGCTCATTAGAGATTAGTATTTAAACTTGGAAGTTAGAAAGATGACTTCAGCAATCTCAAACAAAATTTTGACTGAAAGGCAATGATCTAACCCATTATCTTTATCATCTTTAACTTTCATTTGCACTTCAAGACAGATTAATAAGGGTCAAGCATAAATGTTTTTTAATAAGACCATCTCCAACCTTACACCAAATCCTATTTTGGTGTAAAATTTCGTGTTTTGGAGCTCCAACCTAACACCAAATTCTACATCATTTAAGTGTGTGAATAGTGTTGCACCAAATTGGGTATAACACTATTTATCACACCAATTTACTTTACTGAATATTTTAATATTATTTCATTATACAAAACTTTTAGCAAACTCCAACCAAATAAGAAATAGTAATATAATAATGAAGAGAGAAAAATATTCCTTTTTGATATAATAATTGATATTGTGGGTTAGAGTAGATTTACACTAAAATAGTGCTGACACCAATTTATGTAAAATTTGGTGTTAAAGATTGGAGATGCCCTAAGGTAATAAGGTTCCAGCATAAATTTTTTTATCATACTTTCCTAAAAATAGATAAGTCTTAACTCTAATGTTGAAAGACGAAAATATCCCTAAAATATTGATGGACATTTATGTCCTCCTAAAGTAAATTAAGCAATTATATAATATGCAAAAACATAAATAGCTTTATAAAATATAATGTTCAGTCATATTAATGATGCCTAAGAGCCATTTCATTTTATTGGTCTCTTTGTTTACTTGTATTTACACCTATTAAGTTGGCTTCAAACTTCTAAGCCTTTCTAAATTCCTCATCTATGTTAATTGATCTTTGAGCTACTATTATTTATATGCATAATAAACCATGAATTGTTAAAAAAAATTGAGCTTGAACAGATTTGTCTCCCTTTCAGATATTTCTATGACTAGAAATTTTCTTCTCATTTATATTTCATGAAACTGGTTTTGTTTTGCTTTTCTTTTTAATTATAATTAATTCTTTTTGAAGGATGTACGAATTCAGGTATATTCTCGAAAATTGCACGAAAATGCTACAAGTCGACATTGTTAATGATTTAAACTATTTAAAATAAGTTTGAGAAAATTATATCAAAGAAAAATCAGTTGACTCCCCATTCATTTATACTTTCACATAAAATGGGAGGGGAGGGAATAAATAAATTGATTATGTAATTATTTTTTACATTCAATATATAAGTCACCTTTCAATAGTAAATTTTCTCGCTAACTCGCATTAATATCCTTTGGGTATGTCTTTTTATGATTTTTATTGAACTTTTATTCTCTGTTAATCTGAAGCATACCAGTGAAATCCCACAAGTGGGGTTTGGTTTGTTCATCTGAAGCTGGTGCGTTATTTGTTGCCTACTTCTATGTTCTATCCTCCAACACTACCTAGATTTTCAAGAGTTAAATGCTCTCTTGAAACTAAAAAGATAGTATGATAATTTGTAAAATTGAAGTGATGCAATTACAAAACTGAAACAAATTATAAGTTGAATTATTGACGGATGATTGAGGACTTTTATGGCAGTTTAATCTTTTATTGAGTTAGTTATATAGGATTTAAGATTCATCAATTTTAAGAAAAAATAATATCCATCATCAACTTACAATTTTATTGTATATCTCAAACACAACTTTTTAAAATAAATTTTACTCCTTGACATAAAGTACACATACATCGCGCGTATCTAGAAACTAGTAAGGTAATAAGAGTCAAGAAAAAATTGCAAGCATTCATCCTCCAAAACAAAAGAATATTAGTGGTCTGGAAATTCCAAAAATCACATGGTGCAGAGCAGCAATTTTTTTTTTTTTTTTGAAACTCAGCAAGCAGCAAATACTTACCAGCCTTAAAAATAATATTATGGATAAACTAGGATTTTAATGTAAGGTAAGATTTTAGTTCTTATTCTTCTTTGTTTTTTTTTTTTCATCTGATTGATAATTAGGTTAAGAATGATCAGGAAACTAGAATGAGAGAGTCATGTAGAGCTATAAAAATTTCCGGAAGAATCAAGAAGGGTTGCAAAAAATAAATAATGGTAGAAAGTGAGGGAAAAGGGCAGGATGAATTACGGCCAAAATTTGCCAAGAAACTACACCAGGGAAACAAAACAAAGGCCACACCCAATGCACAAAATCCTAAGTGAACTTTTGAAAATAAGCAAATGCCAGGAAAAAACAACCATAATGCTACCAGAAAAGCCACATGGGCTATTATCACTTGTCCATCAACATTTTGCCATCAAGACAAAAGTATTCTGGGATATAACTTTGTTAAGCAGAAGCTAGAACAATGGCTAGACCTAGCAAAGCAAACCAGCATGACAAACTCGATAAAAAGGAACAAAAGCAATAGGAGATACCTCATCAGAGGGATCTGATAGCGCCCTTAGGAGAGTGTCAAAGACATCATTCAGAAAAACCAAGACCTGTTTTGAAAAATTGGAAACATGAACATTCACTTACCAGATCAAACTTTAGAACCCATATAAAAATTGAGAACAAAACATAAATTGATTGACTGGAAATAAGATATCTTCCATTATCTGAGTGTTATCAATGAACATATCCCGGTATCAAAATATATAATACTACTTCTGACAGTAGAATCAAATATTTAACATATACACCTAATTAAATGCAAAAAACTTGTCATGATTATAGTAAATCCAGTTTTATGCATGATTTTACCTGAAAATACAAATATAGTAGCATGAATAATGAGCTTTATTTTGATAGAAAATAATATGACAACATCAAATGCAACTATGATGCAGCAGAACCTTCAAACATGATTCATGACCTCTCTTGTAGAAAAACACTTTTCAAAACCTTACGTCCTTGTTCTTCAATAAGCATTTGCAGCTGTAGGAAAATAACCATGTCACAGGAGTATAATATGGCTCTAAGATTATAGCAAAAACTAGCACCACATTTCCCAGATCCTCCTCATTCCAGGAAAGAGAGAGAGTAGGGTCAAGCACAACCACAAAGAGCAAGGAACTGAGATTTCTTTCCTTCTAAAGCCCATTGCTTCTTCTATGCAGACTCAATTAGTTTCTAAATGAAAAATAAAATTTGTGAAATATACAAATTGTGGGTTTCAAACATGATACAAGACCTCTCTTATAGAACACACTTTTCAAAACCTTGTGTCCTTGTTCTTTAATACGCATTCCAACAACACATGAGCTAGTACTTTTAGCAACTCTGGCTCCATACTCAGCATTAATAGATAAAATTATTGTATCCCCACTGAAAACCAGTGTCGTTTTAGTTATCAACTCCGATGTCATTCAGTAAGTCCCTGAGAGTGTTCTCATTGTGCAAAAGAATAAACAAGATGAACAAACGTCAAGTAATTTTAGGTCATCACCTCTGACCGATGTCCATTAAGCAGGGTCCATATCCAATGTAATGATTCAATACGTGTTGCCTCCCATTCACTAGACAACTGCCTGATAAACAAATTGAGATAGAACGTTAACTAGAAGCAATACATAAAATATGTAGCCACTTGGATACAACTATTCTTATCACAAACTCTCTTATGTTTTGATTTTCAATTTTTTTCATGAATAATCCAATCACATTTTCTACTAAATTGGTTAATGGTGAAAATAAGCTTTTTCTATATGTAATTTATTAATAGCCAAGCATACGGGCAGTAGAAAAGGGTGGAAACCATTTAGGAAGCATGTTCACGGTTGCATAGAACAAATGAATTGTACCATTTTCATGCATTATGAAAATTACATCAGAGAGCTAACAGATCTAGGCAATGACATTTTCGAAAATATGTACAACTGTATATTCCCTCAAGTATTCTGATTGCTCTCCTTCCATATCACCCAGCACACATAAGCTGGATTTTTTCTCCATAAGATCCTTGGTTCATTCATACACATGTATCCAATCCAGCGGCACAAGAGTTCCATCATAGTATTTGGCATCACCCCTCTCGCCCCAAATTTATTCAAAAGCAGGTTCCGCAATTATCCAGCTAAAGCACAAAGCAAAAATAAGTGTTTGCTGCTCTCAATTTCTTTTCCACGCAAAAACATCTGTTTCACTGCAATTGCTTTTTGCAAATTTGTTTAGGACATGCATCATGAGCTAACACCAAAAGATGAGCTCTCGTCTGAGGAGATTTAGTTCCCTAAATCATTTTCCAAGTCAATGCTGGAAGTTGAAGGCTCCAGAGTTTAGGTTCCAATAGCAGGAGTTAACTGAGAATCTGCCACTTCTATGTGAGGTTCAAAGCCAGGGAGTCTTTCTCATCAGCGATGTAGTACACCTATTCAAACTCCTATAACTTGAAGGATACACTCTACTTTCCAGTCTAAGCAAATGCTTTTGAAACATAACTCTAAATCATTCTCTGGTCTTACACATAGCAGTGTTAGCTTCATGAAGATCAGACAATAGGCAATAGAAATAAAACATCACAAGAGATCAACAGGATAATGTTGAAAATCTTAGAAAGTCAAGAAAGATCTGAAGAAAATCTAGAAGACTATACCTGTTTGCATCTCTTGGACCATTTGGTTGGAAAGGAACAAGAGATGCTTTGAGAACCAAAGGAGTTACCTAGCTTTTGTCAAAGAATAGATGTCCTGAAAATTTGTACTTACGGGGTAAGGGAGATACAGTAGATAACTTAGATCAGCTTATGGAATTTATAGGCATTTTGGGAATGTTACTGATACAGCTTTTGGGGGGCTTGTAACATTTTTTTGAATCTGGTAATTTGAATCTGGCAACCACTAGAGGGTTTGGAGATGTCCATGGAGGCTTTGGTTTTTGGAGAGAGGAATGCGGGTGGGACGTCTCTCTTGGATTTTGACAAAGCCTTTGAGTTAGTCATTACTAACTCATATTTCCCGAAGAGGGAAAATCACTTAATTACCTTTCGCAGTACGGTAGCTAAGACTCAGATTGATTACCTACTTCTCCGGAAGGGCGATAGAAGCCTTTGTAAGAATTGCAAGGTTATTCCGAGTGAAAATATTTCCACTCAACATAGGCTTCTAGTGATGGATTTAGAGATTAAGAGAGATAAGAAGAAGGAGGTTATTTATGCCCAACCAAAGATTAGAGGGGGAGGCCTGACTCCTGCCCTTTCTCGAGAGATGGAAGAAAAGTTGAGAAACTTAGAGGCTTGGAATAATGGCAAATGTGAACAATATGTGGGAATTACTGTTGGTTACATTAAAAAGGTAGCTACCGAGGTACTAGGAGTTTCGAGAGGGGCCTTTGGTGGACGTTAGGGTGATTGGTGGTGGAATGATGAAGTTCAAGGCAAAGTGAAAGCTAAGAAGGTTGCTTATGTAAAGTGGTTGGAGTATAGGGATGAGGATGAAAAGCAAAGGCTTAAGGAGATCTATAAAACGGCTAAGTCAGAAGCGAAGATGGTGGTGACGAGTGCTAAGACATCACCGTTTGAGCGCCTATATCAGGAGTTAAGTAATAAAGGTGGGGACAAGATATTGTATAGGCTCGCTAAAGAGAGAGAAAGGAAAGCTCGCGACGTGGACCAAGTGAAGTGCATCAAGGATGAGGAGGGTGAGGTGTTGGTGGATGAGACTTCCATTAGACTAAGGTGGCAAGCTTACTTTCATAAACTCTTAAACGAAAAAGGGGATAGAGATATTGAGTTGCGTAAGTTGGCACACTCCAAAAGTTGTCGAGATTTTGGTTATTGCAGGTGGTTTAGAGTTGAGGAGGTTAGAAGGGTTGTTAGTAGGATGAAGAGAGGGAGAACGATTGGACCATATGAGATTCCGGTAGATTTTTGGAAGAACATGGTCAAGGATGGCATAAAGTGGTTGACTAGACTGTTCAATGCTATTATGAAGACTGCCAAGATGCCTAATGAATGGAGGAGTATAATGGTTCCATTGTACAAGAACAAGAGGGATATTCAAAATTGTAACAATTACAGGGGCATCAAGTTGTTGAGTCACTCTATGAAGGTCTGCGAGAGAGCGGTGGAGATGAGGGTGAGAAAAGTAGTGTCTATTTCGGAGAATCAGTTTAGATTTATGCCAGGGCGGTTGACTACTGAAGCATCCATCTTGTTCGGAAATTAGTGGAGAAATATAGGGAAAGAAAGGACCTTCATATGGTGTTCATTGATCTCGAGAAGGCCTATGAAAAAGTACCGAGGGATGTCCTATAGAGGTGTCTAGAGGTGAAAGGTGTCCCAATGGCATATATTAGGGCAATAAAGGACATGTATGACGGAGCAAAAACTCGGGTAAGCACGGTGAAAAAAGACTCAGAGTATTTTCCTGTTGAGATGGGACTTCATCAAGAATCTGTGTTGAGCCCTTTACTATATGCCTTGGTGATGGATGAGCTGACGCAATCTATCCAGGAGGAGGTTCCATGGTGTATGCTATTTGCAGATGACATAGTACTGATTGATGAGACTCGGACTAAAGTTAATGATAGATTAGAGGCTTGGAGACACGCCTTGGAGTCCAAAAGATTCAAACTGAGCAAGACCAAAACTAAATACTTGCAGTGCAAATTCAGTGCTACGAGGGATGAAGCAGACATTGATGTGAGGCTTGCCACTCAACCTATCCCCAAGAGGAAAAACTTTAAGTATCTGGTGTCCATCATCTAGAGTAGTTGCGATATCGACGATGATGTCACACATCGTACTGGGGCAGCATGGACAAAATGGAGGCTTGCCTCTGGAGTATTGTGTGATAAGAAGATACCACCTAAACTCAAAGGTAAGTTTTACAGAATAGTGGTTAGACCTTCTATGCTGTATGGGGTGCAGTGTTGGCCAATAAAAAATGCACATGTTTAGAAGATGCAGGTTGCAGAGATGAGGAGTTGAGATGGATCTGTGGTTACACCAGGAGTGATAAGATTAGGAATGAGACCATTCGGGAGAAGCTAGAGGTGGCACCTGTGGCTGATAAGATGAGGAAAGCGAGACTGCGATAGTTTCGACATGTGCAGAGAAGGAGTACCGATGCTCCTGTTAGGAGGTGCGAGAAGCTGGATTTGGGAGTTACACAAAGGGGTAGAGGTAGACCAAAAAAATATTGGGGAGAGGTGATCAGACAAAATACGGTGAAATTTGATCTCACCGAGGACATGACCTTAAATAGGACGGAGTGGAGATCGCGAATTAGAGTAGCAGGCTAATAAGTTAGTAGGTTGATGTCTGGTCATGGGGTATAGTAGGGTAGTAACAGTTGTTCAGTGTTGTCTTTATCTGCCTTATATATGTTAATTGTCTCGTATTTACTTGCTATCATGTGTTTTTCGTTATTAGTCGCTCTGTTTGTTCACTTTCTCTTTCTCTTCCTTTCCTGTTTTCCATATCTAATTTATTCTGCTTATGGGCTTTAAATTCTGCTTATGGGCTTTTGTGACGAGGGTTCCCAGGAAATAGTCTCTTTACCTCTATGAGGTAGTGGTAAGGTCTGCGTACATTCTACCCTCCCCAGACCCCGCTTGTGAAATTCCACTGGGTATGTTGTTGTTGTTGGTAATTTGTAAGAACTTGTAATATTTTTTGGGTGCCTTTTTGGTACTTCCTTTATTGAAACCTTTACAACAACAACAACTCAGGATTGAGATCAACACAAGATTGAGACACAAATCAGGAAGGTTAGCCAATAGAATTAAATAAACCTATTCGTTAGAAAATTAGTCCGAAGGCAGGGAAGAGAAAATGGCCCACATCCCAACAGAGATAGTCAATTCCTGAACTGAGTTGTGGTTCATCCCCTCATGAGCTAGCTTTGAGGATTGAGATACTGTTAGTACCCCTTTCATCTACCAAAGAAAATTTAAAGAAATAAGAAAGTAGATTACTTCAGCTTATCCATTAATTATGTTTTCCTGTTTCTTGTAGTAGGTTATTCCTCCACTTTCTCATTTCAATAGAAGTAGGAAGTTATTTCCTTGTAATTAGGTGGGTGGTAATCCACCAATGTTGTATTTAAAGTTATCTGAATACAGTGGAAGGATAAGCGAAAAATTGTTCCAGTTTTTGAGTATTTTAACTCAAGGGATTACAGGTTCTCTCTCAATGAACCAGCACCACAAGCCGTAGGGAAAAAACATTTGATTTCATCTTGCAGTGTCCTATAACTAGATCCATTTCAAGAACTGTTATAACTTGGTACCAGAAACCAGGAGTTATGCAACTTCCAATCTAGCAACAATTGTCGACTTTGTTCCAAGAAGAAGTGCAATCAATTTAGCAAGACAGGAAGCCAAAAATGCTCGTTTGGATGCACTCACAAAGGATTTAGCAAATTCAAAGGGAGATGTTGAAGCATCTGAAAGCGGCAGTCACAATCGAGGTTCGAAAGGAAAGCAGTGGCTGCAAATGCAGGATAAGGAACTAGTGGGAATTCCATGATTCCTAAATATACAAAATTGGATTTTCCACAATTCCGTCGCCACGAGGACCCCTTGGATTAATGAACAGGTGCAAGCATTTCTTTTGACACCAGAAAACACCAGAGGAAGAAAAAATTGGAGTTGCTTCTTTTCATTTGGAAGGAATTGCATAACTTTGGTTTCTTCACAGCTTTAGTCTACCAATGGTTTACGTATGAAAAAATTAAAGAAATCAGAAAGTAGATTACTTCATTTTATCTTTTAATTATGCTTCTCAGATTTCTTTATTCCTCCACTTTCTCATTTCAGTAGTAGTAGGAAGTTTTTCCTTTGTTATTTGGTGGGTGGTTAATCGACCAATCTTGTATTTAAAGTTATTTGAATTAGGAACGATGAGCAGAAAATTATTCCAGTTTTTGAGTACGTTAACTCAAGAGATTGCAAGTTCTCTCTTAACGAACCAGCACCGTAAGTTGTAAGAAAAGAACATTTGATTTCATCTTGCACCATTGCATAACTAGATCCATATCAAAGACCATACCAGATAGGCCAAAGGTCCATAGCTTAACATGGTATCTGATCTGGATCCATTGATCCTTGTTGATGTGGTTTTGCAATGTTGCACTCAATGTTATGCTAGCCATTCTCCAGTTGTCCGGGCGTGAGGGGGAGTGTCAAGTCCCACATTGCTTAAGGCAAAAGGTTTTGGTCTTTTTATATAATATTGGGCAATCAGCTTTTGGGATTGAGTACGCCAAAGGTTCATTTCTTAACAAAGACAGAACATAAAAATTCAAGTATTAAGGTCATAGTTCTATAGTCAGAAGTATTTGGCTACTATAGAAATCACTTTTCACAAAAAGCCAACTATCATTATTTAATGAACTTAAACAATTCTTTAATTGAACATCTACTGTATTATCTACTATCAAGACAGAGCAACTTCTTTTAATCTTCAAAATCCGAACATCCCTCAATAAGTAACTTCATACCTCCTAGCAACAGTGAGGATTGCTCCTACATCACATCCCTCAGCTGGATCAGCCTCAATTGCACGAAGTTCGTCATTTGTTTCACGAGAAACCTAAAAGGGAGAAGCGCATACGAATAGAGAAGTGAGAGTGACAGACAAAGAAACAAGAATAATTAAGCAAAAGTACCACTATAAAGGGGAAAACACAAATATATAAAAGGAAAAGGGAACCATTTCCACTTACAACTCTTATTTTTTCTTCTTTATCAGATATACAAGGCAATATTGCTCCTAGAATATCAGCATAATAAGGGACAAGCTGATCTCCACCAAGTTTCACAAATTCATTTATCTGCATGGCACAAAATAATCTATTCAAACAGATTTGACAAGTTAAAACACGAGTATATTGTTTACACCAGAAGACATCGCAGTGAAGAGAACTATATCGGTCAATACAAAGCAGGATAACATGGTGCACGAGCAACATACTTACCCAAGTGATAGCAGTCAGCCTAGTAAATTCATCCTGTGAACCTGCTCTTTGCACCAGTATTTCAGCCATGCGGCCATAATCTACAGACTTAAAGAGCAGCATCCTTCAAGTTAGAAAACTAACAAAGGACAAACAAAATCTATATATTAATATAAAAGTTGGAAGCCTCAAAGCAAATGTTGATAGACAAGAATGTCCTAGTAATACTACTGAGAGACATTTATTCCCTTCAAAAACCATATAATTTCTCCACAAATCACGTCATTAACCAATCTTCTCTTCGTTGTGCTTAAAATACAGAGAATTTCAGAGTTGCAAAAAGTGCTTCCATATGGATCAAATTCGTCTGACTGTATCTGAATGGTCACTCTTTATTAATATATTTAATGACACATTAAGCAGAAAAGAAGATCCAGACACAAGGAAGGACAGAAATTAGACAAATAAGAGATACACTTATGACACCTCTTCAATTTCTCTGTTTTTTAACATAGTTCAGTCCCATAAAAACTGTTCCTGCCATTTTAAAACTAAATCTTGAGCTAAGATAATAAGAAATGCCATAGAGAGTCAACTATGTTTGAGCTAGGGGGATCTTAGTACTTTTGTTGGTTGGTTACCTGATCTATCACCTTGTTGGTAAGGGGGTTCAATTACCCAACTTGCAATCCCCTCCCTCATTTCCCGTTCCCCTCTCCTATTTTTAAAAACAACTATAGTAGAGCTCCCAAGTCATAATTCCAAACTGAAATGGCAAAAGGAGGATGTATTAGCTATGCTCTTTCAACCACCTCAGGTTGGCAAGTAGTTTCAACAAACTACTTAATTGATCATCAATATTTTATAGAGATGGTGATGCAGGGAGATAGATTTTCTCGTGGCTGGGCAAGTGCGTGCTATATTTTGGAAGAATATTGAGCAAATATTAGCAACGTATTCTTGCTATTGAACAATTTGAAGGAGCCAAATATCCATTATTATGGATCAAAAGCCATCTTTTAATTTGTTTCCTTGTGTAGATAAGAGATTCAGTTTGTGTGGATAGTCAGCTTGATTTTGGGGGCACTAAATATATGTTGTATGGATGAGGGTCTTCCAGAAACAGCCTCTCCACCTTTATGAGGTAGTGGTAAGGTCTGCGTACATTTTACCCTCCCCAGACCCCACTTGCGGGATTTTACAGGGTATGTTGTTGTTTAAGTGTATGCTGTATGCTACCCTTCTAAAGTTACACCTTGTTTTGTCAATAAATCTGATCCACGAAAAGGAGGAAAGCTCTTTCGCAAGAACTTTCAGGGTATAGGTTGTTAAATTTGGGCTGATTGGTTTGAAAGTTTAGCTGTTCAGCAGGAGGCTGCCCCTTGAAAAAAAGTTAGCCAATATTATTGCCAGTGTTTTCCTAGTCATTGTGGTGTCGCAAGGGCTTCAGGGATATGTTATTTATCCAAAAATTATTGTGTTAAGGATATTGCAAGTGATTGTCTTACCAGCACTGTCAATGAAGAAATGGATGACCATTTTTTCCTTCCTCACATTTGCATAAGTTAATGTTGGACTGTGAAGAATGCTGATTTGGTTGATCATAAAATGGGAAGAGGAGCTGAGGAAATTAAAGATAAATAATCACAACGTTTTGCACTATTTCTCTTAGATCACTTTTTCTTGGTATGTTCATGCAGGTCTGGTCAAAATCCAGTGCTATACTGAAGTCCATTTGTTTATATTAAGATTTGAATATTAAATGATTAAGACTATATTTTCAACATCTAAATAAATAAACCTCGTCTTTATTTAAAAAATAATACATATAAATTAAATTAAATACTTAATTAGTCTAATATAATATCCACAAAATATTTTAAGAAAATTACATGGAGGTTGTTTGTGGTGATGGCTAGCAGTGGTGGTTATGGCTGTTGTGGTTTGTGGGTAGTAGCTAGTGTTGATGGTTATTAGCAGTAGTAGTCGTTGGGTGGCTACGTATCATAGTGATTAGTACTGGCAGTGGTTATGGTTGAGGATGGTGATCGTGGGTAGTGGGACATGCCAGATAATGGTAGGCGGGGGCATAGGCAGTTGATAATTGTGAGCAATGATGATAGAGGTATAATGGATGGAATTGGTGAACTCGTCTTTGTAGAAGTCCTTGGATAGACATCTTAATGATATTAAGATTTTATTACAGCTCTTAATCATTCAAATCTATTCAGATTCATTTAGGAGTCGTAACCAAATAAAAAAACTTAATGTTATCTAATGATTAAGATTCAAACCTAAAAGGAAAAACAACTTAATGACTGAGACCTAAAGGATTACGAGTAAGACCTTCATTAAGTGCAAACAAATAAGGCCTAAGAGGTACCCTTCAGGGTGGCCCAGTGGTTTGGGCTTGGGACTTCCATGTTGGAGGTCTCAAGTTTGAAACCCCTTGCCAGCAAATCTCCTTTCTAGGTCAAGCTCGTCGCATCGGACTTGTCTAGTGCAGGCTACCTCTCTTATGCGGTTTGCTAGCTATTGCATGGGAGTGGGAATTTTAATTTATGCGCACCAGATGCGGGTTTCCCTTGTCATGAAAAAAAAAGGGAGGCCTGAGAGGTTCTAAGATGAGAGTTGCTCCATTTACCATACCACGCACTTCCTTTACAAATGATGTTAATATTCATACTGCTACTAAGATTGAAGTTGCTTCCTTTACTATAGTTGACAGTGTCTGAGATGAAGTTGGTCAAAAGCTACTACTTTCAGTTTCATGTATGGGAGAGGTTAAGGATTATGTAATGACACCATTTCAATTTTATTACTTGAACAAATGTCTTCAGAAATACACACAACACGCATATGTGTGTGCGTGTGTGTGTGCGTGTGCGTGTATGTGCAAGTAAGAACTTATTCTATTGTTTTGTTCTTTTAGATGAAGATACAATTTTTATAGTTTCTTAAAACTTCTAGAATATTTGGTAGCTATAGATTTTTTCGTTTCAGATTTTGATGCAGATATAAAAGCAGAGCAAAAGACAACTGTCTTCTTTACAGATGGAAAGCCAAACACAATTACTAAACAAAAATTAGTAAATTTATGTTGCAAGTTGAGGCACAAACATATATGCAGATATTTTTTATCTGAGCCTCAACAATACCAGTAGAAAGAAAAAAGGTTGCAAGTTGATAATTTTATTTTCCTGCGGGAGCATTAAAAAAAAATAACACACCACACATAACATAGATCTTACTGGAGAATTCTTGATCTCTTGTAAAAACTCTGAAAGTGCAGAATCAGCCTGTTGCCGTATTTCATGGCTAGAATCACTCAGCATATTAAATAATCCTGCACTTCATCAAGCCAAGAGAAACCACATGAGTTGACATAATAGAACATTGAGTTGCATGACTAGAAGGCGTTGACTTTGAAAAACAATAATTACCATCAAGAAAATCAGGAAGAAAACCGAGCATATCAATGTCCGGAACACTGTCTAAAACTGTGATCCATCCAACAAGAAATTGGCGGACATGAGGATTGAGGACATTCATTCGTTCTCTCAGCAAAGGAATAAATTCTTCAATGCTGTGTAAGAAATAAAATGTCCAATTCAGTGCTCTCAAACAAAACCTCAACCAAAAAAAATCAAACTTTGGTTCCAGCATGAAGATACTGGTTTCCAACAACCCAAACTCACCTGAATTGCTCGCTCTCTGTGACAATATCCTGCATCCCAACAAAAAGTTTAGCACAATGTTATCACCCAAAATTGATCAGTCAAAATACCAAGATTGTGTATATATCTTTTGATTCAAGCAATTCCTATACTCTGTGCCCTCCACTCTCCCATAAAATACTGGCGAAAGAATTGGGAAAAGGAAATGAAAGAAAAGGACAACCAACTTTTCGACCCTAACTTAGTTAATTTACACCATTTGAACTCCCCAATGAAACAAAGACTCAAGCCCCATAAATAGACTCTCCTTTCCTCTAACACCTATCATCCTCCTTGTTGTAGTATATCGAACTGGAAATCATTATCATCAAAACAACACATCATTTTTTAGATGTTTGCATACTCTTCCCTCTCTAACCAATGCCTTAAAATGAAGTGATGCATTACCTTCACAAGTCTATCTAAAAGATGAGCAGCACTTTGCACGTTGGCATCTGAATCTGCCGAAAGCTTACACAAAGCATCAAAGATCTGATTGAAGAATACGATGAAATCTCCTCTTACAACCTGCAAAGTAGAAAAAATGAAGTCCGAACAACAAGACTCAAAAATACATGTGTTGTACAGGTTCCTTTAGCTTTCTCACCTTTGCTATGTTATACAAAGCTTCACAGGCATAATAACGAACTCTGCTGTCTTGGTGCGAAAAAGAGTGTAAGACTGGCGGGACAATTTGCTGGAGATCAAATCCAGATGAGAGGTAAGTTGCATAAAGGGGAAAAAAACACAATTCTCAATGCAACATCCCAAAATAACAATAACAGCCACAGAAACAACATCGGTGACCTTTTCAAAGCGACCATATATAAAGCTACTTGTTCTCTAAATAAGAAATGGTAAAAGGTACATATGATGTCAAGGAAGAAGTATCAGAAACAAAAAGGAACTTGTTCAGTGTAAAACCCAAAAAACAAAATGAATAAACTCTTTCAAGTTTCTCCTCTTCATTTTTCCGGGAACGGGGTTGGAGTTTTATTATCTTTAAAAGACCTGAACCTAAAGGATTTCCTATTCCAGGCACCGAAGTAGTGTAAGAACAACAGTAGGCACAAAATATTAGTTCTCTATTCACAGAATAATGCACTACAATTGTAAAGATATGAAGATTTCTAGAACAAAACAAATAAACAGGATTTCTTTGTAGGAACATAATTTATAAAAAGTGGAGAATGAAAAGAAAACAGTGAAACTTCCCCTTCTGTTCAAAAAGAATAAACAGGATTACCCCAGTGAAAGAAAGAAATAAGTAATAAGATGGTTGACAAACCTACACATCTATATACACATTGTTTTTTCTTCGAGGAGCAAGTCTATGGTAATGCAAACACTGATATACAGTCAATTACCCATATGGACAGAGTAATACACACACTAACTCACATCCAAATCATTCTCCCAAATGCTTACTCTGTACTTTAACTTACAATCAATGATAATTAATTGAAACTAGGGCTAAATATACCTGACCTATATTCACCTTAGTATTGCATCAACATGCATGTTCTCCGTTTTATTTTATCACTCTTCTCGTCCAAAAGCTTATTTATTAGTAATTACTAATAGCAAATGCCTTTCTCTAAAAACACCAACCTAAAAGTCAGACTTAGGCACAGATAACCTCACCCTCAGTTTTTCCTTTGATAATCGAGAAACTCTCGAGTGCCAATGGCGCAAGATTTAAAATTCAACCCTGACATCACGCATTGTGCTCTTACCACTAGACCAAAACCTTGGGGCATAACCTCACCCTTTCTCATTGCTAAAACAAAATTTAATAGCACATTTCCACAAACTTAAAAACTGATAGGAAAAAATGTTGATCATGAGGTAAAAACCCTACCTCAAGGTGTTGCGCTGCTTCTGAAGTCAAACCAACAGTTACTGCAGCCAGTCCTATCAATCCTCCCTGCAGCTCAGGTGTGTGTTTGTTAGAGAAGAATGCTTTCTGGAAAAAATTTTCCTGTGTTTGGTCGGGTATAAAGTTGGTACCAAATGAAAATAGTGTTCGTGTGATATACTGCACTACTAATGGTTGACAATAATGTCATTGATCAAGTAATAATAAGTAAGAACAATGAAATTTGTAAAGAAAAATTGCTTCCACATCCACACGAGAAGCACGAAGAAATTATTTTTTTGGTCGAGAAATCATTTTTCCACAATATAATGGATATCATTTCCCATTATAATAAACCTACCACATAAAAGAATACAATTCAAACTCACTTTCCGGTTATGAGCCTGAGGTGAGTAAGTATACTCCTGAGACAGTAAACTGATAACAGCATTGATCTTCTCACGGTCACCCGTAGATGTCAAATGCTTAACAATCCCTTCCAACTACACAAAATCAATAATCAGCAAATCTTTTAGCAAGGAACAAAACCCAAATCCCCAAAACAAGAGGTGAAAACCCCAGCTTTGGAAAAACCGAAACAAACCCAAATCAGATAAAAACAAAAATTCATCAAAACCCCACAAAAACAAACCTCTAAAGCAGCATTCTTGCGCTTCTCGTACAGCTTATCCGACAGATTACGAAGAACAGCTGCTGGAATCACAGATAACGCTTCGGCAGTAGTCATAACAAGAATTCAAAAACCCAAAAAAGAATGAAACAAATTCCCCCCTCCCCCCTTTTTTCCCCAATTTGAAACCAAATTCCTCTTTTGATCTTCCCTAAACTTCAACCCAAACATCAAAATCTAAACAATTTTGTGCATAAACACACACACAAACACACAAAAACGCCTATATGACTGTAGCAACTAACAAATTAAAGTAAAAACAGATCTAAAAAAAGTGAAAAAGTTTTTGCCAAAATCCAAAATTGACTCGAGAGGGAAGATTGAACAATTTTTTTTTAATTTTTTTAATAATTATTTTTTTTGCTTTGCACTGGAGTGTTGTTTGGTGAAAAAGATTATAGAAAAAGTCTTCTTTTCGTGATATCTTTTGGGGAAAAAAACTGTATCTTTTTTTTTTTTCTTATTTCAAACTTATTTATACTCCACAGATAAATTATAATTTCGACAAAAATTACATGGTTAGTTTTGACCAGAAAAAAATAAAATGCCCACGCGTATTCTCATAAAAAATACCACTTCCAAAAAATTTATAAAATCAAATTCATTAAATTATCTAAAAAGAATTAATTAAATACTATGATATTTCTTTACACTTTGTTTGGATGGTTGTTACGTATTGTTTTATAACATATTATATTGTATTATATTGTACTGTATTGTTTCAATAAATACAATAAATAAAGTAAAAAATGAGAAGATATTATTAAAGTAACGATTCAACCATACCAAATCGGTCGTTACATAAAATAGGTCTTTTAGTTCTTGCCTAACAATGGATTTAAACATTAAAATACAATGGGATTTAAGTAACAATCGAAATAAACATTGTATTTAAATTAACAATACAATACAATGAAGGGGCTATGTAACTAATTTTTACATAAAATTATTATTGCGATTCTTTAAAAACTCAAATATAATATGTAAATCAGATACTTTTATATTAAATTTAACGAGGGACTTGTTATTTTCTTGTATATCCAACATAAAAGAAATATGTTTAGTTGCTAGGGTAGCGCTTGCTATAAAGCAGCTAATCAGAAATTAGGTTAAGAATATCTGAGATTTGTGTTTAAGTTTAGATAATTAAATATTTTAAATAGAAAAGGGTCTGAAATATTCTTTGATTGTTTGAATTGGTACGAAATTATCCTTCATCCACCTTTCGATCTTAAATATCCCTGACATCAATCTTTTGGCTCCGAAATACCCTCGATATTAATCTATTTGCTTATATTTGCCCTTATTTTTAACAATTCTTCCAAAGTAAAATTATTAAATATTTTTTTATTATATTGGGTAATTTAATGGATTTAAATTTAACTCTTTCTCAAATAAATGATAATTTCACATATGATTCATATTTTGACTTGATACACTAAAAAATAATATTAAAAAATTTATTATTTTCATAATATTTTCTTATTAAATCAATCCCTCATTTATTATTTTGATTCATAACTGGGGATCCAATTAAAATGCATAATCGCCCTACTCATCTGGAAAAAATATATTATTATTTTAACTACTAATATAATTTTATTTCTATCAATTATCCGATTGTCTTTTTTTTTTAATTAACTTTGGGCTCTCCGATTGTCTTGTTCATTCCATCTTTTTGTTCTTTTTTTAATCTTTTATTCTTAATTAGGATATTAGGGACTCAAACATAAAATAAACTTTCTTGTTCATATTCTTTTAATTTGTAATATTATCATCGTGGGATGGGAAAGAAAATATTAGAAAAAGTTATTTTCATTCTTTTTATTTTGAATTTTGAATACATACAAATTTTTTTTTAGATGTACTTAATTGTTTAAATAAATCATCTTTTATATAAATCAATTACTTCTATATGCCTACGATCATTATTTTCCTCCTTTTTTCTTCTGGTTTAAGTTAAAAAAATCTATAATGGTGGATAAGATCCCCGAAGGAAAAAAAATGGAAGAGAGAAAGAGATAGGGGTGGAAGTGGGTTGAGGGGTTGGTGAGATGAGTGTAGAAAGTAGAGGACCTACTCCCTTTTTTCATTTTCAATTCATTATAGAATCCAAAATTGTCTCTCTACCGCTATGTGGTAGTGGTAAGGTCTGCATACATTTACCCTCCCCAGACCCCACTTGTGAGATTCCACTGGGTATGTTGTTGTTGTTGTATAGAACTCAATTAAATTAATCATATGAGACATATATTAAGTTATTTCAAATTATTTTAACAAAAAGACCTAAAATGTCCTTAAACTACGAGATTTGGTATAATATTATCCTTCATCCACCTTATGAGTTTGAATGTTTAGAAATAAGAGTATTTTTAAGTCAAGAGTGTTTAGGGGTCGAGATGTGGATAGAGGACAGTTTTGTACCAATCCAAATAGTTAAGGGATATTTTAGGTCTTTTTCTGTATTTTAAAAAATTTATAGAAGATAATACGTTATGCTTCAGTTTCAAATAATTTTGGGATCACAATATTAAATAAAACAAAATATACATAAATAATGCTAATATTAATACTTCCTCCAGTCCCTTTTATATGTTACCTTTTGTGATTGCACTTGTATTAAGAAAAAAATGACTTCACTATTTTGCCCTTATTTAAGTTACAAGGTACATTAATTATTTTTTTAGTTCTTTTACTTGGCCAAATGCATCTTTCAAAGCTCATTCATTATCAAGGGTAAAATAGGAAGAATGGTGTCATTTATGCATTGATTTTGTGAAATGACATATATTAAATACCATCTATTTATAATAAGGATGATATATAAAAGGGACCTGAGGTAGTACTAATTATAAAAAATAATAACAGCAGTAATTCATACGAATCTAAAACTTATTCTCAACTAGTATCTATCACTTATATGAAGTTGCAGTGATATGGCCAGACTTAGTTCGCCAAGATATGAAGAAATTGTTCAAGGCCAAAAGAAACCTTGCTCGGACGAGAGGTAAAGAGATGATGTTTGATGTAGAAAATTGAATTTTCTTGAATGGTTTCACTCGTGAACGGTGTCATATGATTTGGTACGAAGGAAAAACTTAGTCCATGATTTATCGGCCCCTACCGTATTGTGAAGAGGATTGGAAAATAGCTTATGAATTAAAGCTACCTATAAAATTGACGCTCATATATCTCATGTTTCACGTGTTTATGCAAAAGAAGCGTATTTATGATCCTTCACTCATTGTTCCTATAGAAAATGTTAGGTGAAAGATAGGTTATCATGTAAAAAAGATTCGATTGAGATCTTGAATAACAAGATTCGCAAATTGAGAATCAAATCGATATCGTCAATCAAGATTATATGAAATAACCAGTTAGGTGAAGAAGCAACTTGAAAAGCTCAGATTTATTTTTATTCATTCGAATTTCTAGTTTGATATTATTCGAAGACAAATGATTTCAAGGAAGATATATTGTGATTCTTTTTTATAGATAATGAGCAAAAATACTGACATTCTTTCTCTAGCTGTTAACACTGTAAGCCATGCAAAGAAATATGATTGATTATGCTTTAGTTCTCATTGTTACTAGAGTAATTTACAATCACATCAGTCTCATGTGGTCATGATAATAATATAATTTGAGCTCATTAATTTTTTATATAGTGAATCATACATTATGATAGTGATGATTTTAAAAAGTCTAAATTTGAATGTGTAAAAATAATTAATAGCATAATCACAAGAAACAACATTTCCTTCATTCAATTCCATAACTTCCAAGAAAAGAACTCATCAGTTAAGCTCAACAAACATATTCAATGTAATTCCACGAGTATGATCTAGGGAGGGAAGACTGTTTTCAGTAAACGCACAGTGATGCATTGACAAAACAGGCTAAAAGCAAAATAACAGACAACAAAGTGGCAAAGCTCATAATTGACAAATGGAGTAAAACTTAGATATCAAACTACCACTCACTTTTCTGTTTTCATAGGGAAAGGTCAATCTGTAAAAAAAAATGAAAAACAAGGAGCACAAGGAAAACTAGAGATGAAACCACGCACAAGAAAATATCATATACTTACAAGAGTTGGATCCTGTATACCTACTGGAAAGAAATGGAAGCAAAGATAATTTACATGAGCTGAGCCAAGGACCAACCTTTCTTCGTTTTAATTTTCAGAGGTTGCTATATTTTTCCTATTACAGAAGAAAATTCACTACAGAAAAGATCTCAATATAGTAAGTGATTATGAGAGGAAGCTCAACTAGTTGGAAAGCAGATTCCTGTTCTGATATGGATTTGGCAAGCAGTGTTTCAAGCTTCCATAAGTGGCTTTAATTACCTGAACCAATGATACGTTGTTTCTCGTTCTCCACTGCTCTAAACCTGTTCATTTCCCTTTAGGATGTTGTACTTGCATAGTGGACATGTCACGTTCATCTTAAGCCATTTCACGATGCAGGTGGAGTGGAAATGATGATTACAGGGGAGAGCATGGAGTTCCACCCCATCCTCGTACGAGGTAAGACATATACAACATTCCTAGAAAAAAAAGTTGAGGTATTGGTAACTGTCACACAATAATTCAGAAATACTACTGAGTTGATCAGTATTCAGCATGTGTCACATAATGCGGATCCTAAATGAAACAGTGAATCCAAATGAAGTTTCGCTTAGCACCACTGCAGTCAGTACCCATAGAGCTCAAGGTTAAAACCAAAGATAGATAACTGTCTACTTGAAAAACTACAATCTTGAAGTAAGGTTGTGAAATAAGCCTACAACGAAACAGCTCTATTCCAATATAGGCAAAGTAGTGGGAACCAAAAAAAGGAGAAAGAAAATGATAATTGGCTTTAAGCATTTTTTAGACATGTAATTAACTTACTGCATCTTCAGGTAAAAGAACACGCTCAGTAGCCAGGTATCCGCTGATTGTCTCAATTGGTACCATCCTACCAGCTCCTGCACTCGGTTTTTCCTCATACTTGAAGACATGGAATCTATACTTGGGGAGAGCTCTGAGATCTTCCTCTGACGCACCTTCCTATATATTACAGGTAAATGATCATAGCAGAAACATACCAAGTAGCTGACCTGTAATTATTTATAATTTCTGTCTCTTACCTGACCCACTGCATAGAGTACTGCAATTATGCAAGGCAAGCAGCAACAAAGGGCAACTCCTATTAGACATGCCAAAGCAACACAAAAGATGGCAAAGAGTACATCGAACGCCAGAAATACAACTGCCAACCTGCATCACCTTACATCAGGATCAAACATGACTGTCTGGTGATCACAAACATTTAAAGAAGAAAAAGGAAAACAAAAAACAATCCACTGCGAAGATAATAATCATCCACGACTTCTCATGGATGACAACTTATATGCTGTAATGAGATGGTAGATCTAAGAAGAATTCAGATAGTCCGCAACATAAACATGTATCAGCCAGTTGACCAAACATATGTAGTAATTAAATCTTTTAGGGCACAATTAAAAACTCTAGATAACTAGAAAAAAAGATTCTACTTTTCAATCTCTGTCCTGTATTATTATTAACAACAACAATGAAAAATGTCAATGCATGAACTAATCAATAACATCTTTTCCATGATTACCATTTCCTAAAATGTGAAAAGATCAAAAGTTGCATTTTAGTCAAATATATCCCAAAGATTTGATCTGTTTGAGCTGTGCAAGTATAATTAGCATGTTTAAAGGAATTGATTTGAGCTGTGCAAGTATTACTTGTATGTTTGATGGAATTGAAATTAAGAAAACTCAATTGGAGCCAATAGGTAACAAGTTGTTCCCTTACCCTATCTCATTGCTATGACCTATTTTACATTTTTGAGCTGTCCCAAAATACCATTCTGATAAAATATAGGGAAGAATTCCTGAAGGGGATTGCAATTTTTAAAATCACAATTTGAGAATAGTAGAGATACAAAATACAAGTCTCATAGACGACCATCAACGAAACATAAAAGTTTTGATATGTAAGACTAATTTTTACTTTAAAAAGTTTTCCTCATTTACAGTTTCTTCACAGAAATAAAGGCTTGAAGTGATAGTAGATCTTGACATACCAGTATAAATGTGGAGCATTCTGTAAAAGAATTTCACCACCAGAAACTATCCAGTAAAATCCAACTATCCACCAAACAAGTGACCCCACTGTATTCACATATTCACATCGTTTAGCAACACTGCAATGTCCAAAATGGCAAAGAGTCAATAAATTAAATTTGCCACTCCTATACCAGCAAGCATTAAACAAGAAAAAAGAATACATATCTTTTTTGATGCTCAAAAGACATTTAAAATGGTCGGTCAAATGATGAGAATACACATATCTATTTGTTTAACCAGAGGATCAAAGTTGCTAATGACGTAGCCAAGTTGAATGGCATATAAGCAGTAGTTTCATCTTGCAGAGTAATAAATATCAATTGTTAACCAGTGATAACATACTAATAGGTATAGCAGATCAATCATACTTTAAAAGATGGGTCAGAAACCTATAAGATAATGTTGGTTGTAAAGCATAAGTTGAGGAGAGGTAGATCAGGTGTATATCACATTTTATGCACACAGATCAATAAAATGAAATTTGGATACTGACCATTGAATATAAGTTGGAATATCTGCAAAATAATAGTTTGAATGCCTTAAAAAGTAAAATTCATGGAAAGAATTCACAATAAGATGGCATAGAACTTCCCTTACTAAATGTCATTCATTTTTGTATTTGGAACATTCAAGAATGAAGATAACATTATACTTCTGAAAACAGCAATAAATCATACTGTACTTTCTAGTTCTTAAGAAGTGTGGCCTAGGAGTTAATGAAGTAGGTTGAGAACCTTGAGATCTCAGGTTCAAATCCCAATAGAGACGAAAACACTAGGTGATTTTTCTTCTCATCTGTCCTAACATGGTGGATAGAGTTACCAGGCAGGTGGAAGGTATCCGATGGAATTAGTCAAGGTGTGCACAAGCTGGCCCAGACACCACGTTTACCAAAAAAAGGCTTAGAAGTCAACAAAGATGTGACAATTTGAGCAATCAGATTAACTTTGTCAGCATATTCTAAGAACCGATTTCATATAGTTCTACCAGTACAAAACTTACAACCAATCAAATTGAGAAAGAGTTTCTTCTTAGAATAGGCGTCTGAAACAATGTTATATTGACTGAATTCCAGAAATGGTATGTCTTTAAAGTGTTAAGCGTGATTTGTCACTTAGCAGTTAACTGTCACATAAATACATACATACTGTATTTGTATATGCTCTAAAGTTTATGTTTCATTGAATATCAAAAGGACATGCAGAAGGTCCGAACAATTGCGTTGCAGCATGGAATGAAGACCTGCAGAAACTACATCTACTTAGATATATTAACATAATAAAAAAGGTAAGAATCACTGACATGATACTACCGTGAACTCTCACCAATAAGTTGCACCATTCTCAGTAAATTTTTCATCTCCTCAACCTATAAAAGAACTTAATAAATTTTTCCCCTAAGTTTGGGCCCTCTGTTGCTCCTCCTTTTCTTGGAAGATATATCCTTCTCTGGTACATGGATCTTTCAATGACTATATGGATCAAACAAAACCCATGAAATGTAGTGGATACCAGTAACTTACAAGTTCATCTCATTAAGTTCCATTTACTAGGTTGACTATAAAAAGTGGGGATAATTATAGTAGATGGCCATTCGGCCAAAGTATTACCAAAAAAGTGGTCATTCGCTGTATAGGCATGTATAGTCAGTGTATATTTCATGTATAGTCAAGCTATATTTAGTTTTTATGTGTATCATAATGTATAGGTCATTTATAAGTAATCTACATTGCTTAGTCAGTGTATACTTTCTCTGACTTTTAGCAAGCTATATTGCATAATCACTTTATATTTTCTATGACTTTTGGTTATTTTTTACGTAAATAAAACATGGCTATATTTGTAGTAAATTAATTAATTTATTGTAGATATTTGAAATTATCCCTAAAAAGTGTGCATGTGTTCCAAAAGATAGCAGTTGGTGAGACCTACGAGTAAGCTATGGCTAGTGGCCTTGGAAATCACTAATCAATGCCCTCTCACAATCCAACCATAGTCACTCTCATACGGAGTCTTAAGAAACTTAATTGCCTTTGAATCCATGTGAAATGTATAAGCTTTAAAATATTCTATCTAGCCATTCTTTTAAGCAAAGGTGTTCCTGTCTTTGAAGTATATAGCAATTATCAAGATTTCAGCTTCTGAATTACAATAAATTACCATACTTCATTTGATCAATCAAACCTTTTCCTTTGGTCCAATTTTACTTGTCATTATGTACATATACTACATACAAAGCAAACTTGTCAAACACATTTCAAGTACTATGATAGCAAAATTAGAGAGAGAAACATGCAAATCTTCAAATGGATCACCAAATATTCGAAGAGGAAATAAGGAGAAGAAAACGCCAAGATAGTAGCATCTGACAGAGAGCATTGGCGTCAGGTTTCTCCTGTTACCTCGTCAACTTACGTTCAAATAGTTCGATTAAGAGGAGGAGCAGATCAAATCAGTGATCAGATGAAGATTTCAATGGTTATTGGAGCCTAAGCAAGAGATGGAGTTGTACTGCATATTTTTACATGCATGCCATCGTATAGTCTTGCTACTACCAAATTCCATAAAGTACTTTTACGTAGGTGCTAAGCATTTTGCTAGCTTTATCAGAGGCTAGTGGGGTTGTCATGATTAGACATTTTGAGGCTAAAGATACTTAGAAGATCGACGGGAAAGGCCTCAAGCACGTGCATTCCATGAAAGGAAAATATTCATTTGATCCCAACAATATCACTTAGAAGTATAGAGAATCCACCACTTCCTTTATCATTCATGTTTTTATACCATCAATATCTCCTTTATACCAACTAGTTAATATCACTGATACCAATCCATTTTTTTCCATTATGTTCAAATCCTCAATAAAGTTCACATAAATTTCGAGAGATTTTAGTTATTGTAAGACATCCTCCCCTCATGTGATTTTAGGTCTATATAATCCCTTCTCACGCCTTCCATTCACATAGTACCATCTCATGAGCTTAAATGTGATCTAACTGAGCTATATTAGAAGTGAAACTAACCCCTCATGAATGAGCTTGTACACAGTACCAGTCCCAAGTCCAGATAAAGGAGGATAGTTACCGAGGGTCGATGAAAAACAATCTACTACCTCATACAGATAGGGGTAAAGCTGCATACATTTTACCCTCTCTGGACTTCCCCGAACCTACTTGTGGGTCTACACCAAGTTTGTTGTTGTTTGTATAATACATGTGAAACTAACTCCCCATGTGTGAGCTTCCCATTGCCGGTCCTTAGCCCGAACAATGGAGGGGTCTCTATCTGGTAAAGATAGGTAGGGGTAAGACTGCATACATCTTACCCTCTCCGCAGTCCCTACACCCCACCAGTGGGATTACACCAGGGTTCCTTGTAAAGTTTAAGGCATATGCCTTATCGGGGGCCTCAAAATAATAAATTGTGTGTTTTTTTTAAAATTTTTTAATTATTAATGATAAAAAGTAAAAAAAAATATATTATTTTTTTTTGTCCCCATTTAAATAGAAGAAATCAAAAAAATATTGTTTAATCTTCTTACATTTTCTTTGCTAACATTTACATTATTTATCTTTTTTAAAAGTTCTTTTGCACTCGCTTTCTTCAAATCTTAATAATTTAGAGTAATATTCTGTCAAAAATATTAATCAATAGTCGAAAAATGTTGAATAAAGTGAACTAATTTTTCTTTTAATTTCTTCTCAAGTTTTCAATCATTTCACTGGGTATATTGGTTTTCAAACATTACAACAAACACATTAGAGCAAGGCATACCAAGTAATCAACTTCTTGAATTAGATTCTATGGTTGTAACTCTTATTTTTATTTAAAAGTTTGTGAACGTATTACTTATAAAATTATGTTATCAATTCATATAATAGCTCAGGTAAAAAAAATGTTTTTCAACGTTAAATTGAGAACATCTTACCTAAAACTAAAAATTAAGAAAAGGTATTCGAAGAAATCAGTTATAAAAATGGTATTAAGTAAGTAATAATAAGCATCTAAATAGTTAGAAAAATAAATAAATACATATAAAATTTATTTAGATTTCAGGCCCTCTAACTAAAATGTCGCTTAAGGCCTCCAATTACATTGAGCCGCCGTGGATTACACTCTTGTTGTTTGTAACTATTAGTAATACCACCAACATCATGCTACAGAAATGAAAAAAAACTCAAATTCATTGAACAAAAAATGGAGCTTTACCTTGATTGATTACCACTACCTGAAACCTCATTCCTCTCTTCACCATCGTCACCATCATTTCCCTGTACATCAGTTCCTCCTTGCAAACTTCTCCTCCTATATTCCAACCACACAAGCACCACATGCACCACACACTGCAGAGCATACCCACAAATCCAAAGCCTAATCGGAACATTAGGGGACTCATCCACAGCACATGACAAAATCACAACAGACACAATCACAAACCCCAAATTCCACATCATGTCCAACGCCACCACCGGTTTCGAATAACCCCAATCAGCTCGACGCTCATCGAGCTCACGCGCCGCCGTCTCCCTCACCATCAACGACGCGCCGCCGCCGCCACGCCTTCCCGTGATCCGACCAAGAAGTACAGCTAGTGATGACTGACGACCCCCTCTGCCGTTTTCGAGTCGCCGGTGGAGAAGTGGGGTTGTGGGGTCGGAAGAAACCAAATTGGGTGGCTCAGTTGCCATTTTTCTTGAAAAAAAATTCAATCTTTCTTCTCTTTTTGCCAACAAAAATGAATCTTGATTATCAGTTTTATTACCTTGTTGACAAGTGGTGTTTTTTAGAGATAGAAATGGAAATTTGTCATCAACATAGATTTTTGATTTAGCTGACGTATTGAGTCTTTTGCTGAAACTTTGTTGAATTTGGTATCACAGAAGGGAGTGGGGTGGGGGTGTCTGGCTACTGACAATGCTGTAGCAGCTTTCTACTGTTAAAAAGACAGACAAAAAGGATAAGGGAGATTTTGTGAAATGGAAAATAATTTATTTCTAATTTATTAGTCATATTTTCTTTTCTAGTCTATTTTTTTTGATGAAAAAATTATCAAATATTACACGTCTTTATTTATTATATTTTTTATTATTATCATCTATTTTCAAAAAAAATTTCTTTTCTATCCGAATACAATTTAGTAATCCAAACACATTGATTCTGATTTTTAAATTATTTTTATGTTTAATGTATCATGCTTTAAATGTTACTTGTTGATACTTAAAAACTCTAATTTTTGTATTCAGGATTGAATTAATGTATCCAGATTATTGAATTAATGTATCTGGATTGCTAATATTTTTAAGGGACTTTGGTAAATAAAAAAAGAATAGAAAAAAATGATAATTATCTCTTCACACTATGTGATTTACGTAAATTATACTTTTTTTATTTTGCTATTTTTAAATTTTAATTTCTCATTTTGAGGTTCTTAAGAGTTAAAAAAAATATTTGAGATATATTAAATATTAGCAAATGAAAAATTATTTTTAATTTTTTAAATTTTATGCCAAGTTAAAATACAATAAATAAATTCAATTAGGGGTAATAATATTTTTATTCTTTTACGTTGTGTTTAGTGAATGACATTTTCTATATGAATGAATTATAGATTGTTCTAAGAAGCAAAAATATTATTTTAAAAATGCTTATTATAAAATAATTAAAGCATTCTACCGCAGACATTTGTTTTTACAATTAAAATGAGTCTCTTCTTCTCAAAGCATTTTTAAATTTTGGTTAAGCACAAATTATGCAAAATATTGATAAATATATTTTTTTAAAATTAATTAATCAAATATAAATGACTCTATATATATATATATATATATATATATATATATATATATATATATATATATATATATATATATATATATATATATATATATATATATATATATATATATTAATCAAATTCTAAAGTTGTATAAGGTTTCAAAGATATATCAACTTACGAAATCTGATGATTAAATGTCGTAGATCATCTAGATAAAAAAACATGAAAGATGCATATAATCAATCATCATTCACTTGGAGTTTATATTTTTTTATCCAAAGATATAATGAAAATATTTTTTCTACAACTCTGTAAATAGGGAAGTTTTACCGATAAATCTATATGAAATTTTGGAATAATGCTGATATATTGACCAAGTTAAACTATTGAATAATATTTAAGTTAAAATTATATAACTTAAATAAAGTTCAATTTACATTTGGGTCAGACTGTTAAGTTGACAAGACTAGCCTAACTTATACTATTCAAACCCAAATACACCTTAAATCTTCTAAAATTACTTGAAGACCAAAATAAACCCAAAATTCTAGCTCTTAACTTTATATAGGAGCCTTCATAAGACTTGGAGGATAAAAAAGAAAAAAGAAAAAAATACAAAGAGAAATACATATAAAAGCAATATACTTTAGTAGTGATCCATAAATCATCTGCAACTTTCTTTTCTATTAGATTGTATAAAAATTATAACTCATATATAAACTATTGAAATATAAATTTCATCGTTTATCTATCCGACAATTATAGAGATAGAAATGAGACTTATTATATCACTAATTTGATAGTATTAGTTTGCAAAAAATTCAAACATGGAATTCTAATATCAAAATAAGCAAATCTCTCATGGAATACCTAAAGGATCAAAATATTATAGATTAGTGGTCAGTTACTATTTCTTTACTTTAAAAATAAGGATAAAATTATAAAAAAAAATACTTAACCTAATCTACAACCAAATACATGTTATTTTACTACGCTACATGTATTCTATTTTTAATTTAATGAATCAAAATACTCATCAAAAAATTAAATGGACTTGATAATATAGGGATTATTAATCACAATATTAATCTTTTCACTATAATTCTCACATTACTTTATCTTTAAGCGATAAATCCGTTAATTATTTTTATTATTATCATGTTGTTAAGATGATGTACTTATAAAGAAAAGTCATTTAATAATATTATTAGGATGTTGACAATTAAGACAACAATGTTGAATACTGTTGATAAACCTAAATGTTAAATTAAAGTCAGTATGAACTTAAACATATTTTGTGTCAAAATCTGGTTGAACTGTATACTATTTAATTTCCAATCCATTAAATCAAATATTCATAATAAAGTACATCAGTTTCTAATCCCGAGATTATTAATCCCTACATTACAATTCTTCGGATACTTCTTTCCTCTTCTGTCAACTACTCCAGATGCTGTAAAATTTTCGAATATTGACAACACGATGGTTCTTGACATTTCATAGCAGAGTAAACTGAACTATGTCTCCATCATCAGAACATTTTTTCAATTCTAAATGAGCAGGAGCAGTTAAACTGAACGTGTCGAATTCTTCATGATTGAGATGACCCTCCAAGCAAGTTTCTCATCTTCCATTGACCACGAGCAGCAAAAGTTTACTGCTTCAGATTTGGTATCAGGATTAACATGGACTCTATGAGGACACTTCTCATTCAGACAGGGAGAGACAGTGAATGACTCTATCTGGAGACGGTTGCCATCATTCTGAATGGTTATATCTTGAAAATCATTTGAGAGTTTTGTGTATAGTAAATGCAGCACTGAGCGCTTATCAAGCACACAATGCATATCTTCTCCTGGCGACAAGGCTACATCTTTAAGCTCATCAGGGACACACACTGGACAACAGTAAGCAACCTGAACTTTATGTTTTTCTGCTCCTAAGATGTCCATTAACTCATTCTGGTGTACAATTTTAGGGTGCTGGTCTTTCTGCATGATGAGTGCCCCTTCAGCTAATCTGTCATCGCATACTTGTACACAAGACTCAGCTCTTTCATTAAGAATGAAGTCAGTGTCTGCTCTTGAAATTGTTTTTAGAAACTTGAAATTTGGACACAGAGAACTTTGGAGAAATGATTTGGATGCCTCAGCTTTAACATATTGAGTTGATTCAATGCGCTGAGACTCGTTATTTGCAGGATAATAGCACGGGATCCCACACACTGATTTAATTTTCTCAGAGAGTGAGACCATCTTGGGTTTTTCCCCATGTACAAGTATTACATTTTTGGGTGATAGAAATCTGACCAGATCCATGATTCCCCTGGAATCAGTGTGCGCACTAAAAGACAGCTGTTGAATCTAGCAAAAAATCCAAGAAATAGATACACTTGCATAGTTAGATAGATCAGAGCTAAATAACAGCTGAAATTTTTAGAAACTTGAAACGTTTCAATAAATCATCCATGATTTCTAGTTATGACATGCAAAGTAGAAATCTAAAACAACAAACAAAGACAATTTTGTACAGAAGGAAAAATGACAGGAACTCTCACATTTAACTCTTAACGTGATCATTACCAGATAGTTGGCAATGACAGTTGTTTGAAGAGTCATTCGAGTAAAATATCATCATTGTAGTGGAGTGTATGATTACACAGATACAAACGAGCTAGTATGTGATGGAATTAAATAAATTTAAGAGGATACAAGAATAGAAGTACCTGGCAGCGCACATCAATCTGGGTGCTTTCATCAACATTTATTTTGGTAGGAAGTTTAACTCTGGTCAACTTGTGCCCTACTGTCCCAGCCACACAATATCTGAAAAATAGGATTCGAAGGATGGCAGAATGTAAGTGTAGGTTAAATGGTGACAAAGAAGGTCGAATAGGAAGCCAGAGAGTCCAAATGGTGATAAAGAGCAATAGTTTATCCCTATGACTAAATGTGTACAAAGAGAGATGAGAGAGCTTTAACTTCTTTCTCTGAGGCAATTACCAAAAAATCAACGATGAAGCAAGCATACCACTGTTCCTTTTTATGTGTTCAACTGAGTCTTACAGTAAAGGGTAGAACACAATCAGGTGTATGGGGCGCTGCTTTGCTATGCGCCATTCATGGTGCTACCATAGAAAATACTTAGAGAAGGAAGTATTTAAAATGGAATCTTGATGACCTTAAAGCTCCTATATGGAAAAGCTGATGGGGAAGAAGGAAAGAAACATGAGATGGGAACAACGAAAAAAATAAAATACTACATAAACAAAAAATGAGCATTACGAATGAAATATTTATATCCCTACAAAAGAGTTTCAATTTTCTCATTCCCAAAGGAACTGCAAAAAGTCACACCCTTAGCTTCGTTTTATAAACTGACTTTCCGCTTTCTCCTGGTAAAAAAGATACCACCGAGTGCTTAGGTGCAGGAAAGAATGATTAAATACATTCACTTCTGAAATGAAACAACTCTTGACAATCATCAATTGAAGCCTATGTTGCTCGGACTCTTCAAAAGTGTCCGCGGGTGCATGTTGGATTAGCCAACAAAAATAGTGTATTTTCAGAGAATCCAATACGGGTGTGGCATTGAAAGTGAAGAGTCCGCGCAACTTAGAGTGAAGCTAATGCAGTATCAATCATCTCGACAAGAAAGAATGTATATTGAGACATCAGATCCAATGAAAATTTTTGCACCTCACAAAGTTGATGGAATGAGTTCTCATGATTTTACGCTCTCAATAGCATTTTGGTAATGCTGAGAAGTGAAAAGATAAACTATAAGTTTTTCTTCAAGAGTTTCAGATTCAAGAAGAAAAAAAAAATTACAAATACTTGATATTTGAAGCAACTTACTCAACCCAAGCAAAGGCAGATCTAGAATTTCTATAACACCACAAAAGAAAGGAGAAAAAAGGAAGTATTAGGTGGGAATTGATCCTTGTTCCTCAAGGTAAACAATCCAGCGTTCAACAAAGTGCACCATTTGACCTTTTTGGAGCATGGAACAGGCATATAATATTAGATCTATTCTAAAAGAATATGCATATAAAATACTAGTTTGTCCAAGAGACCATGGGTTCACGTGCATCACAAATTGGGCTATAAATCTGGCCCTGAACCCAAACATCTTTTATTAAAAGACAACGGAAAGGATGTATCATTAACATTTGTAAATGCTTTTTCTTTATGTCTCATGATGAGATATTAAATAGAAGTGAACTAAAGATGGTACCCTGGTAGAGTTATCAGGTTCTGTTCACATGGAGCCCATTGCTTGAAAACTTCAAGTGAAAATCCACCACTTATCATGCCGGGAGTAGCAAATAAAACACAAGGTCCAGGAGCATTTATCATGGATCGTTCAAAACTGTGGACTACAAAGTACAAGCATCAGATAATGTAATATGAGCATGCATTATGTTTTATCTTAATCATTCACTTTTGTTTAGAATAATCTTTCACTTGAACTACTAAAGAATAAAGAAAGAGGCATATCGAGGTACAAGAAAGCTTGGTGATCCCTGTTACTGTTTGAATATTTCTACAATTTGCTAAAGCTTGCAATGAGTGATAGAGGAAGCACCATTTTTGAAGTCAAATGCATTGCGTGTTGCAGAAAGACTTTTCACCTTTTGGCTGGCCCAGTTTATGAGAACTTTATAGTACATATTAGCTTGTATAGTCAAACCTGGAAGATTAGTCTTTCAATAAGGCGTCAGACTACCAAAATAACATGACGTAAATACAAAATAATTGCAGAATTATCGTACCACCAAAAAGATTAATTAAGAGAACAAATATGACAACCTAGTGTAAGAAATACGTAACATATTTATTCAAGGCTATTGCAGCAAGTCTGAGAGAAGAAGCTTAAGACTTGACACTAGTCAGAGGTGTATAGTTATTATGACTGACATGCACAATAACTTTTTGGCGGGAAAATATCTGGTAATTAGAGATGGTAACAAAGCTATACAACACTATCTTAGGTATCTCCAGTAAATCTAAGTAGAATATCCTAAAAGGCATCCCCCTCTACCAAGTAATAACCATCTTTCATGTACACAGGGAGGCTTTTTTTTGGGGGGGGGGGGGCTTTTACATATCACATGGCATGCTGCAGTGCAGACAGCTTGATAGCTCCAACAACACTTAATAAACCACACATAAAAGTTACAGAGATATAAGTGCACTTGCAGAATTCTAGTTCTTCTAATCTGATCAAGGAAGGACCAAGATTTCAATAAAGAAATATCACATAACTGCAATGACATAAGGAAATATGCAAGGAAATTAACAGAGAAGAACCTGCGGAAAAATAAATAGGAACTTTAAGATTCATCCTCTCCCAATAGTCATCCAATAACATACAGAGTTCCTGTTTGGAGAAGTATAGTTCACCAATAAAATCAATACTTCTGTTACAATATTACAGTGCAGAAGAAAAGAAAATTGTAAGAAGTAGCCAGAACATAAAGAAAAACATCAAGAATAAGATTGAGGAAAGCCCATGTTTATCAATTATATAATTCGGCAACTTATGCCACACATATATAAATCATTGGCAGTGATTAGTATGAGACTTAGAGGACCTCTAGACTCAGCAAACTCCTAATTTTCCTTAATTTATTTAGTATTAGAGAGAAATGAGTGCAAACAGAGTGGAATAGATATAGAGGGTTCATACTCACTGCCCACAAGTTCGGAATTGCGGTACAAGTTGATTGATTGAAATATGTAAACCATTACTTGTACCTAGGCACTATCAACCATGGGTGCTCTTGTTGGAGTGAGTTGGACTTCCAAATAAATACAAGTCTGACAAAAGCTCTTGCAGCGTTAATGTCTTAGTTCCTCATAATCAAATATTTGAAACCAAATTGACAGCTCAGAGACCACATCCTTCATATCTTGAAACAAAATACTGATTAGAAGTTTAGGACCATTGATTAATTCTTCAGTAATATTATGTTCACTTGTCTCCACCCTCCTTCAATTATTTGTCATTAAAGAAGACCTAAAGCTAAAGTATATCCTACATCTAGGCATTTAAAAAGCTAGAGCTAGCACCCAAAGGTGTGACCTAGTGGTCAATGAAGTGTGTTGAACATCATGAAGCCTCAGGTTCAAATTCTAGCAGAGAAAACAAAAACTAGGTGATTTCTACCCGTCCGTTCTAGCCTTGATGGACAAAGTTACGTGGTACCTATTGCTAGTGGGTGATAGATAGAGGTAGGCATAAATATCGAACAACCATACCGAACTAATTTGGCTCCTTGGTATCGGCTTCTTCTTGTTTTGGGAAGTTCGGTGTTCCATTTAAGGGTCGCGATTCTTCTTTGCACTAAAGAACCAAACTTTTATAAAGTAAAAGTTTTATAAAAATATTTTAAAACTTAGCAAAAAAAACAACGAACAAGTTATCTAATTTCCAGACAGAATCTCGCTCGTCAATTCCATGAAATTTTTCCTATTTTTCCATAATTATTCATTAAAAGGATCGGTTATTCATATGTGCCAACTTTCATGTGTTAGATTTATTTCACAACTCATGTTTTCCTTAATTTTTTCTATAATGTAAAAGGAAAATACAATTGTGAAATATTGAATCACTAATTTTTAAAGAATCATCATAATTGATTAATTAACATTTATTGGCAATTAAATGCAAGTAATATATACGGTATAATTACAGTATAATAGTGGTATAATACTATACTTAGTATTATATATGTTATAATTTCAATATAATAGTGGTATAATTACAGTATAATAGTGGATAATCTAGTATTATATATTGTATAATTCCAATATAATAGTGGTATAATTCGTATTATAGATGGTATAAACCCGGTATAATTTTGGTATAATTAGTAATTTAGTACCATATATTTGTATAATTCTAATATTAACGTTATATTTAATTTGGTTCCGCCCTTATTTTATTTTACTCGGTGCACAAAAGAAAACGTTTTAGAAAACTGAATCGAACTTAGAGAAAACTAAACCACACTGAACTAAATCATTGGTATTTGTTGCATATTTTTCCATAACTCAATAGCCGAAACAAACAACAACATACCCAATAAAATCCCACAACTTTTGTTTGGGGGGTGTAGAGTGTCCACAAACCTTATCATTACCTCATGGAGATAGAAAGGCTATTTTCGAAAAACCCTCAACTCAAATGTATCAGCGCTAAATAGGAAAAGAAAAAAAATAGATATAGCATAGCAGCTAAAACGAAAAGCAAAGTCAATTTTACAAGAAAAACAATAAAAATAGCAAAATAATCAAAGACCAATAACAACACAACTATAATGGCACGACTAATCCTATGACAAACTTTAAACTGTCACAGGATAAGACAACACCCTACCTATCCAATCCCTACTAGCCTTCTACCCTAATACGCAACCTCCGCCTCCTTTCTATCTAAGGTCATGTCCTCGGTGATATGAAATTGCGTCATATCCTGTCTAATCACCTCTCCTCAATACCTTTTCGGTCTACCCCTACCCCTCCGCGTAACCCCAAATCCAACATCGTGCACCTCCTAAATGGATCATCGAGACACCTCTTTCGCATATGCCCAAACCATCTCAGTCTCGCTTCTCTTATCTTATCTACCATAGGGGCCACTCCAACCTTCTCCCTAATAATCTCATTCCCAAATTCTAATCTTGTTACTCCTAGTATGTCCATACATCCATCTCAACATCCTTATCTCCGCAACATGCATCTTCTGAACATGTGAGTTTTTTACAGGGCAACACTCCACCTCATAGAACAAAGACGATCTAACCACCAGTCTGTAGAACTTACCTTTAAATTTAGGTGAATTCTCATCACACAATACTCTAGAGGCAAGCCTCCATTTAATCTATGCAGCCCCAATGAGATGCCTGACATCGTTGTCGAAACAAAGTCTGATAAAAAAGACTGAACTCAGAACTGAACACCCACCCCTAGTGATAGGTATCCCATAGAATTGGTCGAGATACGTACAAGCTAGCCCGAACACCACGGTTATCAAAAAGACAAAAAGAAAAAAAAATAGAGTTAATTTATAATCTAGCAACAAAAAAGAATAAAACCTGAGCTCTTCCAAGAGCAAATGCGGGGATGAGCACCTTCCCTCCTCTATCAACACATTTGTGAATCTAAAAGTATCAATTTTTGGTATCAATGTATTAGGAAATGAAAACGAATTCAACAATACAGTAAAGCAAATTGAATGGATAATAACAAGAAAAGAATCACAAATATTTTAGAAATAATGGAATCTTATAAATAAAGAATGGCAATAAATACAATGTTTTAGACAAAAAGCCTCCAATTTCGAAATAGAGCAAAGTACAACAACAACATACCCAGTGAAATTCCACACATCGAAATAGAGCAAAGTGAGCAGAAAATATATATAACTGAAAGAGATTATGCTAAATTGCAGTAATTGATGAAGTGCAGTACACAAAGAAAACAACATGTGCATGAATACATCTTTTAATTTGCAGGTCTTACACAAAACACAAATCCCTTGGGTACAGATTTGTTCAGTGTTAGAAATCAATCGAGGGGTGACAGCTAAACGAAAATGCAATGCAGCCTCTTTTTACCACTTCTTAAGAGGGCAGAGACACTTAGACAATAGCTATGATTTGTCGATTCACAAGTAATATATCTTTTTAGGTATGGAGTACAGCACTCAGATTGTACTCACTACTTTAAAATCATTGTGAGCACACCATGCAAACTATTTATATCCTTGTGCATCACATCACTCCCTTTTGACTTTGTTAGAAGAGTCCACGCTTGAAAACTAGACTAGGGGCCTTATGCCAATCAACATTAGTCATTGACATCGGGATATAAGGCATAGCACCCAGGACAAGGATACTCAGAGAAGACCCTTACGAACACTCACAAGCATATTCTGTCACAGCAATGTGTTATAAGCAGAAATCAAAAGACAAACATATGCACAATATCAGAAAAAAGAATCAACTCCTTTTAGTAGCCAAAAGTATCATACTGCTTCGAGAAACTCCCTCTCCCGAAGATACTTGGAATCACGGGTGGCAGTTGCATAAGTTGACCTGTAAGAAGAAAATCATGAGTGGAGATCTTTGCAGCAAAAATTTTCATTTTTCAAGGACAGGATAATGCCATTATATCTATATTTATCAGGATATATCCAAATTTTGAATCCAAAGTGATGATTGCAACTTGTCTTGAAGAGACTATAAGAAGGAAAGAATGCCTCCATACCACCAACTTGGAATAAGACAGGGAAAAGGAGAATGTAGCACAAGCTCATACCATTGCACACTGTGATGTTCCAGTCAAACCAATTAGCAGGAGACATAAATCTTGGCAAGAACTACCATATGATTTTGGTGCAAGTCATAACTATTGTTAGCATATAAATCTACATACAAATTCTCAATATTTCATCAAATCTTGAATCATACTTTTTCTTAATTGCGAACTATTTTTTGAGCCTAGCCTAGCCAAAAAAGCATCAACAACAACATACCCAATAGAATTCCACAAGTGGGATTTGGGGAGGGTAAAAATTATACGCAGACCTTACCACTACCTCATAGAGATAGAAAGGTTGTTTCCAAAAGACCCTCATCTCAAAATATCAAACCCCAAAAGCAGAAGATACTACAACAACAACAATATACCCAGTTGAATCCCACAAGTGGGGTCTGGGGAGGGTAGAAATGTACGCAGACCTTCCCACTACCTCATAATAGAAGTAGAGAGGTTATTTCTTGTGAACCCTCGACTCAACAACCCATAAGTAGAATAACTAGATATTGCAAAGGGAAGGAAAGGGAACAGAGGGGGAAATAAAACTAAAAATCAAAATAAATGGAGCGATTATCTACGAAAAGCACATGTCAATATGTAAATACGATAAAATCAACACAAATTCGATAAACATCAATCCCGCCTACCCCTGCTACCTCACTAAACCTCGAGATCACCCATCCACCTAACCCTACCAACCAATCAGCCTGCTACTCTAATTCGCGACCTCCACTCCTTCCTATCTAAGGTCATATCCTCAGTTAGATCCAAATTCGCCATATCTTGTCTAATCACCTCCCCCCAATACTTCTTCGGTCTACCTCTACCTCTCCGTGTAGCTCCCAAAAGCAGAAGATACTAGATATGAAAAAAGAAAACCGACTAAATTGGAAAGCAAATGATAATATATAAATATAATAAAAGTAACAAATATAATCCAGACAAAAACAACACAAGATATAAAGACACGACTAATCCTACTAACCTACTATATCAGAAGGCCAGACATCATCCTAACCCTATAAGCCTATTAACCTTCTACCTTGATACGCAACCTCCACTACTTTCTATCTAAGGTCATGTCCTCGATGAGATGAAGTTTCGCCATATCTTGTTTAATCACCTCCCCTCAATACTTTTTTGGTCTACCTCTACCCCTCAACGTAACCCCTAAATCCAACTAGCCAAAAGAACATCAACGGCAGAAAAGCAATAATGGTCATTGATAAAGAAATGGACCTGGGCCTAGCTCAATTCCAAGCTAGCTCAAAAGCTAAGGATTGTCAAGACCATATAACGAGTCCAATCTCCATTCCCACAACCAATGTGGACTCAACACCCGTTGCACACCTAAAGTGGACATCTAGAGCGTAGACAATATAAGATGGGAGCCCAACATCGGGTATAAAATGAATTGGGAAGGGTATGGCTCTATACCATGATAAACCAATGGACCTTGAGTCTAACTTAACCCCAAAAGCTAGATCAAGGGTGATGATTGCCACCGACTATATAAGAAGTCGAATTCGCATTCCCACAATCGATGTGGGACTCAAAAGTCATCAATCCACTTGAGCTGCATAAAACCGTGAAATAAAAAAGGAACTGGAAAAATGATCATCAAAATTGATTCCGCCATTACGGAGTTCCACTGCTCTAAATATTTGACCTTAAGTGTTTACCATGATACTCTTTGACAAGTACAATCATGATGTATATGCAGGGGATTTCCAGATGGTATCCACTACTTACTCTGTTATGACGAGGTCCAGCTGCAGCCGGTCAATTTGAGCAGCTCCGAGATGTCTATCAGCCGTCATATTATAATCTCCGGTGTATACCATAGCAGCATTACCGACTTTAGCATAAAACATTGCAGCACCAAGAACCTAGACATAGAATTCAATATTCACTACATCAATATTGATAAGACCTTTTATGCATAATTTACAGCTGGATGACAAAATTCTGGCTCAATTCTTTTTGTGTATAATATATAGAAGGGAATTGAGTTGAAATTCACAAGAAGGAATGTTTTTCTGATGCATAAGAAGATTTCAATCAAAGATATCTAAAATCTTTAACAAGACTGTTACTTAGGACATCATGAACTAACAGGGATACCACACAAATTCCTTTTCCATTTCATCAATCGAGAATTTTAATTTTACTCCATATTTTTCTTCCACATTTGCTGGTGGTTCAAATGTCTTCCACATGAGATTACCCATGACATGTGCCATATTTACAGGGAAACAAAGGAAGCAGACATCAGCAATAATGACAATATCTGCATCCTATGTTAAGTTCAGATTTATAATTTGCATTGCATGACTTTATCTCCAAAATGAACTTTCAGCTAGCATTAGAAATCAGGTTTATCTTTAGTGCTTTTATTTTCCAGCAGGTCAGTAAGCCAATGTAGTGGGGGAATCCTATATCTCTCTGTGTATATACACAAGTACAGTGGTGACAAGCCTTCCTGATTGATCAATTGGGTTCTGCTGGTAGTATATTTCACAATGTGACTTTCATATGTAGCACTTTTTATTAATGGTGGTAGACATATTATGAATTAGGTGTTTTTCTCTTTCTCCTCTTTTCATTGTTAAGACATTGGGTTTTCCAGGCTACTAGTTTCTTTTTGTTTTATGATAATGCTGTGTTGCTGCTTTTATTGAGTAATTTCCAAATGCAACAAAAATCTGTTCTCACTCTAGTTGGAGAAACTGAACTAGGAAAGAAAAAGACAAACATACACAGCTCCGCTTATTGACATGTATTACATATAGCTGCCCATAGCTTCCAAATTGAAGAAAGAGCACAGAAAATCTATTGTGCTTCACACAGATATCGAGCAAATTAGCTGTATCCAAAAGCACTAACACAAGATTGCATATGTGTGAGAGAGAGGAGGTTAGAAGAGTCAATCAACAATCTGCATATGTTTCAGAAATGTAGGCAGTTGGAAAGGTAATAATCAATTCCAAAAAGATGCAATGTAAAATATGCACCAGTAAAATAGCTAGTTTAAACTTGAGAGCACTTTCAGATCAGCACCCAAGGATGTGGCCTAGTGGTCAATGAAGTAATTGAAAACCCTGAGGTCTCAAGTTCAAAACTCAGTAGAGAAAAAATACACTAGGTGATTCTTCCCATCTGTCCTAGCCTTGGTGGATAGAGTTACCTAATACCTATTGACACTAGGTGATCCTTCCCATCTGTCCTAACCTTGGTGGACAGAGTTACCTAAGGAAAAGAACCAGTTGCAATAGACTAGCGAACCAGTTAACTCTAAAATTTGAAAATATGAGAGGTAGAGAGACTATTTTCCTTAGGTACCAGTTGAAAATATTATCTCTACCTCTCATAGAAAATGACACTCCCATAAGTGGTTTTTGTAGATAATCATGCCAGAAATTGATAGGATAGAGATTCCATAGCACTTTGTTCTTATGCAACTTTATCCATTTTTTGTCGTTGCTCTTCATTTTTAAACTTCTTCTTCTTTGAAATGCGTAAATAGAACCCGTGCAGATATTAGTTGAGAATGGAAAGAACTAGTAGATGTGGAGATTGATGATGAATTTATTTTAAAGATTTATCCCAGCTATTATCATTTTTTATGTTACCTTTCTCAAATAACAATTATAATTTTTTTTTCTATATTCGCAGTGATTTATTTGAATTCATAGCCAGAGTTATTGAAAATTTACATTTGCTTATTTTCTAAGTAATAAACTTACAGCATTAAAGATATATGAGACATATGCCCCATATAACCATGAGACTTACCCCGTATTTCGGGGCTTATACCTCACCCCATGCTGCATAAAGTGTCTCACCTCACATCGCTCCTTTTAAAACACTGCCTAAAAATAAGTCAATCCAAACATATTATCTTCTGTGTGAACTAAGTTGATGTGGCTTTTGTTTTCTTCATTAATTGATGTTCCCCTTTTCCTTACGATTGAAAAGAAAACCTACAGGTCAATCTTCTTGATACCAATTAAAGCACAAGAAAAAGCCATCGGAGTGTTTGTGCAAATGAATAAATTGTTTAAACCATACATGTCCAGCATAGTATGCTCGAATCTGAAGGTCTCTATCAACCAGCACAGTCTGCTTCAAATCCACTGCAGTAACTGCAAACCAATTGCAAAAGTTAAATAACACATCAATTTGGAGATGAATAAGTGAAAAGATGCAGAAAAAAGTATAAGCTCAGCATGTCGGCTAACTTATATAGCAGCTGCCTTTTGTTAGTCGTTAGAATTCACTTCACTCATCAATCCAATCTTGCATATGCATTAAATTAATATTTGCTCATTGTAGGAGCTCAATCAGCAATCTCTTACAAAATTTAAAAGAATCTAGCTTCTCTTGCCAACTTTATAAAAGTCTATTTTAATTTGGCGATTTCATAAAACCCCTGTACTATAAAGGGAACCGATTGTTCTCCCGTTGTTTTGTTTACACAGTATAACTTTAGAATGACGTATTGGCAAGATGCTATAATGGACAATTCATCTCCAACCAAAAAGAATGTATGATCTGGGTGCCTAAATGGCTCAATGTGTGAATTCTGCGTTGTAGACATGCAATAAGCTCAATAAGATTGAATGGCTTCAACAGTGGGCTTTTGGAGGCGGCAGACACAAACCACCATTACTGCCATATGATCCATTGAAGAACATTGATGTCAGCATTAACACATTTATCAAAGTCATCAAACTAGACTGATAACTAGTGAAACCACATAAGAAGCTTATGTAGTAAACTTATAAGTCAGAAAAGGCGACTATTAGAACCATTCAAACCACACTAATAGTGTCGAGAGCCTGCAACAGCCAATTTGATTTTGGGGGGAATAGAAAAAGTTTGTGCATTTGTCAGACTTGCAGTTCAACTGAGACAGCAGATTTAACCAAAAATAAACAGAAAGGGTTTGTCCATTAGCCAGGCAATACACTCATGCAACCATGTGAATAGTGGAAAATCCCAATTTTTGTCAGTTAGCCTTTATCACCAATATATATGCAACAATTACAAATGGCTCCCGCTTTGCACATGGTTTTCTCTTTTTAATAACTCATAGGATATTAGAGTTGTAAGTGATTATGGCATTGATACACAATATATATTATCTGATTTCAACATGAGAGATTGTTGAGAATATAATTGAGTAAATAAAAATGTCTTCTCTCTAATGGTTTAAGCTTAATCTTTTAGATGAGATGGCCACACACTTCAAATCTTCAATATGGTTTGACAACACTGACTTCAATGTGGTTATAAGAGTAGGCAGAGGTCTTAAGATCGAATTTCAACACCACCCATTATCAAACAGAATTCTACGTACTTGGCCATGGAAAAAGCATGAGATGTGCAGATAAGGAGCACGTTGAAAACATAATTAAATAAATACAAGTGTGCTCCCTCTAACAGTTAAAGCTTAAGATTTTAGATGAGATGCTAGCACACTACAATAGATATCATAAATATGCTTGGTCTAACTTAGCAAATAAGTTGTTATAACTACTGAGAAATTAACTTGCCTAGTCAATTACTTTAAAGGAAGCATTATGAACATATTCTGCAAAGTGGAGAAAACTCTAACCATTTGCCACCAATTACTAGAAAACCGAATCATATTATAAATAGGTGATGGAAGTGACTAGTAGGAGAAAGGATACCTTTTTTCATGCAATCCGCAATATTCTCAGAACTAAAATCCTCTTTCTCTCCCCTTCTATCAACCATCACTTTGCGAAAATCTTCCAGCATCAATGGAGCCAAAGCTTTTGTTGGATACTGAAGGATGAGTAATTAAAGTTCATCACAGAGCAGATCATAAGCTACGGTGAAACTGGGTTGAAAATCCAAGTACACATTCTTTCTCATTCACAATATTTCTAGCAAAAAAAGAATTTGGATACTAAAATCATATGTTACATGGGCTGACACATATCAGATGTGAATAAAGGAGGAATCGAAAATATTACGCAAAACATGTAGCAGAATTGAGATTTTTTAAAATATCTCCCAAATATCTGGTTGTCTGTAGGCAAACGACTTCCAATTATGTTGTATATTTGTTAATTTGTAACAGATATCTCCATAATCTCTTGATCCCCTCTAATGCTTTAGTATTTTAAATAATAAGCATCTAGATATATGTCCAAAACAGGACTCTTTTTTTGCGCTGATTTTGCTTCACATTTTATTTTCATATTGTTTAATTATAGCAAACAGCAACTTGTGACATTTTCTTTTACAATCCCCACGACATTCAATATTTTTTTAATTCATATTGCATTTTGATAACAAATGTATCCCTAATGTTAGGTAAATTTGGTTTATTACATGTAAATGTAAGATGGATTTCTAGCCTCAACAATTTCTAAGATCACGAGTTATAATTTTCCTGGATAATAGTGAAACTCCGTAAATGTTACTATGGCAGAAGAAATGCAATGTCTAGTGGAACAACCAAAATTTTAAGGGAGCTACTGATAAGTGGTTGAGTATGCGTTACTACTGGCATATCAAGCTTTATATTTCAACAATTTATGGCAATAACTTGTTGAGACGAGGGTTTCCCGGAAACAGTCTCTCTATCTCTAAGAGGTAGTGGGAAGGTCTGCGTACATTTTACCCTCCCCAAATCCCACTTGTGGGATTCCACTGGGTATGTTGTTGTTGTTGTTGTGTATGGCAATAACTTGTTGACACAGAAGACCTCAAAACGCCAATTGCCAGTAAGATCAATTATCAAGTTCAGAAGGATGTGTGTGCACCACCCTCCCTGGACCCCAGAAGTGGGATTACACTAGGTATATTATTGTTTGTTGTTGTTTTAATAAATTATGAGATTATATTTCAAAGCCTTTGAAAGAGATTTTCATACAATTGAGTTTTGCATGAGATACTTCCAGTAAGATTACTAGTGTAAAGTAAATGACTAACCTGCTTCATTATTTAAACCCTTTCATTTTTTTACAGAAGGTGAGGAACAATGGGAAAGGAATGCACTTCAGAAGGAAACACAACCACAAAAAAATAAAAATCAAATAAAGCATTTCATCATGTGCATTGACATTTTGCTTCTGTATTCCTATACACTATTGAATTGAAAAGATTATAAGGGGGCTACAAACGAAGTACCGTCATGTATATGGGGCCACTGTACCCACAAACTTCAGTAAAATATGGAAGAGCTCCAATATGGTCTAGGTGACTGCAACCAAAGTTCGCTAGATTAGATCAATAGATATTAAAAAAGAAAATTAAGTAACAAAGCATATACATTTAACAGGGGGTGTACTGATTCAATAAGTTGGGGCAAATCTTTGCCCTGTCTCTAAGGGGGATCATCAGTTTCATTAAATTAACTAAAGAGTAAACTTTCACTATGACATAAACATGTGATAGGGGATGCAATTCGTCAAGCAGGGAAAAACTTCCCCCCCCCCCCCCCCATAGCTAAAGAAGGCATTGAATATAACTAAACAAGACCAAAACATAAGAGATTACAAAGGCATCATATAAATAGGGGAAGTGACTCACCATGCTGGGGCATATCTTGTTACCTGTTGTATAGTAACATTCAAATACAATGTTTGTTTTGATGTTACATCAATTTTATTCTATGGGTAAATCTATCTTTATGTAACAACAAAAAGTCTTATTTTATGCAATGGTAGATTTGGCATTATCGCACCGTTACCTTGCTTTTTTCCTCATTTTGCCTATATTTATAATAATTACTATTGTATCCTTAACCCTACCTTCTCTTATAATAATTACCCCATATCATACTTATAATATTGTAATTTTATTCTTCAAACTGTTTATGTATGGCATTACGTAACAATGTAAAAGGATAGAATATATCCAAACCTTATAAAAATCAATATAATACAATAGAATATGATACCTAATGAATGATAATCCCTCTAATCCAATTTATGTGGCACACTCTGCCTTTTAGGCCATCCCAAAAAGAATGTTTTTATGCGATTGAAAATAATTTAATTTCAAAATTCCCCTTTTAGCCTGCCACGCAAATTTAAAAAGTATTCTTTTTTTCTCTTAAACTTTGTGTCAAGTGAAACGGTGTTGGGATGGAGCAAGCGAGTATGTAACAACCATCCAACAAGGCGTAAAGGGTTTATTGAAATTCATTAAAGTAGATCAAAAGATTAATATATATACACAACATATGATAAGGGATGTAGCTGCTAAGTTGCTCAGACTCTCCAAAAATTTTGCCATACCTATGTCAGATCATTTAAACATACATTATTTTAGGAGGATTCAATATGCAACCATTAACATTTTTTAAGAGTTTGAACAACATAACATAGCAGAGTGTCATACAAGTGGGTGATGATGATGCATGAGAGAGCACTGTTGAAGTCTCCAGATTCAGAGATAAGAGAGAAATCTGGGTATCTGCGATGATCGTTGTACCCCATATGCATCCCACAGTCAAACATTATCTTCTTCCCGTTTATAGTCACCACTACACAGCTCTTTCCTACCTCCTGTCCTGCACCTGTAGACTCAAAATTTTATTATTTCAACATTTCATCAAACATGTGGAAGGCAATTAAGGGGGCAAAGCCAGCTTCTATTCAAAAATTCATCCAATACGAAAAATTATACTACTTTTTTTTTAAATTGGGGAACGGGACAGAGAAATGGGAGGGGATTACAATGGGGTGAATGGAACCTCACCAGGTGGGAGTTCACGTAACCAATTAAGCTACTAAGATTTTCCAAGTATATGTACATACAGTATACGTCCAAACAATGTCTTAACTTTCTTTAAAATTTGAACTGAAAATTATGGCTCCAATGCTGAGACAATACAGTATAGTAACATGTAGTATAGTATATCGAAAGAACAATGAAATCAAGTATAATTGCTTACCCAAAACTAAACAATCAATCGCCATGTTTGTTTGTTTGTTTTCTTCCTCTTCTGAATTTATAGAATGAACTAACCCGGTTCTTCTCTCACACAAAGCTGCCTTAAGAAAAGGTGTATATATATATTCAGGGTTAGCGAGTAAAAAATATTAACTTAAAGATAACTATATATATTAAAAAATATTTAATGATATAATTTAAATTATACTTTTTATTAATATTTTTTATGAAATTATAAGTAAGTAGTGTGATTTATTTCGTAGAAAGTATAAAATTTTAATAAATAAAAGAGCAAATATGAAAAAAAATTAAATATTATTTTTTTTATTATTGATCTTGAAGTTTAAATAATTCAATTATTTTGAACCTAAAAAAAACCTCTAAAAATTAAAGTTAAAATGGACCAGAGGGTTCATATGTTTTTTTATTCTCCAGTCCCTTTAATTAATTTACACTTATTTCTTTATATAAAACCTAATTGCGTGTATTTGTACTTTTAGTCAAATTATTTTAGAGATGGATTTTTATATAAAGAATGAGTGTAAATCACTTAAAAGAAACGGGAGAAAAGACATAAATTCACAAGTTAACTTGAGCTTTCAAAAAGACATCTTAATTTTGCAAGGGTCTTATCGCCCCTCTAAACAATTTTATGTTAATAGTAATATACCAGTTATAGTCACTTGACGGAGATAGTGTAGCGCACTCTCTTAAGGAGAGTGAGAGAGTTTCATCACTTTGCATCTGAATCACATTTCCCGCAAAAGAAACAAAACACATCAAATTTACTAAAATGTACTAGAGAACGTATAATTATGTTAACTTTAAACATCAAAGTGTCGCAAATCGATGATATTTCATCGCGTTTCGAAGGTTTATGAGTTTAAATATTATAATTCGGAAACATTGATTTTAAATTAAAATTTAATAATTATAATTTTAGTTTCTTTCTGAAATGCTTTAAATATCTAAAAAAAAAAATTAGCTTCGAGAATTTGGATATGTATTTGTTTTTAACATAGTTTTTTATAATTTATTAATATTTTTATGGAGAAAATAAATTTAGCTATATAAAGATATAATTTTTTTATGAGATAGACTTTATCCAAAATAATTTTTCATTAATTATAATATATGTGAAAAAATTATATATATTTTATCCAAAGCTTATGCAATATGTAATGGGATGGACATATCTGCCTTAACAACTAAGAGGCCATCAACATGTCATAAAAGGAGAAGGTAAGAAGTAAATCCAATAAACCATGAAAGGAAAAGAATCCACGGTAAAGGGATATTTGTAAATGCAATATAGGGGAAGAAAGTCACATCTTCGTCATTCCCAAAAATGCTAATGTTGTGCAGATCCAAACCCTTGAGCTTTTAGATTCGAGCAACAAAAGGAAGCGATTCTTTATTCCGAAACATCACAGTAACAATAACAAGAGAAGAGCGAACAACTGGGGAGATGAACATGAGCCGCGTGGATCAATTTACATGAATCGAAATCACACAAACAATAAAAGGAGGCATAGAAGGTCTAGCGGCATGTGAGACCCATCAACACAGAGGCCTGAAAGTACGAACATGTCCATGATCATACTGGGACATGTTACACTTATATATATCAGGAAAAATTAAATTTAAGAATATTTTTATTGTGTCATTTATTTTTGTGGACCCAAATTATAGCAGGTCTCACATATTCACATGGGAAATATTATATGATTAAGCAAACATATGATATGTATTTGCATTATACAACTATAGTTTGAAAAAGTTACAATTTATAGCTATAGTAAGGATTTTGTTGTTATTTTCTCTCTCGCCTCTCTCTCTGCAATTTCTTGCAGATATACAATTACAAATGTATATCAGCTGCATATATACAATTATTTTGATATATATGCATATACAATTCGCCTCTCTCCACTTTTGCTCGCCTTTCTCCTCCCTCTCTCGATCTCGCTTGCCTCTCCTCTCTCTCTCAATCTCGCTTGCCAGATATACAAATATATATGTATATTAATTACACATATACAATTATTTATCAGATATACACATACAATACGACAAATATACATATACGGTTCGTCTCTCTCCTCCCTCTCTCGATCTCGCGCACCTCTCTCCTCCTTTCCAAGTCACATAGTCGAAGTTATATTATGTGATTATGTAAAATATAGCTATTTGATCATATTAAGTTTCAGCATTGACTATTTATGAAAGTTTCCATTCACATATAGTAAATATCTGGGCCCATTTTGAATTAAATTCCATGTGTTGTCCCTATTTTATTCCTTTAGCACATTTATACTACCTCTTATCTATTGATTGTTTTATTAAAAGACATTTATTAGATTTACATAAATAACTCTAAAATTTATTTTTGAATTATTGTGTCTGCCACCCCCATTGTTTTAACGCAATGTAAAATTGCCATTTTGAATTATATTATTTTTAAGAGAAGCATTGAAAATATTTTTAAACTGGATATAAATTATTAATTTCATTTATAAATTATTGATAATTTTTAAAAAATATTTTTATTTGACTAAATAAACTTAAATACGGCCCAATCTACCACGTGATATAACAAATAGTCTCAAATTTTTATTATGGAAACTTTAATAAAAATTCGAGAGAAATATTAAAAACATCCCTGGATTTAGTATGTTTCACTCATATTGCAAAATTGAGGATATATGATCAAATAAAAAAATATTTATAAGACTGTTAATAATTAAAAAGACGAAACTAATTATTCATCTGAAATTTAAAACTATTATCAATTCTGACGATTTTTAATGTCCATGTGAGCTTCACCAATAAACTAGAGACAACTGATTAGTTACAAAATTTTAAATTCGAATTATAAAAAAATGTTTTAACATGCTAATTTAAATTAGTTAAATAACAGATTATTATCTCTATATAAAAAAAATAAATATCTGCATAATCATTTCTATCTATACTGGTTGTAAATATGAATTATTCATTGTAAGTGAGCTTACAGTAGAAGTTTACAGATCGGAGATGGCGGAGGTCTCCGGCGATAACAGCTACAATGTGCCGACGAGTGATGCTGCAGGTTTTACGATGGCGTCGTTCAAGGAAGGGAAGACTTACCGGAGAAGGACGTCCATGAGGCCAAGCCTTGACGCCGATGAGTTCTTAAACCTTCTACACGGGTCGGATCCTGTGAAATTGGAGCTTAATCGATTAGAGAATGAACTAAGAGGTAAGTGTTGCTAGCTGGATCCAATGCGAATATTTTGACTAATTCTGCTAGGAAGATTTATTTTCCTTTTTTGCTTTTTATAATATTTCTGTTAAATAGTGTGCGTGAATATGTCATTGTAGATAAGGACCGGGAATTGTCAGAGGCTCAGGCGGAGATCAAGTCATTGAGATTGTCCGAGCGATTACGAGAAAAGGCTGTTGAAGAGGTTCTACTTCCTTCTTATATTGTGACATGATGTGAAAGTATATAATTTTAGGATTTCGGATATATAGAATTAGTTTGGCCATGATTTTGAGTTACTTGGAAAAGAGGAAGTAAGAAAGTGATACCATTTTCATTTTTGACATCTAAAAGACTGAGTTCAAAGATAAAGTATAATCACAGTTGAAAAAGACTGGATTTGACTAGGAGAAGCATTGAATGTGAAATGGAAAATGACTGCATTTGCGGAGTTTTGCAAGAATTGTGAACAACTAGGACAAAGGTACAGAATTTTGTTGTGACTGTCTTTTTACAGACAAATATATTATATGATAAAATTATAAGATTCAAACTGTAATTCTAGTGCTTTTTCTGATACCTTCTATATCAATCAGTTCTTTTCTCATCTAAGTTCTACCTTTTCTAAATCTTTTTTGAATGAGATTTGCCATTACATAATTGAATTTACTTCTAATTTCTGCTTTAGTTTGGGAAAGACGAGCAATAGGATGCTGTTCGTACCATTTGGACTCAACATTTGAGGATTCACTAAACAACATTTAAGGAAATTGCAATTTTACTAATCTTAATATTATCTCTGTCATTATGTTTTTTTCCATTTTTTTATTGGGAAGCGCAGCTTGTTCCAAAATAAGAATAGCTGATACAAACTTCCACATCAATTGTTGTAAACTGCAACCCCCTGATAGTTGAGGGGCAGGTCTAGATTAGTATTTGCATTTACGTTGTTGCTCTTGGTTACATAGTTCTTAATAGTAGCGTTGCAACTTGCACATCTGTCCCTTGGCACTTTTAGTTGGGCACATGGCGAATTCTGCTGTGCTTGTTTCAAAGCTATTCATTAGTGCTAAGAACACAAGCTGATGTAGTTAACTGTTTCAATGATATTATAGCTTACGGCCGAGTGTTCAAGAATTGACGAGAAGCTCAAGCTGACAGAATCTCTTTTGGAAAGCAAGGTTCTAACTCAAACTCCTCCCTATAAAATTTCTTTTATTTTGTTAATGTGCTGTTCATAACTGTGTATACATTTCTTGCTTGGCAGAATCTTGAAATTAAGAAAATTAATGAAGAAAAGAAGGCATCCATTGCAGCGCAGTTTGCAGCAGAAGCCACCCTTCGAAGGGTTCATGCTGCTCAAAAAGATGATGATATGCCTCCAATTGAAGCCATTCTTGCACCTTTGGAGGCTGAACTCAAGCTTGCTCGTCAGGAGGTCTGTGGCAGTATTTTGCATTTGGCTGTGATTGTGTATATCCTCACCCTCATAGAAGGATATTTTCTCATTCTATGGCCTATCATCTCCTAGATTGCAAAACTGCAAGATGATAATAAAGCATTGGACCGTCTTACTAAGTCAAAAGAAGCAGCTCTACTTGATGCTGAGAGAACAGTGCAGTCAGCATTAGCAAAGGCTTCTATGGTGGATGATCTTCAGAACAAGAACCAGGAATTGATGAAACAGATAGAAATATGCCAGGTATGTTGATCACAGAAAATTGTGCTTCTGCTGTTATGGACATTAGGTCACTATGCTGTTCTAATTCCAAATCGTCCTTTCCTTAATTTTTTTTTCGTACAAACATACGTCAGGAAGAAAATAAGATATTGGACAGAATGCATCGACAAAAAGTTGCAGAGGTTGAAAAGCTTACCCAAACTGTACGTGAGCTTGAAGAAGCTGTTCTTTCTGGCGGTGCTGCTGCTAATGCTGTCCGGGATTATCAAAGAAAAGTTCAAGAGATGAATGTAATCGATCCTTGAGATACTTTAATAAAATATACTCTATATAGTTTATTTGTGATAATCCTAATCTTTTCTACAGGAAGAAAGAAAAACTCTTGACCGGGAGCTAGCACGTGCCAAGGTAACAGCTAATAGGGTAGCAACTGTGGTTGCTAATGAATGGAAAGATGCCAGTGATAAAGTAATGCCTGTTAAACAGTGGCTTGAAGAAAGGAAGTTTCTGCAGGTTTGATAGTTTTCTATGACTTCTGACATTAGATCATAGGAGCATCTTGTCCTGATACAACTGAATGCATTCTGAATAATGTAAATGAACTCACACTAGTCTCACAAAATGTTCTGCAGGGTGAGTTGCAACAGTTACGTGACAAGCTTGCAATCTCTGAACGAACTGCGAAATCCGAAGCCCAGTTAAAAGTAATAATTCTCTCCGTCAGAGGGTATATCTTAACATGATTTAGATGCTATTTGTATAATTTGTTTCTATCTCAACCTTGATAATCTCCTCAGGAGAAATATCATCTAAGACTCAAGGTCCTTGAAGAGACATTAAAATCAACTAGCGCAGGCGGTCGCACTACACCAGATGGAAGAAGTTCAAGCAGCAGTTCTTCACGTCAGCGATCACTGGGTGGTGCTGACAATATCTCCAAATTGACCTCCAATGGCTTTTTACCGAAAAGATCACCATCATTTCAACTGAGATCTTCTGGGGCCAGTACAGTGTTGAAGCATGCAAAAGGGACATCTAAGTCGTTTGATGGTGGTTCACGATCATTGGACAGGAGTAAAAAGCTTCTGAATGGAACAGGCCCAAATTTCAACAGCAGCAAGTCCTGTGACGGGACCAAAGACAATGAGGCGGAGAGCAATTTATGTAAAGTGAATGAAGATGAAAAACACAATGATTCACAAATGACAAGAACAGAGGATACTGTGCCTGGAGTATTGTATGATTTGCTGCAAAAAGAAGTAATTGCTTTGAGGAAAGCTTGTCATGAGAAGGATCAAAATCTTAATGACAAGGACGATGCTATTGAGGTTAGATTAAATTCTGATTGGTTTCATGATTACCTTCACTCACTCTGATTTTCTGCTAAACTTTATAGTATTCTTGTGGGTCAGATGTTAGCAAAGAAAGTAGAGACTTTAACAAAAGCCATGGAAGTTGAGGCCAAAAAGATGAGAAGGGAAGTTGCTGCTATGGAGAAGGAAGTTTCTGCTATGCGTGTTGAGAAGGAACAAGAAAATAGAGCAAAAAGATTTGCAAATTCCAAGGGTCCAGTTAACAGTTCTCAGCCACTTCCAGGAAGGTATGCCTTCAATTCTGTCAAAGAAAATTTAAGTCAATCTTTATCACTATCATCTCCATATGTGCTCGTTCATGTTAAACCCCTTAACTCAGACTTAACATTCTACTGTTCAAGCAAAAATTTCTTTCTTTTTCTTCCTTCCGGTTCTTTCTTTTAATTGGCATGGTAATTAATGTATTAAAAAAGTAACCGGGCACTAAACAGTGCCAGGGATTTACATATATCTGAACCTTTCTGTACAAAAAGATCCATACGAACAGACAACCTATTCCTGAAGAGAATCTATGAAATTGAACATACTATTCTTGTCTCAACATCCTGGAGATTACACCGAAAGCTTAAAAGGCATAAACTTCTGAACTTACTCTTCTTTACAGACTTCGTGTTTTCTTCAAAACATCTAGCATTTCTTTCCATAATACCCAGCACACAAGCTGGCACATTTAACTCCACATATTTCTTGTTGAATTTCCCATTCCCACAACTCTTGAGCTGGTTATGAAATCCTTTATTATGAACTGCATGACAAAAGGGACCCTGAATATGTTAAGAAAGAGTGACCAGATCTGTTTTGCCACCGAGCAATGCCAAAAAAAAAAAAGAAGAAAAAAAAAAAGATGGCTGCTATTCTTCTCTTCCCTATTACACATAAAACACCACCTGCAAAATTCATACCTCTTCTCTGACGATCATCTTGAGGTAGTCATGCGCCTGGTGCCACTGCCACAAAAAGAAGCTAACTTTGTAAGGTGCTTTTGACTTCCACAACATCTTCCAAGGCCAGCTAGTACTGTTGTCTCTTTCACTGCTGAGAGTCCTGTAGCAAGACTTAATTAACAAAGAAGAGCCGTTTTTTCTGCTTATCCCTACTCTATTGTCTGGTACTTCTTCCTCCATGACAACTCCTCCAAATCATTCAACAGTTGAACCATTCCAGAAACTTCATAATCAAAATAAATCCTATCTAAAGCTAAATACCAGTTGTTATTCCAATAATCTGACTCCAGATTTCCAGCATGAGATAGAAACTATAAAGGTCCTGATATTGAATCATTAAAAAAAGTATGATCTAACCAAGCATCTTGCCAAACCTAGTAGCTCTTTCATTGTCAACCTTGATCTTCGATTTGATGACAGAAGTAGACCATAAGATGCAGATATGCATCCTTAAGCCTAGTCCAGGGAAATGTTATCTGTGCCTGAAAACTGAGGTTTTGTTCCCCATATTTATCAGATATTACAGTTGTGTGAGCCTCTTTCAACCAATTGTGAAACAAGAAGAAGCCTTACACAACTTGCATCAGTTGTATGAGGCACAGAATAAAGTTTCTCATTAGCTATTACCTTCTTTCCCATATCTCCGCAACCACTTCATTAGCAAACAATTGTTGTGTTGCTACAAGTTTCTAACCTTTAAGGTTCATTGCACCAAACGCATTGTACTTTTAAAATGATTGGTCAAAAAATAGCAATTGTTGAAATTTAATTAGTTCTCCACATATATCCATGTTCCGAGGTAAAAATACCAAGTTCAGGTAAGACTTAGGACCTCCTTTGCTTGGAACTTTTTTTCTTGATAAGGCAAGATTTTATTAAAATCAGTATCAACTTGATACTGTGAAAACTCACATGTTTCTAATGTTGTTAATGCCTAACACATAATGGTAGCGGGTACTTCTTTAAGAAATGTGAAGTGGTAAAAGCACAAGTGCGCACTTGTGATGTGTGAGACAGGCACACATCAGGGGTATGAATTTTACCGCATGCAAAAGCCGGATGTTTAAGGGAATAAGGGTAGAGGGATGGATCATTATCCACTGGGTTTGAACTATGTGCGATTGACCCTGGGGATTTCTTGGTTATCAATGTGTTTATTTTTCTGTGTGAGGCCTTAAACAATGATGGTTGTAGAAACAGATGATTGTATCACATGTGAATATCTTTACATAAAAAGTTATATAACTTGTCATATTAAGACTTGAGGCATATCCAGTTTCCATATATCAATGACAACATCTTACTTCATCTAAAAAAAAAGAAAAGGACTTGAGGTATATATTTTGACAAAATTATGGAGGGAAACATGTATGTAGACTTGTAGAGTGGATGGATTAAACCAGCTAATGTAACTCCATGAACCATATTAAGAGAGGAGCAGTCTAGTGAGCTTCTGTTGTGGTTTATTGCATATAGAGGAGTGACCCCCTTTTGCACTGTTAATATATCTAATAACTTATTTCCTTGAAGAAGTCTTTAAATGACAGACTCTGACTTGAAGTATAATCTTTTCTCTTCTTTGAATTTTGATAAGTGATATATAGGAGTAATCTTTATACCAGACTCAAACTAACATAATTTTCATCTGGGAGAATCCTTTTCAGAAGCAATTTATGTGTTTCTAAAGTTGAATAGAGGTGAGGGCTCTAGTTTGTTTGCTAGTTTTTGGATCTTCAATTTTGATTTGAATCATATTTTTTGTTTTGTTAAATGTCTATAGCCTTCTATAGTTTTGGCAAGTTATAACATGCCGTTTCTAGGCAATGCAGCCATGCAGATGCAGCTACAAGGGATAGATGCTGCAGTTCCCAACTTGTAAAATTCACTAGCTAGCAAACTAACTTTCTTTAGGATTTTTATGCTTTCCGTTTCTGGTGACCCTCGATTTGGCTTGGTTCATTTTTTTCCCTGTTACTACTTACTTTTGCAATGGATGCTAGAAGACACATTGCATTATAGAACTTCACTATGCCAGTTGTTCAATTTTATTTAATTTTAACTTCAAATAACATGTAAAAATCAACAGGAATATAGCACGGAATGGATTAATGCGAGGCACACAATAACAGTCACGGAAAAACTCATAGAGGCAGCTGCAAGAAGCAATTCTGCATAGGCTTGCTGTGCTCCTTGCCTACTTTTACAATTATCCTACGTCTCTAACGGTTGATTGTTAAACTGTAACAAACATGCCGATGCCTGTACTCACTGCTTTTTGGTTGTGACAAGATGAAAATCTTTCCAAACATGGGAGGACAACAGGTGACATTTGGGTGTGCCTCTGAGTTAGGAGGCTATGATGCAAGCATGGTTTACTGATCAGAAGGAACAGAACTAAAGCTATTGAAGTTGAATGAACCGTCTGGTAGAACATATTAAATAGCTGTGGTTGTGTGTGGTTGTATAGATAGCTTGTTGGCACTTTTTTGGCCTACTTTTTTCCATCTTCTTTGCAGTCTGTATTTGTAATCTGCAGCTCAAGTTATTCTGGTTTGTCAATATTCTAGTAATCAGATCAATGATGGAACTTTTTGTCCATTTAATTGCACGGTCTGTCTTCAAATGGGTTTGTCTTTTAAGTTTTGCCCTTCATTATTGGACTTGTGCCCCGCTACTTATGCCTAGTAGGACATAAGTTCTTTGAGGACGTGGGAAATGACTTGTAAACGTATATCCCCACAAAAAAATTATTCGTCTCGAGGGATAAAAATCAAAGATCAGCACAAAATTGAGGCAGAAGTGCAAATAATCCCTTGTGTTTCTGTAGCATTCCTCTCTATTTAGCCTTATATTTTTACACTACAAATTAAAAACAGAACAACCTATATGTGTCTGGAGAAAAATAACACTAAAATTAATAATATATGATTCATGAAAGTAAACTTGGTAAATTTAAACAAACTTGCAACTAAAAATATAAAAATTTCATGGATATTGTCAAGTTTAAGCTTCAATTTCACCAAGTTAGAAACATAGTTATTGCAATAGTACTTTTATTTGCATTTCGTCAAAAATCAATAGTTAACATGAGATAAGGTAGTTAGTAACTAGATAGTGGCCAATAATTGCTACGAAACTATTGAGTTCAATTTATAATCTTGCAATCAAATTGTGATCTTTTCAACATTGGAATAATCGAAATTTGAACATATAACTTGTTTTTATTTAAAAAATACAAAACTAATTTAATACTATATCAATAAAATATTTTAAAAAAATAATACAGTGATTATTTATAATATTTGCTAGCAATGGTGGTTATGGATATCGACTGTGGATGATATTGGCTACTAATAACGTTATGAATAATAGCTAGTGGTGATGGTGACTGACAATAGCGGTTGATGGTGATAGTAGGTGGTGAATGATAATAATAGCTAATGGTTAATAGTGAATGATGACGGCATTGACAATATATAATGGTGATTGTTGGTAATGACATTTGTTTGTTATGGTAATGATGATTTTTGGTGATAAACTGGTAATTATAAATAAGATGGTGACAATTAATTGTGGTGATTATTATTAGTAGGTGGTGTTGTAAGTTGATAGTGGGGGGAAGGGAAAGGTGCAATGGTTGACAATGATTGCCATAACTATGATAATGAATGAATGAAATTGATAAACCATCATCTTCATATATTTTTGTACAGTCATATATTAATCATTCAAATCCATTAAATGGTTGTAACATACTAAAAAACATGCTTAATAATTAAAATTTAAAATTAAATAAATTTAATAATTGAGACACTTTGTTAAGATTATTGTCATCTATTGTATTGTTAGTTTAATACAATATTTGTTTTGGTTATTATGTAAAGTTTATTCCGTTATATCGTTTAATTCGTCGTTAAGTAATAATGAAAAGTCTCATTTTGTGTCAGTTTAATATCTTTTTCTCATTTTGTCTTCACGTATCAATTAATAATCATATATTATTCTTTATCCTGTCTTTTTATAACAACTCTATCTCATATCTTTTTTTTTCGTGAATTTATTATTCAAATTATAGATATATAATATTATGTAATATAATGATACAATTTATTTAAATATTATATTCTTTAAATTAATACAATATGTGTAGCAATAATTATCCAAATAAAGTGAAACCAATAGTTTCTTTTATGAAATTTCCCTATTTAAAATTATTATTTAAATTTCTCGAAATAATAATGCATAAAAAAATTAATAATATTAATATTATTTGCTGATCGCGCGAGCATGTACAGTCATATAGAAATAAGAGGAGAAAACCATAAAGACAAAGGTCTTCTGAGTTCTGCAGTTTCCTTCTGCGCGTCTCTCGACTCCTCGCGTCACACTTATCTTCCCCATTATTTAAGACCTCCTTCCTTTTTAACCCCCACCCCCAACCTGACCCACCCACCCACCAGTGCTCTTCTTCTTCATTCTTCAACAATCAAAACCCTAATTTCACTTCCATTACACTGTATACCCTCAGCTCTGCTCTGGATCTGGCATTCAAACACTACCATAGGATCACTTGTAAATGGAAGCAGCTGCAGTTCAGTGAAACTAGTGTTAATTCTGTAATTTTATCTCCTCTTTGTGTTTATTTGGTCATTTTTGCGGGTAAGGATGAGTGGCTCCGGTGCCACGTGTAAGTCGGAAGCTACAGTGGTCACTGATCACTTTCCAGTAGGGTTAAGAGTCCTTGTGGTTGATGACGACGCCGTTTGCCTCCGAATTATTGAGCAAATGCTTCGTAGATGCAATTATTCAGGTCTGTTTTCTTCAATTTTCGATTGTGAGTTTATTTAATACATAGTCAGTACTAATTTTTGACACTTGAACTACGTTATGTTCTAATTAAACACCTCAATTCCTAAAAGTGTTCCAATTAGATACTTTCGGTTCAAATTTTGAAGTAAATTGTGCTTCTATTAGATGGTTAGCTAACCACATAAAATATGTATGTTTTTAAAGTACATGCATCAACCTCAAGTAAAAAATGCATGGAGTATTACAGCTTATTGAAATGAATGCGGAAATGATATATTTTATATGGTCAACCTAACTAATAAATGAATGAGAACGTGAGCAAAAAGATTTCCAAAATTTGAATCAGAAGTGATTAGGTTTAAACACTTTGTTAGGAATTGAGGAGTTCTATTGAAACAAAGCTTAGTCCGAGTATCTAAATGGAATATCCTAGTAGTTTAAGGGGCTGATTATGTTTGTTATTTTTTTATTTAACCATGAATTTATGGCCTTTACTTTATCTTGAACTTCATTGAATTCACTTAATCAAGTAGGCTTGGGTTTCAAACTAGAATTATGTGTGCTGGTTTCATCCCAAAAGTTAGGGGCTATTTGATGGTTGAGATTAGTGAAGATAGTTTGTATAAACTTGCATGGGTACTATGTTGTTTGGTTGATTGTATAAGGAGAAAATAAAAATAATCTCCTTACGAATAATGCAGTATTTGGTTGGTTGCATTAAAAAATGATGCTCTTGGCATTGCATTGTGTCATTTGTTTGGCGGTGTTAAACTAATACCAACTTAATTTATGAAAGAATTATGTAGTTTTAGTGGGGTAGGATGTGGAATGAGAATACATGAATTACCAAGACATGGATAAGTGTTTCTGATGACTTAATAGGCAGTCATTGCCGTAGCATTTTTTTGCATTATTGTTCACCTCATAATAATATGATACAAAGTCAAATTGAAGCTCACTGAGGAGGAAGCAAGACTCAAAAGGGACCGTGGAAGTTAATACCATCATGTATATGGTGGTCTGTGTGGATAGAAAGGAATGATAGATGTTTTGAAGATAGATCTAATTCCATTCACAAAGTAAAATGGAATTGTTTCGTACCTTTACTTTTTTGGTGTAAACGACATCCTCATCTTGCAAAATTCTTGACTGGCAGCACTCTATCTCATACAATAAGAACGGTCTAACCACTACTCTGTAAAACTTACCCTTAAGTTTAGGTGATACCTTTTTATCACACAAGACTCCAGAGGCAAGCCTCCATTTATCTCTCTTAGGAATATATGCTAAGCCTTACTTTCACGTCCGCTTTAGTCCAACGCAACACGAAATTTGTAGACTCTAGAGTTTTGACTCCAAACCTCCAATATAATATTAACTCTGTCCCATGTCTCATCAATCAGCACTGTGTCGTCCGTCAGTAACATACACCATGAGCCTCCTCAAGCAAATAGGAAAAGGTTAAGAACTGATCCTTGATGTAGCCCCATCTCCATCCGAAAGTGCTAACCCGAGTCTTGGCTCTATCATACACATCCTAACCGAGTCTTGGCTCCATCATACATGTCCTTGTCGCTCTAATGTAAACCATCGAGACACCTTTAGCCTCCAAACACCTCCCTAGGACATCCCCAAGACTGTCATAGGCCTTTTTAAGGTCAATGAGCAACATATGTAGGTTTTTCTTCCTTTCCTTATATTTCTCCTTAAGTCTTTGCACACGATAGATGTCTTCAGTAGTCGATTGCCTCGGCATGAATCCAAGTTAATTTCGGAAATGGATTCCCTTGTCCTCAACCTCATCTCCACCACTCTCTCCCAGAACCTTCATAGTGTGGCTTAGCATTTGATACCCTTGTAATTGTTACAGTTTAGGATATCACCCTTATTCTTGTACAATGGAATCATTGCACTCCACCTCCATTTGTCGGACATTTTTTATGTTTAAAAATTGCATTAATTAGCCCAGTCAAGCATTTTATACTTGCCTTTTTTGTGTTCTTCCAAAATTCCAACGGAATCTCATTGGGTCCGGTCGCTCTTCCCTTGCTAATCCTACAAATAGCACGTTAACCTCGCCAACCCCAAAGCACCAACATACACAATGTCTCTATCCCCTATTTCATTTAAGAGTTTGTGGAAGTATATTTTGGCATCTTTGCTCTGTTAGTACAGTGTTATATTATCTTAATGTTTGTTTTCATGCATATCTATTGGTTATAACAAACAAATCTAATTTTGCACCTTTCGTCTAATACATTGACTATTTTGAATTGCTTGCAGTCACTACTTGCACACAAGCTACAGTGGCATTAAACCTATTACGTGAAAGGAGGGGGACTTTTGATATTGTACTGAGTGATGTTCATATGCCTGATATGGATGGTTTTAAACTTCTTGAGCTTGTTGGGTTGGAAATGGACCTTCCAGTAATAAGTAAGTGATGCCTCTCCTGCTGTGGCAACATGATGCCTCTCCTGCTGTGGCAACATGATGCCTCATCTATAAACTAAAATTTTTGCTCTCTATAGTGATGTCAGGTGATGGAAGAACCAACCTTGTCATGAGGGGAGTTCAACATGGGGCTTGTGATTATTTAATTAAACCTATACGGGACGAGGAGCTAAAGAATATCTGGCAGCACGTTGTTAGGAAAAGATATAACTCCAGTAAAGAGCATGAATGTTCTGGTAGCTTGGATGATAATGATCGGTATAAGCGAGGAAGTGATGATGCTGAATGTGCTTCTTCTGTTATTGAAGTCGCAGATGGAGTGCTAAAACCACAGAAAAAGAAAAGAGAAGCCAAAGAAGAAGATGAGACTGAAACGGAAAATGATGACCCAAGTACTACAAAAAAGCCACGCGTAGTTTGGTCAGTGGAGCTTCACCAGCAATTTGTTAGTGCGGTCAACCAACTGGGCATTGATAGTATGAACTTCGGTTATTTGACTTTTTCAGTTAGTTCAGATCTTTTTTTTTTCTTATTTATTTATTTATTATTTGTTTCCTTTCCTCCTTTGCAGAGGCTGTCCCTAAGAGAATCCTTGAACTGATGAATGTTCCTGGTTTGACAAGAGAAAATGTGGCAAGCCATCTGCAGGTTCGAATCTCTATGCCTGTTTAAGGTTGTCAATGTACCCTTTTTTTCTACCTAATGCCAGTGTTCTGGTTGCCTTTTCAGGAAAATCAGGTAAAGATGCTAGATACTTGGAACTAAAAGGCCCATATCTTCCTAATTCACCAAGACGAATTCACATCTTGTAGCTTTTGTGTTTATCACCCATAAACCTAAATATTAAGTACCGTGTCGGCGTATCCTCATGTAGTGTTTGTTTTAGTCGCCCATAAACCTTGTTTCTGCCATAGTGTGTTCAAGTCCTTATGGGAATGTCATGGTTCTATGTGATCCATCAATAATCTGTGTTAGGACGCATGCTGTTTTTTGGTTTTCTAATCATTAAATTCTATCTTCAACAGTAGAATGTTTTAAACTATTTCTGTTGACTAATATGCAGAAATTTAGGCTATACTTGAAGAGGTTAAGTGGAGTAGTTCAGCAACAGGGTGGGCTCCCCAGTACCTTCTGTGGGCCAATAGAACAGAATTCAGAACTTGGTTCACTAGGGAGATTTGACATTCAAGCACTGGCAGCCTCTGGCCAAGTTCCTCCTGAAACTTTGACAGCTCTTCATGCTGAGCTTTTAGGTAGATCGACAAGTAACTTGGTTTTACCAGCAGTAGAGCAACAGAATCTCCTACAAGCTTCCCTGCAGCAAGCAAAGTGCATGCCTGTTGACCAAGTTGTGGCTTATGGTAAGCCTCTGTTGAAATGCCCTCCCAGCATTTCTAATTCTAAATATCTGTCTCAAGCTATGTTGTCTGCTGAGGATGTTCATTCAGGATTTGGGTCCCAGCGAGCAAAAAATATATGTATGGTCCCTAGCAGCAATCCCACTGGGATAGCTGCTCCGAACAGCAACATGTTAATGGCAATGATGCAACATCAGCAACAATGGCAAAAGCAGCAGCAGCAGCTAGAACTGCAACACAGGCAATCTGGACCTCCTGGGGTTAATCATTCAATTAATGTGCAACCTTCTTGCCTTGTATTGCCCTCTCAGTTGCCAGGTAATTTCCAAGTGGGAGATAGTCCTGCTTCTATAAGTTCTGCCGGCAGTCTGAGTAAATCTTCCATGATTGATTATGGAGTTCTCTCGCCACAATCAAATAATTCATCAGGTGTGGTTCAAGTGTTAGACAGGAAACTCAAACCAGAGTGTGGCTTAAACAGGCTCTCCAGTGGAGGTTCTCTCTCTCGGTCATGCTCGATAAATGCTGACAATAGTGTTGGTCTGCAGCTTCATAACTCGAGCTCAGCATTTGGTTCTTCTAAACAGCTCCCAGGCCTTGTCCCAAACCATTTGGGTTCGCCAGTTCCATATTATATTAACTCAAGCCAGGTTCTTGATCAGGGACATATGAGAAATCCTGGGGTTGATAAAGGTGCCTCCATTCCCAGTCGTTTTGCAGTAGATGAGTCTGATTCATCAATGTACAATTTGAATACTGCAAAAATCTTTGAGGACACTAAAGTTAAGCAGGAGCCTAACATGGAAAATGCTAAAGTTGGTCCAGCAATTTTTCAAAAGTTTCAACCGGGTGATCTTATGAGTGTCTTCAGTGACTAGGTAAAGCAATACAATGCCTTTTACTACCTTATGCATAGTTTGTCTCTTATGTCAAAAAGGGATGATTATCAGGTAAACACAGTATATTAGTTTCTTTTGGTAAAAGTCTATACTATGATTTTATAAACTAAAGAGCAACACTTACTTTAATGGGTTAACAGTTTCTCATTTTCCAAGTACTTCCTCCATTTCACTTTGTCTTACTTTCCTTTTCAGAGTGTTAAAAAATAATGCATCTTCCCTAATTTGGCAACTCTTCAATTCCAACATCCCATATGGCATATGTAAGGCCACGAGATTAAAGGACATTTTGGTACATTAAACATGTCTTAATTTATGATCACGAAATTCAAAAGTTTTCCTACTTTTCTTAAACTCCTGTCAAAATAAGACAAAAAAATTGAATCAAAGGGAGTACCTTTTATGTCACTATAACTACTTGGGGGTCACTTCTTTTCTTTAACAAAATTTTTCAAGCACTGAAAGAAAGTATTTCCATGATTAAAAATGTGATGTGGAGTATATATATTTTTAGCTTTTAAATATGTACGATGTATTTAAAACCTTAAAGAATTAAGCAGTCAAAGTTATATTCTGCAATGCAACTTAGATTGTTAGCGCTGCTACTACTTACCTCCCCATAAAAAAGAGAGTGAGTTACTTTTCTCCTTGTACTTCAGAGTTCAGACTGTGTTATTCATTTTGGATAGGGTGTACCAATTTTGTGTCAGGCCTTTTTGTTGTCCAAATACCAACTAATCCATTGTAACTGTCTCGAAGTCGTTCGAGTTGAACATATTATTTTTGACAGGATACTTATGAATTCTTATTTATGGGTTACCCTGCCCATTAACCAATTGGTCTTCTTATTTTTTAGTCTCTTTCGTTCCTTAAAGCCCTCATCCCCTGAGGCCTCGCCCAAAGAAGAAAGAAGAAAAATGAACTTCTTTAATGTGATTTGAGAACTTAGTAGTTATCTGTGGTTTGTTTTGTATTTACCTTGCAATCATTCCATTTCCTCAGATTTATGGCTGATGTACATTTATCCCTCATACATATTACACTATGTTGGCAATTATGATCATGAATTTTTTCGTAGTGATGCCATTGGTGCCTCTTTTGAAATGCCTTAATCCCCTTTTTTGGCCTTAATGTCTTTTCCGTTTTGGTGACTAAAATTTTTATTAATTACCAAAGTATTTGTACAGTACCATAACTAACTAGACACAGTCAGTTACCAAAACTTTACAAAGAAAGACTACAGAGCTAACAAACTAGAACATGAAGCTATGGACTAAATTCTGTATTGTAGACACTACAAATACAAGCAATATCTCGAGCAATGGCTTCCCAGTGTCTGCATTGTTTCTCAAAGATCCTCATATTTCTCTCTACCCATATGCCGTGAACAAAGTCAGCGTAGACCATTTTAAAAAATCTGAGCCTGTTGTGACGTCCCTTGTGCTCTCTGAAGGACTCCTGGCATGAATTGCTCCCAAGTACTCCCTGTAAGAGGCTGTTGATGGATCCAGTTTAGTAGTCTATCCACATATCTCTAGCAAAAGGACATGTAACATATAGATGTTAACTGTTTCATCATAGGTTTTGCAGAAGCTCCATTAGTATTCAAGCACCATTCCCCATTTGAGTAGTCTGTCAACAGTTACTAATCCCTCCTGAAACAGTTACTAGCATCCTATATATTTTGCAGCCATAGAGTGAATATGGCTTTTGGTCTAGCAGGATTAGAAAATAAGAGGTATTTCCATGGTACACTTTTGGTAGGGGCTAGGAGCCGCGAGCGTGTATATATTTGCCTTGTAAGGCACTCATTCTACTACCTATTTTTTTTTCCAGTTTCAAGAAAAAGAAGTAGAATGACAGTGCACCTGCTCCAGTGTTCTGGACTCGAATACCTTCCTGAGCATCCAAGAAGCTTGAGCTGGTATTGAAATACTATCCCACTGTCTCCCTTTATGTGGCGAGCACAGCATCTACCCATTTAGTCCAGAGCTATGATTATTGGACGCTCAAAAATTGTTGCCGCACCTATGTCAACAACAACATACCCAATCATATCCCACTCTATGGGCCTAGGGAGGGTCGAGTGTATGCCTTACCACTACCTCATAGATGTAGAGAGGTGGATCTGAAAGACCATTGGCTCAAGTATGTCAACCCAAGAAGAAAACAATGAAAAAAATATAGCATTTAATAAAAGCAGTGTAAGGTCTACTAGAAAGAAAAAGTTACAGCCTCAAATAAGCGGAGCACAAAAAAAACCTACGGGAAGACAACACCCTGATCCTCCTAACTTTCTACCCTTATACGCGGCCTCCACTCCCTATCGAGAGTCATGTCCTTGGTAATATGAAGTTGTGCCATATCCTGCCTAATCATCTCTCGCCATACTATTTTGACCTACCTCTGCGTACCCCCTACAACCAACCTCTCGCGCCTCCTCACTGGGGGATCAACACCCTACTATTCACATGTCAAAACCATCTTAGACTTGCTTCCCTCATCTCGTCCACCATAGAAGCCACTCCCACCTTCTCCCAAATAACTTCACTCCTAATCTTGTTGCTCACGTGTCGGATTCTCCAAAAATGCACTACTTGTGGAGTATCCGCCACACACCTGTCAACATTTTTAAAAAATCCCGAGCAGCATAGGTCTAGAGGTTTTAGCAATGGTTGCCCTGTTCCACACAGTAAGATTATCAGATTAAAGCCACCAGTAGGCTTAAACTTGTCCCAGGCAACTAACGCTTTCTTTAGCCTTAATCCCTTTGGAATAAGATCTTTGAGTATTTTTATGATTATGATTATTATTATGTACTATGGTTTTGGATCTTGTGTCCGCACATGCTTATTTTCTAATGATGGCAAATTGCTAATTTTACGTTGATGTTACTGCAGGATTGTCGTTTGTCCATGGGAAGGTCTCAAGTTCCCTATGAATCATAACATTTAGTTCTGCCAGATAAGTCTGCAAGATCCCAGTTTAAAGTCTTATATTTATCTTATGGTTTCACCTATAGTGTGAATTGCAGAAATGTAGGTAAAGGCTATATGCCTGTGTATTTATCAATCTAATATTTAGGAAATGAATGTGAATGCAGTATAATATAATACTTTCTTTGTAAGAATTTGGAGAAGTTGCATGCATTCTTCTGCAACTTATTTTTCCCTTTCCACTACTTATTAGGAATAAATTGTGCTTAAGAATTTCAACAGACCTCTAAAAGATGTTGTGGGATCTCACTGGTATGTTGTTCTAAAATATCCCCTTGTCGGTACCATCACTTTGTGATTCTGCAATTATTCAAGATTTAGTGTTGTGTAGTTTTGGTAGTCGAGCTGTTGCAGATGAAAAGAATGTCAATTATGAAACTGAAATGCGTGCCAATTTCCTCTCTAGAGTCTAGACTCCACTTGTGAGATTACTCTGGTGTGATTGTGCAATTATTCAAGATTTGGTTGTGTAGTTTTGGTAGTCGAGCTGTTGCAGATGAAAAGAATGTCAATTATGAAATTGAAATGCTTAGACTCCACGCGTGAGATTACTCTGGTTAAGTTGTTGAAATGCGTTTGTTTTCTTTTCATTACTAGCTTGCTGTTAGTTTCTTTCAATTATTTGCTGCATTGTGAAAGATATTTGAGTCTGCTGAGTTTCTTGTTACTCCCGTATTTAATTTAAGTTAAATCTTATCCAGTACAACTAGGATGATAGTAGAGGAAATCGTTAGCTACCCTTTATAAATTTTCAATTGCAAAATAACACAATATACCTAGTGTAATTTTATAAGCGTGGTCTGAAAAGAGTAGTGTGTGTACATAGCTTTATTCTTACTTTACGAAGGTAGATACACTGTTTTCCAAAGATCCTTGACTTGAGTAAGCTTTGTAAAGCAAATACAAAACCGAAGAAGTCACGTTAAAAATAATTAAGAAGAGAATAAGTAGCAATAATAAAGAATATGCTAACTGAAGCAAAAGAAGTAATAAATGCTGATAGAGGACTACACAAGTGCTTGACTATCTATTAACTTTTGGTCCTAATTTTCTACGGCTAAGTCTTTCTGTTTAGGGTTATGTTCTTGATTAGTTATAATTGTGCCATGTCCTATGGCTTAGTTATGTCATGTGAAAAGTGAAATTAAAAAATTGTGTCAAAAAGAAAAACGTAGGAAAGGTAAAATTAAACCAGAGGAAATATTATTTATCTTTAATTCAATACATTATACATTAACCAACTATTACATTGAATGACGACTGTACACTGTACAGTATAAAACTTCCAAATTTAAATAAGTCCTGCCCCCACCTCCCGCCACCCCCAAAACAATTTGAATAATACATAATACTAAATAATATTTGCTCTGTCATAATTTATATGATATTTTTCAAATTTTGGTATCTTTTAAATATTTTGAATAGTCAATTATTGTGATTTACTTGTAGTTTATAAATATATAAATTTTATAATAAATTTTTGGACACATTTAAATTATCTAATTTCCAAAAAATAAAAAGTGTCACGTGAATCGGAAGGGAAGAAATAAATTTAAATGTGGCATGGAAGTTGGAAGGAAGCAAGTGCAGGCAGGGGCAATGGGACGGCTGCCGAGTATCCAAGTTACTACTACATTTTCCCCTGTCTCACACTTCCTAAATTCCTTTTATAGTAAGAAAACTATGTATGTTATTAGTGTTTTAAATATCGGATAATATATCTCATTTTTAATATTTTAAAGTAAATTTACATACAGATACTTTTGAATAATTTGATAATTTAAAAAATTTGTTTATACTCAAAAGTTATTTCGCTATTGTGATGATTTACATGTTCAGAACTAGTGTAATTTCGATATAAAATTTAAAGTTAAATATAAATATATAAGTTACAATCCTTTAACAAATATTAATTTCAAAAGTAGAATAAATATAGGATAATTATAATACATGGTCACTTGGTCAAAAGAATTATCGAAAAAATATTTATTCGTTGTATAGACATGTATAATCAGTATATATTTTATGTATAGTTAAGTTATATTTATTTTCCAGAGTGTATCATAATGTATATCAGTGTGTAGCTCACGTATATGTGTGATCAACATCGTATAGTCAGTGTATACTTTCTATGACTTTTGGCAAGCTATATTTTATATTCATGTATATTTTCCATCATTTTTGGCTATTTTTATATAAATAAAATATGATTATGTATATTGTAAATTAATTAATTTATTATATATATTTAAAATTATCTCATAAATATAATAGTATATATAGCCTCCATTCAATTTTATGTGAAAAGTAATTTGGGAGGTCAAACAATTTTTCTGACTATAGTTTTTCGGTTTTTGTTAAGAAATTTAATGCATTAGTTATGTTAACTTATATGGTAGTATTTTTTGTATAATTTTTAAATATATATAAAAAAAAATAAAAGAATCTATAACTGAATTCATTATCTTGATTTGGTATTTTAACTCTGCTATATACTCTAAACTCCTTGACCTAAAAACTTAACGACTGAATTCATAAAATTTAAATTTTGAATTTGTCTCCGTCAAACACTCCCATTGTCAAGGTGGCAAGTGTTCTTTTCTTCCGTTCAAAGTCTCATGTACTCTCACCTTACACATATATAAGGAACTACTACCATTTCCACTTCTCACACCACCTTCATTCCTATTTTTTTTTTCTAACTACATAAATTCACAATCTTGTTTTTGGTTAAATTTAAGGAAAAATAACAATGTTGGATTGGGGTCCTGTTTTGGTGTCAGTTATACTGTTCATCCTCTTGTCCCCAGGACTGTTGTTTCAACTACCAGGGCATAGACATTGTGTTGAATTTGGGAATTTTCATACAAGTGGAGCTTCCATTATGATTCATACTTTGCTCTATTTTGCTCTTGTTTGTGTCTTCTTTCTGGCTGTTAAAGTTCATCTCTACCTTGGCTAGTTAAACTTTTGATATTCATTGTCTTGTCTTGGTATTTTGATGTATTCATTTTGTTTGAATGGTTGTTACCTATTGTACCTTATGGTATTGTTATTCAAATAAGTATTTTTGTTGTATTGTAAAATTTATCATCGTGTAAGGATAAGAAATGTCCTTTTATGTAACAATTGATTTGACGTGTGATTGCATCGTCATTTGAACAATTCTATATTTACTTTTTTATTTTTACTATTCATATAATAACTCGCACCAATACTATCTGACTTTTTCTTTGTAATATCGAAGTTTATTCTTGAGACTGTTAATGTGTATTATGAAATGATGAGACACGATTTAATCTATTCAAATATTGGATACCACATATTATGAAGTGATACAAAAGTTATCTAAACAAATTCTCAGAAATGTCTTCTTGTTTTTCTTTGTTTTTGTATCCAATAATGGATCTCAAAGAATAATGCAGCCCAAGTTGAATCCTTTGAGAAGCCTGGTGTATTAAGAACCATAATGCCAATCACTAGAATAACAACAGTAGTAATATACCCAGTATAATTCTACACGTAGGTTATTCATGATGCGCTTATGTGCCATGATTCGCTTAGACACTGTTGTTTTTTGGAATTGCTATTTGATTAAATAGATATGTTTTAGAATTTTTTTTCTTTTATTCAATAAATAAGTTTATATTTAATATTTACCCAATAAATTATATAATTTGACTCGTCATAATTTATAACTTTTTTTAATTAGTATAATAAATACAAAAATTATATATAAATAATACTTGTTATTAAACAAATACAATATTCATGTAAACAACATTTAATAAATACTATTAATTTGATGCAATAGTTCACTCTATTGTGAAACGATAAAGATGAGAAAATCAATTCAATTGTATATAATATGGATATGTTAATAGTTTTTTAAAATGTAACGTAATAATTTAGAGTTGAATAATAAGAAGTTAAATAATTAATTTGATTAAAATTTAATGTAACAAAAAATTCCTAAATATAAAAGAAGTAGTTACATGTTTTCAACATAATTTTACTGAATTTTTTTCTTTTTAATTTTTTATATTCCACACTTTTATTAATCAAATATTTGATAGTCAAAATTTTAGTTAATTATATATATAAAATAGTCCTAAATAAAGAATGAATGCTAAATATAAAGAAATTCTAATGCAATAGTGAATTTTGAAATTAAATAAATAAAATTTAAATAATAAATCAAGAAAAATAGTGAAAAGCCAATTTTGTCTAAAATAAAATATTTTAATGAAGGTCAAAAAATTCAAACAACATTTCTAAGGACCTTCACACTTTTAATATAGTATAAATAGATAGATATAGATATATATATAAATACATATGGATAGATAGATGTGTATTATGATTATTAATTAACTGATAGTCTACTTATTTTTCTGCAATTTACTTAAATCATAATTCTTTTTATCCAATTTATTCAAAATAGGTGTGAGAAGGTGCGAGTGATTGGACCTAGGAGGCACTAGGAGAAGTGAAGGTAGACCGAAAAAGTACTGGGGAGAGGTGATTAGACAGGATATGGCGAGACTTGATCTCACCAAGGACATGACCTTAGATAGGAAGGAGTGGAAGTCGCGAATTAGAGTAGAAGGCTAATATGTTAAGCAGGGTTAGGTTGTCTTTATCTGTATTAGGTGTGTTAAATTTATCGTATTTATATAATATTATGTGTTTCCTATTCTTTTCTTTTTCTTTCATTTCTGTCTTATCTAGTTTATTCCGCTTATGGGTTGTTGAGACGAGGGTTCCTAGGAAACAACCTCTCTACTTTTATGAGGTAATGGTAAGGTCTGTGTACATCTTACCCTCCCCATACCCCACTTGTGAGATTCTACTGGGTATATTATTGTTGTTGTTATTCAATAATTTAGTCAATTTTTTTAGGATGCATTTCAATTCTACCCCAATTGAATCAATGCGGCCTAATTTTTAATTTTCAACCTAATTTCATTTTTATTCAAATTCGAATAATCCAAATTCAATGCATAACCCGACCCACATCTTGAGAATTGATCGTGACCGTCCTTACAACTTAATCTGACGATCCAAAATAAACCCCAAACCCCCCCCCCCCCTCCTCTTTTCTCCCTCTCTTCTCCGTCACCGCCTCGCCGTGGCGTCACAAGCGGACAGACGCCGGTGTAGTAGCTACAACAACTTCTCCTTGGACAGGGATCTCAAGGGAAGCAGAGGAAAATTACTCCACCATTTCATCTCTTTCACTACTTGTTGTATTAGTGAACAGGTACTGAGACTTCGGAATGCACATTACTGCTTATTGTCGTTCTTTTAGCTTTGTCAAAGTATCATTATGACAGCCTTAAGTTTAATAACTTCTTAATCTGTTTGGATATGATGCATGATACTTCGTGAGTTATCCCTTCGGATTTTAAGCTATGAGACAGTTTTACATGCTTGAGTTTGCGAATTCGCCGTGCTTTGATTCGCTTTAAAACTGATTGAATTTTGCTTATGTTTGGTTATTTTTAGTTAGTTTTGATACATAGCCATTATTTCCTGATCCTAGCATATCATATTTGATGAATTGATTCTACAGCTTGTATTTGCTTTGTCAACTGTAATGCTTAATTTTGGGAACTAATTATGTACAGCTTGATTGGTATTCATATTGTTACTACTTCTTTATTTACAGTAAAAGTCTTAGCAGGTTGAATGAATCTCATGCTTGTGCTAACTCCCCTTACTACTTGCCTTCACTATATGGATCGATTTTCTTTCTTCAAAACTAATTCCGATTGATTGCAATAGAAATTTCAAATTGGTGACATACTGACATACTATTAAAAGAAGTTTCAGACAGTCTTACGTTTTGTATTCCGGTAATTTGAGATTTCATTACTTGTCTAAAATTGCCTGAATATTTCTAATAATTTTAGTTCACAATTCTTTGATTCTAGTATGCTTCATCCCTCTAATTGATTCTCCCTCCTTGTTTGAATTAGATTGATTTCATACTTAAGAGATTTGATTTGCTCAAGAAATAATTGGCTATGTATAACTGGTTAGTAGCACTTAACTGTAGTAATGTAAATTTACACATACATTCATATTATAAGTTGCTATAGGTAGAAAGGAAGCGCTAAGGTCAATACCCATCCTCTACTATGAAATTGTATCCTTTCTGTATAATTATTTGATAAAATTCTGAGTTTTTGTTTAAATAGTAGTAGCTATCAATATATGCAGTAATCTTTTTTAAAAAAGTTATTATTCTTATTTCTTCACTTATAAATAGTGGTAATCTTACATTATATTGAGTAGAAGAAAAATACCGTGTGTATTAAAAAATAAGTTAAAAAGAAAGTTTTATTTAGCTGAAGGAAGATGTTTTTAGTAGAACTTTAATTTCAACTCTTGTCCAGATAGTGTTGTTTGGTTGTTGTATCAAAAGAAAACTAGTCAAGAATATTATTATTGGACCGATAAAACTTTGAACTTGAATCTCTTTAAAAAAAGCAAGATATGCATGCATATCTAGTGAATACAACTTCTTTTACCAAAAGAATTATGTTTCTCAGTTTTTTTCCTAACAAAAATAATTTAAACATTTTAAATTTGTCATATTTTTATAGAATTTTCTTGGATAGATAGAAATTAAAAGGGCACCAATTTAATAAATCATGGAGGACTATTTATGCTTTGTATGTGAAAGAACAGGGATGATTTTTGAGTATATGCCTAACTAGAAGGATAAATTTGGGCTTTATTCTTGTAAGCAAATGGCGGGAAAAAACAAAAAGAAAAAGGAAAATAAAGCCCTACTATAAATAAAAACCCTTGAGAACTCTCTTTGTTGTCTCTTTCTCTTGAAAAATACTAGCAGAGCTATCAAAGAATAGTTGAAAGGAGGTAAAAACGTATGAATTTTTGGTATTTCCCTAATAACCCAGTTTTAGAAATGTGAATTTAATCAATTTATTGCTCCTTTTCATTACAGGATGTCTAGTTCTGGAGAAGATTTTTCTCAATTTGGTATTTCTGCGGAGGAAAAAGACAAGCTTGTAGCAGAAGTGATTCGGTATGTATTATTCAAGAGTGAACAGAGTTCAGGGTGCCCAATAAAGAGGGAGGAGCTAACCCAATTGATCACTGGCAAGAATTATCGTCAAAGAAATCTCCCTGCTTTTGTCATAAATGAGGCAAAATTGAAATTTTCTTCTATTTTTGGGTTTGAAATGAGGGAACTTCAACGATCACGCTCTTCTGCAACTCAAAACCCTCGCTCATCTCAGCAAGGTTTTCTTTAAACTATTCTTTATTTCATTGAATCTTCTTTTTGCTATTTTACTTCTAAATTTATGTTTGATTGAGCAAAGCGTGAGCTTTAATGAAAAAAAGCACAGAGGGAGAAAAAAATACAAATATATAATGTTTAGTCTAAGACTGATAATGATAAATATGAATGAAAAATATATGATCAAAGAAATATCAATTGTTTAGTGTCATTTCTTTAGAAGAGGCTCATTGACAAGGAAAAGTCTGCCTCAGAACCATGATGACAACACTGAAGTGCTCATAAGCACTAAACACGTTTTGAGCCTCGCTTCACGACTAGAAAGAGCTTTGGTGTTTATTCTCCCCAGATATTTAGGGAAAAGGGGTTCCTTTCTATTTTAAGTTTTAGAGTAGATAGAGAAGATTTGATCCTTTCTTGAGCTTCTACTGGATGTCATAGGAGCGCATTCATTCTACAAGAAGAAAACGGACCAATGTTCCCCTTGTTCTGTAGCGATTCCTAGTCAAGGTCTGCAAAGTTTCTGAGTCATGTTATGTTGTCTTCTATTGTGTAGTCTGGGAACCAGTTCGAGGTACATGTGTTACTGCTTCTGCCTTTCAGGAGACTACATGGATAAGTTTGCGATATCTGATTGACATGTTTTCAAGATCTCTTCAATACCATCACCAAACTCATGAGATTGAAGAGAATTCCATGGTGACATTGTTGATGTTAGCTGGGATTTTGTTCTTCTTGCAGAGAGCTTGCAATCCTCTCCTTGTGAGGCTGTGCAAATCCATCTGTATGTTTGAATGAAACAAGAAGTCGATCTGTGATTGTTAGGAGGTGGGGGATGAGGTTTTTACGAGTGCACTTGGATTTTCCATCTTATTATCCTTAGATACATAGTACAAAGTGTGGATATTTGCTACTTTGTAGTAAACCTATAATCTTCAAAAATAATACTTAAGTTGGAACTGTGATGTATAAGGTATGTATTAGTTAGTAGTATTCATAATTGAGGTGTGCAAAATAAAATTCTTCAGTCTAAGCTGCAACTGCTTTAGTGTTATTAATCTATTTGGCTGTGTATTTTTTAGTTGAATTGTGGATTTCCCAATATGGACTTTTTCATGATGGACAGTGGCAGCTGATGCAAAGTCATATATTCTCAGAAGTCAGCTACCTGCAGATATATACAAGGCATTTGTGGAGGATGAAAATAAATCACATGTCGCTGCTCTTATATTTGTCGTTACTAGCATTGTTCGTCTTGCTGGAGGCAAAATTAATGAAGGTATATTTGCAATTTCATTTGTGCTTGAAAATACATTTCCGTTCCTGTTTATTCTGTGTCCTTTACTTCCTAAATATCTAATGAGAGGAATGAAGCTTAAAATTGTTGCCATCAATGTATTGAAGAAAATCTTTGGTCTCATTTGAGACGGCTGGGATTGTCTGAAACTGATGAAAGACATCCTGTTCATGGAAACCTCAAACTAGCATTGGAAGCAATTGTTCAACAAAGGTTAGAACCGACAACCAGAGGATTCCATGTCCATGTCACATAGTTCTGCTTTCTGGTGTTCTCATTTTTCACATCCACAGATACTTGCACAAAGAGAAAGTTAATGGTCCAGAAGGTAATGCAACGTTTTATGAACTTGCTGAGAGGGCACTAGATGGGCCAATTAATGATGGAATGAAAGAGCATATATCAAAGGTATAACTCAGACTTTTGTAGCGTCTTATGCTTTTAGTATGCAATTATCTCTTGAATGGCATTAATAAACTGTTGAAGAGAGTTGGATTCACCTGGAATTCAAGATATTTCATCGAATCATGGAATGAAGAGATTCCACTTGTCTCTTGTTGTTGTATTAATAAGCTTTTGCTGCCTCCCTATGGTTCCTGGAGTATATTTGTGTGGCTGTCATTTATTTGGTGCAAGAAATGTATCCACTAGATTTCCAATGTACAATATGTGCTTTGTTTCTCCCTATTTGAGAAGCTGGGGTGATAACAATAGCAACCAATCCTATAGATAGAAAGTGTCTCAAGTTACATTGACACTTGATGCTTATTGCAATTCAACAAAACTTGCTAATTAATCCTTGAACTATCCCATTGCAGATTGTGAACAAAGATATTGCCTCGGTGGATGCTGACTAGTTTGCTTACTGCTGTCTGGGATTCTTCACAAGTATTTTTGGCCATAGTTCCTACTTGTACGAGATTGGTCTTTGAAGCTGTTGACTTGGTATGATGTTTTAGATTCGCCAGGGCTGCTACTTTCATTCTTGGTCTATTTTTGTGAAATACAGCCATTGATGTAATTAGGCAGCTGAATTGATGTTATTTATATGATCACCCTTTTTGTCTGGCATACTAAATTTATGTTTATAGAAGAATTAATAGAGCCCTCCATCTAGGAAAAATCTTTTATTGGTCTTCTTTCGGATAATATTTGACAATGTATCATTTGTCTTTAATTCGATTATTCGTGGGTGAACACATAACTATCAATTCACATTGTGCTTATCCAGATTTAAAAGAACGGTATGCTTTCTTTAGCCTCAATCCCTTTGGAATAAGATCGTTGAGTATTTTTATGATTCTTATTATTATCATTTAGTATGGTTTTGGATCTTGTGTCGACACAAGCTTATTCTCTATTGTTGGCAAATTGCTAAATTTACGTTGATGTTACAGCAGGATTGTCGTTTGTCCCTGGGAAGGTCTCAAGTTTCCTATGAATCATAACATTTGTTTCTGCCATATAAGTCTGCAAGACTCCACTTTGAAGTCTTATATTTTTCATCTTATGGTTTCACCTATTGTGTGAATTGCAGAAATGTAGGTAAAGGCTATATGCCTGTGTATTTATCAATCTAATATTTAGGAAATGAATGTGAATGCAGTATAATATAATACTTTCTTTGAAAGTATTTGGAGAAGTTGCCTGCATTCTTCTGCAACTTCTTTTTTCCCATTTCCATTACTTATTAGAAGTTAATTGTATTTATGAGTTTTTCAATTGCTTTCCACTATAGTCGTTTTTGTATCTAGTATTTTTTGCTTTTGGGGCTGATATATTTGTGTTGAGGGTCTTCAGGAAACAACCTCTCTATCTTTATGAGGTAGTGGTATGGTCTACGTACATTTTATTCTTTTCAAACCCCACTTATGGGATTTCATTGGGTATGTCGTTGTTTTGTTAGCTGCCCTGTATAAACTTTCAATTGCAGAATAATACATCATTCCCAATGTAATTTCATAAGTATGGTTTAAAGAGGGTAGTGTGTACATAGTTTTATCCTACTCTATGAGGGTAGAGACTGTACCTCCGAAAGATCTTTGGATTGAGTAATCATATAAAAAATCATAGCATGTAAATCAAATCCAATTTTAGCACATAAAGTGAAAAAGTCACGTTGAAAAACAATTAAGAAAAGAACAAGTAGTAACAACAAAGAATATGCTAACTGAAGCAATAGAATTTGGAGAGTCAATAAGTTTTAAATACTTTAAGTTGCTAATTGTGATATATAATTTTTTTAAAAATAGTTTTCAAATCTAATACATATTACCCTCTTGGTCCTAATTTATGTGGCCTTAATAAATTTTGAGAATTAATCAAATTTTTTATATGTTTTTTAGATATTTAAAATTATCCATTATAGTGATTTACAATCTTTTTACATTATTCTTAAATAATGTATGTCACTTCCTCTGTCTTATTTTATGCAACACTAATAGAATTTCGAAAGTCAATTGAAGTTTTAATATGTCTTTTAAATATTCTAAGTTGTTAATTATAGAGATATAAAATGATTTTAATTTATTTTCAAATATATGTTACTTTCTTTGTTCCATTTTATATGGCACCAATAAAATTTTAAGAGTTAATAAATTATATTTATATGTCCTTTAAATATTTTAAATTGTTAATTGTCATATGAATTTTTTAAATATATATAAAAGACAAACATATTAAAATGGAAGAACCACCAAAGTAAAGATATGCCCTCAAGTAGGCATGTCGATGGGCTCCGAAAATATTTTATGAGTCCTATATAACAAAGGAGAATAATCAGGTATGTTAACGGAGAGTTGCGCTTATATAAAAATTTAAAACTCAATCAATTTTTTTACATATCTTTTTAAATTGTTAATTATCATATGAATCTTTTATGCAGTTTTTAAATATATATAAAATTTAAAAAAAAAGACAAACAAATTAAGATAGAATAACCATCGAAAAAGTACAGATATAATTGCTCAAACTGACATGTTTTGACCTGTTCCGAAAATATCTTTATGACCGATAGTAAAGGAGAATAAGTAGGCAGCTCAAACAGGCATGTTGACAAAGAGCTACCTACTTATTCACATTTCTTATATATGAAAATCTGTAATTTAAATAAGTTTTTTTTTTTTCAAACATAATACTAAATATTATTTTCTCTATTTCAATTCATGTGACACTTTTTGAATTTCGTGATTCAAATAAATTTTTTTTTAAATATAAGTTCTTTTTATATATTTTAGAAATATTTTGGATTGTCAATTACCCTAACTTATTGACTTTTTACTTAGTTTCCAAATATATAAATTTTATTTTAAAAAATTAAATAAATAAATTTTCATATAAAATTAAATTATTTAACTCTTAAAAAATAAAAAATAAATCACTGAAAAGAGCAAATTAGAACGTGGCATTGAATTGGAAAGAAGCCAAGTGCATGTAGAGAAATGGGACGGCTACCGAGTATCCAAGTTATTACTACATTTTCCTCTGCCTCATACTTCCTAATTCTTTTTATTTATTTAAAGTAATAAAAAATATTGATGTTATTAATATTTTTATTTCAGCTAATATATCTTATTTTAATATTTTAAATCTGCATTTTAAGTAAATATATACGAAGATAATCTAAAAATTTTGTTTACACCCAAACTTATTTCACTATTATTGTGATTTGGATGGTTCAACTGAACTAGTATAATTCAAACACAAACTTTAAAATTAAATATATAAAATTGCAATCCTTTAACAAATATTAATTTCCAAAGTAGAATAAATATAATAGTATCGCCTCCATCTTATTTTATGTGAAAAGTAATTTGAGAGGTCAAATAATTTTTTTAAGTTGTTGTCAAGAAATTTAACCATTCGTTAGGTTAACTTTTACTGCAGTACGTTTTGTGTAGTTTTTAAATATATATATAATTAAAAATTTTATAACTAAACTCATTATCTTGATTCAGAATATATATTCTAAATTCCTTCACATAAAAACTTAACGACTGAATTTATAAAATTTAAAGCTTGAATTTGTCTCCGTTAAATTACATCCTCATTGTGAAGGGTGATAGTGTTCTTTTCTTCCATTTAAAGTCTCATATTCTCTCACCTTACACATATATAAGCAACTACTACCATTTCCACTTTTCACACCACCTTCATTCCTATTTTTTTTCTAACTACATAAATTCACAATCTTTTTTTTTGGTTAAATTTAAGGAAAAATAACAATGTTGGATTGGGGTCCTGTTTTGGTGTCAGTTATACTGTTCATCCTCTTGTCTCCAGGACTGTTGTTTCAACTACCAGGGCATAGACATTGTGTTGAATTTGGGAATTTTCATACAAGTGGAGCTTCCATTATGGTTCATACTTTGCTCTATTTTGCTCTTGTTTGTGTCTTCTTTTTGGCTGTTAAAGTTCATCTCTATCTTGGTTAGTTAAACTTTTGATATTCATTGTCTTGTCTTGATATTTATAAATGTATTCATTTTGTTTGGATCGATTGTCACTATAAGTACGATGATTATTTTGATTGTTATTCAAATAAGTATTTATGTCGTAATGTTAAATTTATTGTTATGCAAGGATAAGAAATGTTAATTTATGTAACAGTTGATTTGACGTGTGATTGCGTCATCCTTTTTTTCTCTCCTCATTTTGCCCTTAGCTTTTGTTTAGCAATTCTATATTTACCTTTTATCTTTATTATTTTTATGATGCTCTATATCAGTATTTGACTTTTTCTTTGTAATATCGAAGTTTATACTTCACACTGTTAGTGTGTATTATGAAATGATGTGACACGATTCAATTTATTAAGATAATGTATACATCAAAACAACACAACAGAATAAACGATACGTTAGATTATGAAAAGATATAAAAATTATCTAAACAAATTCTCAGAACTGTCTTCTTGTTTTTCTTTTTTTTTTTGTTGGAAAAACTTACATAGATATTTCTAAGAAGCCTGGTGTATCAGGAAGGACCATAATGCCAATCACTTGAATAACAACAACAATATATATCCAATATAATTCTACACGTGAGATGTGAGATTTGAATGTGCAAACCTTTTACCTTGTAAGGATAGGAAGAGCGTTTCCAATAACGGACCCTCGATTCAAGAAGAGATGAAAAATGCCATGTAAAATGAGCTTTGGGAGATGAGAATTGAGATACATACAATGCTTAGAAAAATGCCATATCTGAGATCATACAAGCACTGATTCTATGAGCGCCCTCTAAGGATTCTCCGCGATTTGAGCCTAGTAAGGGAAGGCTCTCATAATCGAAATGGCTATTAGTATATCACGGAACAATGAGAACAGCATTAACAGAAAGCGCGATTCACAACATGTACCATAACATGGTAGACAAAACGAAACAAAACTAGTGAGAAAAGAGCAGAGTTCTACATTGTCAAAGATGAAAACAAGAAAGCTACATAGAATAAACCATAAATGTCAAGGTCCTCAGCCTTGAACAGCCTTGGCCAAACCAAAAGCAGCAGCAGATGCAATTGCTCCAATAAGTGCTGTTTCAAAAGCACTCCTAAATGGCCTGTTTCCAGTGAAGTAGCCTTTGGCAAAGCCGAAGATTAGTAAGGCCAGTATAGTTACCAGAACAGAGGCAACGACAGCCTTCCTTGCAATAGGAATGAGCATGTACGGAACCAGAGGAACAATTCCTCCCAAGATGTAAGCAACCGCGATGGTAAATGCACTCTGCAGTGCTCTCCTGGGATCCGGCTTCTCTAAACCAAGTTCAAACCTGTCATTCAACGAAAAAGAATTCTTATTATAGTTGGCCTGCGCCATGAGAAGCCAAGGTCAGAACATTATATTCACAATTATGATAGATGACATTTTTATCCAAGGTCAAAGAGAAACCGGCGCTGACAATGTCCTTGCACATACTTAAGGACCCTTCCAATGAAAAGAGAATCTAGATGACTCGAAAATCTCTCAGTAAGCTGAAGGGCATTGGGTTAATGGTCAACATGAGTAGCAGCCTCATCAAACGTCAGATTCAACGATCTTTTTGTACTGAAATTTACAACAACTTGCATAGAGACCACATTTTAGCTATGATTGTTCAGACAAACCAGATAAAAAGTTACACTTATGCATCCTACCAACTCAATAAAGTTGAAAAACAGGACAAAAGGGGAGTGATCAGTCAGCTAAATACCAAAGTTAATGGAGGGACCATAAAAGAAAAGCTAGAAACTATTCGAAAGTGTTTGCTCCACTTTGAGTGGCCAGCCATTAAGTATAGGCCGCGATAAGGTTCCCAAAATCATGATTTCTTCTGTGGTCCAAGTCTCAGATGGAACTTACATACTTCCAACAACTATACCTCAGTCTCGAGCAAGTTGGCATTGGCATAAATTCTAACTGCTCAACTCGCCCCACAGTGAAGTAGGGCTTGTTTAGTACGAACGAAACAGACTGCTGAAATTCTCAAAATATTAACTTGGTTTTCTTTATCAGTACCTCATACTACAATAAGAATCTAAAAACTCAAAATTTGACTTTTGTGAAAAGAAGCAACTATACATAAACTTGTAGCACCGCTTATCTAATTGGCTCTGCAAGAGTTAGACATTATATGAACAAAACAAGTACAGAAGTACGATAATAGAAAATCTAGAGTTAGATGCATCATCGAAGAAAAAGAGTACAATAGCTGGACTCACTTCATCATAAAGTCGAGCCATGCCTGTGGGTTCTTCCTCAAAGCATTCACCACCGGAGAATATTCATGGGGCTGAATCCCATACTGTGACAAAATTTCTGCAATCTCAGCTGCTTCTGCAATTTATATACCAACATACCAAAAACTCATTTGTTAAACCAACTAATTTGCCAATTTGCAAGTTCACACAATTTTAAAACCAGAACATAATAACTTTCTTATTTCTTGAAAGTACTAGTTCCCTCACAAAACTAGTTACTAATCAATCTGTATGTCGTATATGTTTCCACACTTTCTTCCTCATCTGCCTCACCATCCGCACAAAAAATCTAGCCCGTGTATATTGAGAAGGACAGAGAAGTGAATGTTAATTCGGGAACATGTAAATGTGCTTTAACAAAGCTGTATGAACAGGGGATTCGTCTTTCGATGGACTGTAAACAACAATGAAAATAATAACTAACAAAAATATTAAACAGTTATCTCAAAATTTTACTGTACTTTTCATATATAGACTCAGGTGACAATGTATCAGATTCAACATCCACCTTTCAACTCCAGGAGAAAGGAAAAATCCCTATATTAAACTTATGAGATAACAGTGGTGTCAGACATCAATTCACCATAAGTTTTTCGTCAAATATTTATCTATACAATATCACTTGAAAACATAACATAAAACAAGAATCATTTACAAAGGAAGTAAAACCTCATTAAACCTCCATAACCTCAAATCGACACTCATATATACTAGCTCATTTGTGATGGAGACGTGACACTAACACTGCTCAGAAAAATCAAGCGTGTGTCATGAACTGAGTAGTTATACCTGTATCTGGTACAGAGACGATTTCTTCTTCCTCCCTCTTCAGCTCTCTCATGTAGTGATCAGACTCACTCTTGGCAGCCAAATAACTGTAAATAATCCATGTAAAGAGAATGAATGACAATTCAATCATTTAACAAAAACTCCATATCAAACCAGCCAATGAATTATCTATCATATTAACTCCAATAAATGTCATGAAAAAAAAAAATTGTTACTATATCATACTTCCAAAGATACATTGTACATAATTCAAATTTTAGACTAGTTATTAACCAATTACACCTTCCACATTTTCGACTCTAAGGTGGATGAAGTCTTACAAATGAAGGCGGAACCATGATTTTTACTAAGCAGAGTAGGAAAATACTGAATTAAACACATACAAACAAACAAAAAATGACTCAACTTTTATGTATATAGTATATATACATAAAAAAATAAAAAAGTTTATCAATGTATACAAGTATAAATTTTTAGGCGATTTGAACTACAACCCGATATTTTCGATATTTTCAAACTTAAATATATTTATATAAAAATACTTTTGTGACACACATAATCACTAAAATTTCATAAAATGTTAAATTCTAAACTCAACAATAACAAAAACATATTATATGTATATAAAAAAAATACTTTTTTGACACACACATAATCACCAAACTTTCATCAAATCTTAAATCCTGAACTCTACAACAACACCACATTATATGTATATAAAAAATAGTACTTTTTTGACACACACATAATCACAAAAATTCACCCAATGTTAAATTCTAAAATCAACAACCACACCATATCCCTTATAATTCCACAAAATTATTAAGTACGCATTTAAAATAATTTTATGGTCTTTCAAAAAATAGTGTCTCTATCTCTATAAGCTAATGGTAAAGGTTAGTGACGGAGCTACATCCACCCAAGAATGGTCAGATAAACATCCTTCGTTGAAATTTTTTTTCGAAATAGGTTAAATATATATATTTTGATATATATATATATATCAATTATTGAACACCCTTAATACAAAAATCGTCCACCCATATTCTAAAAGTATGAACACAACAAAAATGCTGGGCTCCGCCATATATGTTGTTGTTGTTGAAAAATAATTTCGTTAAGAATGTTCAAAAATTAATATATACACATGAAAAAATAATTTATGACCTATACAACATAATTTTTTGAGGAACGGTGTTGTCAAATTTAAATTTCGTTAATAAAAAAGTATATCAAGTTTAAATTTTGAATTTGTCTCCGATAAAAAAATAGAGAGAGAAAAATAAAAAATGAAAAAACTACCCTCCAAGTCCCATGGAAATAGCACCAGCAGCAACTTCAGCAATTCCAGCAGTAAGAATAATAGAAGAAGACGCATTTGCCCCTGATAAACCCGCCGCCAATGCAAACGGCACCGTAAGTCCGTCCGAAACTCCGATGATTATATCCCGGATAATCTCGCCGGCGGTGAAATGTTTTTCCTTGTGTTGATCCAATAACAACTGTTCAGATTCACTAGCCATCTTTATTTCCTGCTAAAATTAATCCAAAAAAGGAAAAAAAAACTTTTTCTCTTCTATTTCTTATTTCTTTTTTTGATTTGTGTTTAGTGTTTTTATAGGGGAAATAGAAGAAGTTTATTTTTGTATTTTTATGAAAGCAGGTAAGATTATAAGTATCTGGCAAAAAAATTCTGTACTATTTTTTATTTATCATAATGGAACTGAGATTCCTGGGAAAAAGACCTTTTTATATAATTTCAATTTATTATTCCTTCCGTCTCATTTTAATATTTTTTAATTTGGCACAATATTTAAAAAAAAAAAAACTTTTAAAATTTGTGGTTTAAAATCATTCTCAGATATTTTTGTGATTGAAAATCATTTCATTAAGGCTAAAAGAGAATTTTAAAAATAAATACATTTTTTTGGGGACAGACCAAAAAAGGAAAAAATGTCATGTGTAAAATGGGACAGATATAATATTTTATTTTGCTTTAAAAAGTTAATATTACTTCCTCTATCCCAAATTAATTGAATTTTTGAAATTCTTTTCAAAGTTCAAAATGTTGAATTGTTCAAAGGTCAAAGAGAAACTTTTTGTATATTTGATCTTTCATTTATTGAAATTTTATATTTTTTTATGAGAGAAATTACACTACATATATGACTTCACAGAAAGTATAGTTAGATTTAGTTTTTAAATATTTTTCTTAATATGTATATATTATCTCACAAATTCAATTAAAATGGGACCGAGAAAATACTAAATATAATAAAGAAATTTAAAAATGAAGTGAATATTCTTCCACCGTTTCACGTGATATTTCCATCTAAATTGTAATTAATTCCATATATTTACAAAGATTGTTTGGATAGTCGTTGCATATGATTCATTCGTTTCGTAATGTATTTTATTGTATTATAATATATAAATTCAATAAATATAATATATTTTATCAGAGAAGGGTCAAATATGCTCTTGTACTATTAGAAATAATTTAAATATATCTTCAGTTATACTTTCGGTTCAAATATACCCTTACTGTTATAGTTTTAGATAAAATATACCTCTCTTATTATATTTTGACACAAATTTATCCTTAATCATAACGGCTTATCAAAAAATCATATGTAAAGATAAAAAAGTTGATTAAACTAATCCTTCTCTATAACTTTTCATCTCATAAAAACTTTCGGTGTGACTAAAAATTTTACTTTTTAATACTTAATTTTCTTTAGAATTATTTCAAACTATCTTTCTAAAAACAAAACAACTAACTTCCGTTTCACATTTTATTTGTTAGTTCCTCTTTTTTTCTCTTTTTTACACAAATATCTTTAAATTAATTTTTTTTTTACATAAAAATTCATAATATTATAGTCATGAAATAAAAAAAAACAACTTATGAAAGTTACTCTTTTTTAACCAAACTCAACAATATGTAAGTTTTTATCCATTTTCATCGCATGAAATACTCTAATCCATGATCTACCATTTAAACTCATCAATATTTAAGTAACATTAAAAAAGAAAATAACATATTTAAAAGAACAAGAAAAGAGTTTATCATTTGACCATTTTTTATAATTAAGGGTTAATTATGCTAAAGACTAAAATATAATAACAGGGGTATATTTCGCTCGAAAATATAAGGGGAAGGATATATTTGAAACGAAAGCATAACAAATGATATATTTAAACTATTTCTAACAATATAAAGATATATTTAACCATTTTTCGTTGAATATATTGTAGCATTACATAATGACATATACAAAAATAATTTAAAAGATAAACCTAAAAAATATAATGATTATTTCAAAACATGATTATAATATAAAATAGAATTTTTCATTATTACGTAATGATTACTATAATGATATGATATAATAGATTTTTAGTAACAATTAAAATAAAGTAGGTAACGACCCTCCAAACAAGCTGTTAATGTACTTTTAAAATTTGTAATTCTAAATAATAACAATAATGTAGTATAAGTTTTCAAATTTCACTAATGAAGAATTTTTATTTTTCAGTCAATTTGGTTCTAGTAAAGAGGGAATAACATAGTATTCTTGATTTTTCAATCGATGTTTGATATTTATATTTTAAATTTAATTAATTTAAAATTGTGTAGCATAAAAAACAAAGAAAAACGTGCTTCTTGTTACAATATTTTTTTTAGGAAACTTACTTATATATATTATATTTAGAAAATATTTACCATTTATAGAAAAATATTTAGAAAATATTTATCATTTATAGAAAATATATTCTGGTAAAACACTTATTTATATTCAATAATATTCATATCAAATTAAGGTAGCATATTAGGACATTTACTTTAAAAAATAGTATTTTAGTACATTTATATTTTTTTAAAAAAGTATATTAGTTGGCATATAAATACCCTATATAAGTAAGTTTTTTTTTTAATATAATCTAATTAATTTTATTCCAAAAAATTGTTAATTCTTGGAATATCTCTTGTCAAACAAGAAAGTAGTTTTTTTTTTCTTTTGGATTTTCCCTTTTCTGGACAATTAAAACTATGATTTTGGTTACGTGCACGATGCTAATATTAATTATCTAAAAAATAGTATTTATTTTCAGTTTTGATTACTAGTACTAGTATTGTAATATAGCTAGTGAGTGCTAATACAATCTTTTTATTATTTGTTGCCTACTGAAATTTAAATTAATTTGAATTATGTTATGTAAGACTCATTTAAGAAAAAAACGTCTTTAACATATTTTTTTTCATTTTTAAAACTCAAAATCGAAATTTCTAATTAAGGGAGAAAATCTTTTATCCATTCGATCACGAGTGATTTTAACGTATATTTTTATGTTTTTTTTTTCGACTCCACCCCACCCCACCCCACCCCCACCCCAAAAGATTGGGGCAAGTCTAGATTTGTCCTTATATATCATCATGCGCAGCATTATTATTGACAAAAAAAGTGGGATAAAAAGTTAATTCATATTATTCAAAAAGAGGATTAATATTCTTACAACTAACAAAAAGACAATAGAAAAAGGGAAAAGAGGTATATAGCCAATAACTTGCCACCCATTTATCCATTCAGTCCATTAGTTATTATTGGCAGACTTTACAGGAAAAAAAATCTTAAATAGTCACTTATATTTGAGTTAAGGTTCAAAATTATTATTGAATTTTCACATAAAGTATAGTTATTTCGGTTTATAATATTGGTGCACTTTTGATTCTCTTTGAGATTTTTGTTTATTTGTTTAATATTGATTTTATCTATAATTTTATGTATGAAAAGTTCGGTTGTCTTTTTATGTATTTAGTAGAAATAATAGTATCATGCTAAAGAAGGTGAAAAGAAGAACACTTTGTTCTATTCAACAGCCAAACGAAGAACACACTGACATATAACGTTGTAAGAAAAGAAAATTGTGTACTATTGCATGTGAAATTGATGTGATGAGCCTTTTGATTTTAACTAGGAAAAAGGGCCAAAGATGGCCTTAAACTATTTGAAAGAAACAAAAATGTCCTTGTCATTAATACTTTGGTCCAAAAATGTCGTTATTGTTACCAAATGAGTTAGAAATGTCATTCTTTAAATAAATATATATATTTTTTCTTTTGAAGAATATTGTGTTTCTAATAAAAATATTATTTTTAAAGAATTCTTTTCATGTTTTTTTTTAACATTAACTAAAAAAATGTAAGAACTTTTTTTTCTTAAACCTATTTTATCAATTAAAATAGAACATCGTACCAGTAACAAATAATATATGTCATAAATATAAGATCATGATAAACCCAACATTAATTTTTATTTAGATAATTATAAAAATATAATTTAAGAGCATTTTTTATCTTTTTCCTTTTTAACTGCTATAATATTTTCTTCTCATCTTCTCTTCCATAGGGTTATTATTTCTACTAAATAACAAAAAATGATTGAATAACCTATGCATAAAATTATATACAAAACCAATGTTGAGAAATAGGCAAAAAATTGAGGAAAGACAAAAAATGCATCAATACTACAAACATGTTCGACTACTAATGCTCCATTAAAAACTCAAAACATAAATTTAAGTCTTAATGATAATACTAGGTATTTCTATTCTGTCATAAAGAACTGGAGACTGAAGCAGGCTACAACACAATTGAAGGATTCAACAGGAGTATGGCAAACTGATCCTAGAGCAATTGCTAATTTAATGGTAGAATACTATCAGAGCATCCTAGGGAACAAGACAATAAGGCAGGGGATAGTGCTTACAGAGGAGCAAAAATGTGACTTATTACACAATGTTGAACCAAATGAGGTAAAGAAAACTATGTTTCAGATGTATAGTAACAAAAGTCCTGGACCAGATGGGTTTGGTAGTGGCTTCTACAAAGCAGCTTGGTCTATTGTAGGACAACATGTCACCAGTGCAGTCCTAGAATTCCTCCAGAACAGTAGGATACTAAGGAAGATCAATTCAACCAGTATTGCACTCATTCCCAAGGTGGAGTCTCTTGAATTTGCTAGTCAATTTACGCCTATATCTTGTTGTAATGTTCTTTGTAAATGCATATCCAAGATTATAAATACAAAATCTGTGGATAGGCATAACACTTCAAATCGATTGGATCAAACAGGCTTTGGAGAGAATAAAAACGAAGCACTGGAAGCAGTTTCAGAAGGAGATCATAGCAGCTATATATTGTGCAGTGTTATATCACATTTGGAGTGCGCAAAATTGGAAAAGGTCCAAAAGTAAACATGTACATACAAAAAAAAGCAGTAGCACAGATCAAAAATGAGATAGTTGAGAGATTACACGTACTTAGCAATTCTAAGAAAGTGCAAAAGTGTAGTAATTTCATTCAGCACTTAATTTGTAACTAGTTTTTTTTTCTTGTTAGTTGGAGGCCTAATTTTCTGTTATCAGAAAGATCTGCTCTATATTTGTAAATGTTCCAAGTGATTACAGTAGTATTTACAGTTGTTACAAAAAAAATAAGTTTTAACCTAAAAATAAAGAATTATCCTACTCTTTTTCTTAATTTTTACTATTTCAAATTACATATGTTTAAATTATGTTTGAAATGATATTTTCTTTTTTTAAAAAAAACAATAATATAGAATAAAGTTCAAATAATGGTCCAAAATATCGGTTAAAATTTGCGGTTCCTTACGTATATATGGACAAATCACATAGGACGAAAGGTGCAAAGTCCTAGAATTAGTTGGGTACAAAATAGAAAAAGACACACGTCCACCACACGCCTATTATAAGACAACTCATCCACTCGCCGGATCTATTTGAATATGCGATATAAAATTATAATATAAAAAAAAAATTTATTTAAATATATAATTTATATTTCTTAAGTTATATATTTTTTTTCAAATATAAAAATTTTGCAATATTTATCAGTTAGATGTGTGCACATGACAAAAAAGCTGCAGCAGAGGCAAATGGATCTAACTTTTAAAAGTCTACTGACTACTAACTCCATTGGCATTATTTGTGAAGTCTTAATAAATTTTTAAATAAAATATCAAAATTAAATTCTTATTTATTTAAGTGGAAAATAAATAAAATTGAAATTTTATTTGAACCTATAATTTGATTTCTAAATAAAAAAATTAAAAAAAAAATCTAATTTGGGCAAATTTTGAAAATAAAATTGAAAATATGTTTGACCATAATTTTCCAAAATATATTTGGCTATTTAAAAACATATCAACCGCTAATAATACAATTACTAGCTATTATAACAATGCAAAAAGTAATAATGATAATAACTACAAAGTTTGGGAAAAATTTTATAATCGACCAACGATTATATTTTGGATCGAAAATAGGTGAGAATCAGATTTTGAAATTTGTAGAATTAATTTTCAAATCCCTCAAAATCAAATTCTATGGCTAAATATATATTTGATTTTCTTTTATATTAAAAAAAATGCTTTCAAAATTCATAATCAAAGCTTAGTTTTATTTGCACGAAAATCTAATAAATTATGAAAACTATAAAAATTACTTTAATACATATATAATTTTATTGAATGAGCAAATTTTAGTTAATGAATAAATATTCAAAATATTCTAAGACTCATATTAATAAATTACATATCTCCATATATTTTTATTATAAATATTTATAAGTACTTTTATTACAAAATTTTATGTCCTTTGATTCTTTTATTGAAATTTTGTATAACTCATTTTTAAATATACGTATTTTCTTCTTTAAAAAAATTTACAAAATAAGTATTTGAATTCATTTTAAAATCTTAGGTGGGCTCTAATTCTTTCCTCCAAGGGCTCCAACCACTTTTATCTTTCGGGGATGCACAAGATAAATTATTATTGAAAATATAAATTAGCAACAGATAAATTCGATATAAATTAGTATAAAGTTTTTTGTTATTATAAAGTTTTCTTAGCTGGTATTAGCAAATTAATGATGAAACTGATAGCTATTTATTTTACTAAACAATTTAATCATAACGTTTACAAATTAAAATGAAATCACATATCATTTAATTATACGAAAAAACATGTAAAATGGCGGAAATCATTATAATTATTATTTAGGATTCGACATAATCTAATAATTTTCACTCAAATTGTATATTTTTTAATTATAAATTTATTTAATATATATAAATAATTTATTTAAAATAGAATATATAAAGAAGTTTTCTGTCCAACATAAAAAGTGGGAAGAGAAGATGGATGACTAATGACTGCCGTATATTGACAAGGTAATAAGCTCCTTAATTGCAAGGCAAAATCTTGGTCCATTTTTTTTTAATTTATATTTTTATAATTAAATATATAAATTTAGATTAATATTTTAAAATGTATTTTTTTATCATATTGACATGAAAAAAATTACAATTAATAATATTTTTCTTATAATTTTAAATATTTAAATTTTTATTTTAAAATATTAAATTATTTTAAAAAATATAATATAATAATTAAAAAGAGACGAAAAAAGCATACTATAGTATGGACAAATATACATATTCTGGATATGAAGACATCAATATCCAGAATACGGTTCACATGGAAGTACAAAAAGACACAATACGAAGAGACGTGGTATAGCAAATGAGGTTATTTCTTTCTTAACTAGAGATCTCAATAATAACAAGAACATACTGATTGTTTCCGAAAGATTCTCACATTAAACTCAAATGATAGACAAAGAAAACAATGAATAAAGTATATCAATTAATAAGAAAACATTATTAAATCTGCAAGAACAAAACAAAAATAATAATAAAATAGTGTGATAACCAAAAATATAAATATAAAAAAAAAAAAAAAAACAATGACAAGAATTATAACAAGTACTAATAATCTTAAACCTTCACAAAGCAAGACAACATTTTACCTCAACTAATCTTCTAACTTAATAAACGACTTCGACTCTTTCCTATTTAGAGTCATGTCATCGATAATATAAAATTGTGTCATACACTGTCTAATCACCTCTCTCCCATACTTCTTCGACCTACCTCTACCTCTCTATGTACCTCCTATAACCAGCCTCTCGCACCTCTTCACTGAAGCATCAATGCATTTTCTCTTTACATGTCTAAATCATCTTAATTTTGCCTAGCTCCCTCATCTTGTCTACCATAGAGTTCACTCTCATCTTCTCCAGGTTAACTTCATTTTTAATTTTTTTTCTCTGAATATGCTCAAATATTTATCGCAACATTCTTATTTCTATAACATGTATCTTCAAAATATGAAAATTCTTAGTAAAAAAATGTTCCTCAAATAGGTGCTATGCCACATAAATTTGAATTAATTAAAAAAAAAAACACATTCCTACCACACACAAATTAATACCACCTAGTCCACTACCTCTAATTAATAGCAGAACACAGCTTTTCCTCAGTAGTAAAACAACAAAATCTTTATTGCACCTTGATATGTAAATAAAGCTGCAGCAGATGCACATGAGCAGTAACTCTCTATGTTATATAGTCACTTCATTTGGGAAACAACACTCACCAGAGGATAGGATAAGTTCAGCCTTAATACAAGACGAAGTCTGGTGCATTAAAATTTTCGTTTTGCACAGTATTTATGAAAGGATTCAATTCAAACATCTATTGTATGCCTTCTTAATTTGCATTTCTGCCAAAGGTTGAATATGGAGATATGTAATTTATTAATTCATGTCTTTAGGATCTTTGAATACCTTATTTATGAAATTTTGATAATTTTTATAAATTATGAATATGATATCATATTAAAAATAATAAGTCAAACCTAATGCGTAAGAAATCAGAAGAAGAATTATTTTTTTCTTAAAAAAAAAAATATCAAATGTTATAGTTATTATAAGAACAAGGGAGAAATTGATCCATATTTTCTGTTTATGGAGCAACCACTTGTAGGAAGAGTATTTTAAATATCAATATAAAAACATATCGTCCACAGATTTATCCTTGCAAGATATTTCTGTAAGGGGATTAAAATTTAAATAATAGCACAAAAAAAATTAATTTGTGCCACTTATAACTAGTTACGAAAATCTCGTGCAATGTACGATTTCAATAGTTATTTATAAATTTATTTTTTAATAATATAATTAAATATTATTAAATTTTCTCATCAAGTGTATAATAAATAATAAATATTATTAATATTGATTAATTTCAAATTTAATAATTAAATAATTTTAAATTTTTATTTCAAGATAAATTATAATATATATTTGTGTGGTAGTAAATTATCTCATTTTTTGTGCAAATCTAATATGAAAAAGTTCATCGAGATGTCCTTAATTAAAGTATTTTTCATCATTAATTGATGATTTTTTACCCAAAATATACACAAATATTACCGACACTCAAAATAATAAAGATATAATTAATATATATAAATTTAAAACTAAATAATTATTATTAAAGCGGGTTCTATAATTTAGAGAAAATTGTACACCGATTACATTAAAACAAAATAAAAAATATTATTTAAATTCAAATAAAAGAAAATTTAGGATGAAGCAGATACGTCCATAAAGAGGTGTCTGCTTCCACTTAAATCCCTCTTATATAACAAGAGAATACTCAAGAGAGAACATAAATATTGGAGTATTTAATTTTTTTTAATATTAGCAAATATTAAATTTTTAAAAAATATTATGAAATGTTGGGTTGGATCAATATGTCAAGTGAAATATGGGTTACTTGTATTTATCAAGCTCAATCAACATTTTATTTTCTCGAGTTTGTCACAAACAAATCAAACAAGTTTTGTCAAGAGCAACAACAACAACATCATATCTAGTTGGATCTGAAAAAAGGTAGAATGTGCATAGACTTTATCACTACCTCGTAGAGATAGACTATTTCCTAGGACCCTCGTCTCAACAACCCATAAGCAGAATAAACTAGATATGAAAGACAGGGAAGGAAAAGAAAAGGAAACAAAAAAAACGACTAGTATCGAAAAACACATAATGGTATGTAAATACGATAAAATTAACATATACAAGATGGATAATGACAACACAAGATATAAAGATACGACTAAACCTACTACCCTACTATACCCCATGGCCAGATATCAACCTAACCCTACTAACCCCTCGGTGAGATCAAGTTTCACCATATTTTGTCTGATCACCTCTCCCAATACTTCTTCGGTCTACCTCTACCCTTTCGCGTAACTCCTAAATCCAACCTCTCGTACCTCCTCACAGGAGCATCGATACTTCTACTTTGCACATGTCCAAACCATCACAATCTCGCTTTCCTCCTTTCCATCTCAAGCTTCTCTCGAACGGTCCGATTCCTTATCATATCACTACTGATTCCACACATCCATCTCAACATTCTCATTTCCACAACTTATATCTTCTCAAATCCATTATGTTAATTGCACCAAAAACGTTTCACTTTAGCAAATTCAAGAAATTAAAGATGCTTCAAGTTATATTTAAAAGACTAAATAAACCTACCTCAATAAATAACAAATAATTTTGAGTAAAACCTCGAGTTGATGATATTAAGCTTGTGAAAATTTAATCAGGATTTTAAAAATTGACACAAAATATTCATTCATATGTTTTGGACTAATAAAAGTAACACCCCATGATCCATAAATCAATGAGTAAAAATCTTTCATTTTTAAACATATTTCTTTATTTCTAATCATAACTCAACATCTAAAAAGGCCATTTTTCTTCACTATTTAAGTGTTTCTCCCTTAAAACACACCAAAGTTTATATTTAAGTTTTTTCTTAGCGTTAGGTATTAGAAATAATAATTTTCAAAATTATTTTATTTTGTGTTTGGTTGAAATTTAGGTTTTTGTCTCAATTGTTTTGATGACTAAATTTTATAAATATGAGTTTTTTAGTTTATGACACTTTTAAGAATTTTACGATGGGATAACAATCTCAAAAAGGCGATTTTGAGATTATAAAAATTGTGAAGTATGAAGAAGCTTATTTGTTGGGCAAGAGTTTAATACATGTAAATTCAATTTTAGTACGACTTTCAAGGGTTTATAGGGATGACAATGAAATAATTCGGGATTGAACTGAATTCATAAATTTTTTAAATCGTTATGTTCTATTCGCATTATAATTTATTCATTATTAATCCGCCTCATATAGATATATTTTGCATAAACAAAATTTATTCCTCTTATTATTAATTGAGTCTAATTAATATAAAAAATAAATATCATAATTTTTGTTTTTAATTAATATTTTAACAACTAATAATTTGTATGATACATCTGGTTTAAATATTAAAAAAAATTAAAATTAATGTATACTTAATATAAAAATTTACATATTTAATTTTTGTGAATTAAAAAAATTTACTTTTCTTTATATTCCTATTCACAACAACCAGAGAACTATTTCCCAATAATTACAAAGATTTAATTTTTTTAAATTCTTATTTAATAGCTTAAATTGGCTCGGCATAACTTTAAATCCGCCCCACGAGGCTCGATCCACCCTATCGCCATCCCCACCGATTTATGTTGTGCAACTTTTTATTGTATGAACCACCATTTTCGTATCAAAATATTTTCATTATTTAGGATTTGTTGAAGAAGAGAAATAAACAACGAAATCCAAAGATTTATTTCAACAAATTTAATACCTGTAATTGTTAATTATAATTATCGATCCATCTTAACCGATTCAAACAAAAATTTAATAAAAGAACAGCCAAAATCCAATAAACAGAAAATTTATTTAGAACAGGCATAAAACTTTGATTAATAAAAAATAAGATCGCAAAAATATTTTGTCTCTTCAGTTCAGGTCTCCATAACTTTTCCGCACGGTTAACCTCGGAAGAACGAAAGTTATATTTTTGATCATCATTAGAGACAAAATTAAGATAGATAGCACTAAACACAAAAACCAAAAAAAAAGGGAAAAAGCAATTGGAAAAACAAAACACAAATCCAAATTTAATCGAGCACTAAATCAAAAACCCAAATAGATGAATCACGATAATCAAAGAGATGAAATTGAGGAAAATAACAGTAAACACAAAAAGTAATTAGAAAACATAGTCTCATCGAACCTCGATGCAAAACGAAATCTAAGCAGAGAATTGAAGGAGAAGCCGTGGGATGGAAAGACTTGGTAATTGTATTTATAAGGGCAAAGTGACAGTGGAAATTATAGAGCCCTAGGTAGTTTGGGCTTATCGGTTCTTTGGGCTCTTCACATTCTTTCGGCCCATGTAGATTTTGTTGTTCCTTTTTGTTCTACCACATTTGATATAGGAAAAATTCTGTGTATTTTTAATTTAAGTTGGATAGATTCAAAAGTTCTATTGATTTTTTAAATTACGTATCAAATCAAAATTATTAAGAAAAATTAACATGAAAAAATGAGTATTACTGTCATAAAATTTTGTTTTACTCAAAAGAAATTTTTAAACCGCGACCTAAATGGTAAAAGAAATTTTCTTAATTTAATATCTTTGATTTTGTCATAACTTTGTCTGCTTCAATTATGATTTTATAATTTTAACCCTGATAAATTATCTTTTTTCGTTTCTTAATTTAATATTTCTAAAGCAGCTTGATTATTTTGCGAATGAGTAGGCAGCTCTCTGCAAATATGCTTGCTTGAGCTTATCTGCTTCTTCGCCGCTATTACATGGGACCCACAAAATGAACTTTGTCTGCTTCTTCGCCGCTATTATATGAGACCCGCAAAAAAAACTTGTGAGTTTCTTAATTTAATATTTCCAAAGCAGCTTGATTATATTTCTTCAACTGCTTCTAAGTCGAATAATTAATAACTTAAAAATTTTTAAAATGCATACAAAAAATCTATTCGCATCACAAAAATTGAGATTAAACAAAAATCGGTTGGGCACGTGCGAGCACGGGGCTCGTGACTAGTATATATATATCCAAAAGTTTGATATGCAATTATGAAGCAAAACAATTACGAATAGCAGTGAAGTAGACAAACTAGGAAACAGCGCTCACAAAACAGTAGAGCAGCACAGAGACGGTAAAAAGATTGCTTCTTTTACACATGGAATCTTTAATACTCTATATATAGTAACCATCATACATCCAACATGACTCAAACCCACCTCAAAGGAATATATCAACATACAGTTAGAATGTTTTTAAAACTTACAGAAGCCATAGTGAAAAGTAGCTTTACAGTGGTAGGTGGGATGTGAGGAAAAAATCCCAGTCTCATAGATTACACTCAAGACAAGAAATTCAAATGTACTGAAATTTTACACTATTGACTTACGCTGAACAACAGCATCCTGCTTGCGCCTAGAGCTCCACCACCAGTGGACAGTATATGCGAATGCACATACAAGAATAATCACATAAATATCGTAGAATATTATAATAAAAGTAGCTGGAATTTGCAGATTGCCTCCAGCTATAGTGATGTGGTGCGGAACAAACTTACTTAGCATAGCGAAAAAGCTAAGTGAGAAGGCTGCTATTGTAAAAAGGGACAAAATGGTCAGGAAAGTACCCCGTGCAAATTTCCTGAAGAAAATGCATACGGCAATCGTATTCATCCCCATGCTTAATATGAATGTGGTTGTCACAGTAGAAATGACAAGAAAATCTTCTGTTGCAGCCCTTGGAAATGTAAGTAACTCCCAGATGCTGAGGTTCACACCCTTGAACGCGGCTGATATTGGAAATGAATCATGAAAACTAAAAAGAACCATATAGGCCGCTCCTGCAAAAAGCCCCATCACAGTTATTAACAGAGCTAGATTTTGATCACTCCAAGTTCCTTTAGATTTCTGCTTTGATAATTTTGTATACTTTCTCCATCCGTTACTACGCTGCAGAAAGTAAAGTGGAAGTATTATGGGATTGTTTGATTCAAAGAGAAGTTGTACAGGGATAGCAATCCAGGATTATTTCTAGTTAGGTGTTTGGCTCATTGCATTTAAAATGAGATTTTTACTCTTTAAAATTAAAAAAAATTGAGCCTCGATCAATCTCTGGATAACTTTTCCCAAATTAACAAGCACATTTCAGGACTATTAGTGAAGCAGCACAACAAATATATTACCAACTTCAAAGCTTCAGCGCCAAGAACATTAAATCGGCTTTAAAATCAAGATACAGCACAAGCAACAAATTTAACCAGCAAAGATAACATTAGTTTCAACAAGCAATAAAACGGAACACCACAAAAACGCTTTAAAAAAATAGCAAACAAAATTAGCTTTTATTGTATAGTAGAAACAGTGTAACAATCTTAAGTTTAACAAGGCATCACAGATTGCCAAAGTAATCAACAGCTAAAGATTACTTGTTTGCTTAATCAACTGCAGAAGAACACTCGTTTCCTTAATCAACTTAGCCCAACCTAAATTTCTGAGAGGTGATTCAACCATGATAACAACTTCTTCCGTTTCTGCTTCAGAAGACGACACTTCTTTGATTTCATTTTCTTGGGATTTAGGGGAGCGCAGCCAATCTCATCTGTCATCATTACTGATAAACAAGATACTAAACTGGATTAGGATCAAGAGCTGCGACTTTAATTCCATATTTAGACCTTTCAGAATTGGGATTTTTCCCCTGAAAAGTTAAGGGCTAATTACAAACACCTCCCTAGCCATTACACCCCCTAGAAAGTTTGCTTTTTTTTTTTTTTTTTGAGTTCCAATATGTGGATCTTCCGAGTTACACTTAATGAATGTCTTAATCTTAATCATTCAAATTATCATTTAGTAAGTCTGTTTGTTATTTAGATCTGAATCTTAATTATTTAGATTTTAATCATCAAGTACGTTTCTTTTCAGAATTTACAACCACTTAATGTGAAGACACCATTCAACTGAGACATCAAGCAGATGTGCATGCCCCCAGCATTTCCATTTTCGTGATCCCTACAGTGGATTATTCTTTGCATATTCTGAATTTATTCTGTTAGTGCATTGATTTTTGGGTCTAGATAGATAGAGAGAATCACATGCAGATTTTGGGGATTTGTATATGTACTTCTTTTCTGTAGGTTCTTTTACTCAGTTTCATGCCCAGAAAAAGAAGCAAACAGTAGATATTCAACTGAAAAAACACACACTTAATGAGTGCGAATTGATTCAAATCTATAACCAAGTCTTACAGCTCTGTCCAAACCTCTAAAACTAAGCTTATTTTGAAACATATATTTATTTATTTAAAAAGTACTTTTAAGGAGAAACAATTTCACTAATGTTGTAAAATTAGAGCAAAAAAAGAAATTTAAACAAAAAATATGAGATAAGAGATGAGAGTTTTTCTTATTTCTTCCAAGTATTTCCCAAGGCTACCAAGTGTGTTCAAAGTATACAAGTGCATCTTACATCATTTTGGTAAAATTAGATCTTTTACCTAACTCACACCCCAAAAGTTAGCCCAAAAAAGGAGGATTGTCCAATCCTTACAAGGAGACCACCCATCTTATTAACTACCGGTGCAAAAGTTCTTCAGAATCTTGGGCTAAACAATACACATTAGAAACATGTTACAAAAGAAAGTGCGACCTTATTTTCTAACATACCATACAAGTGTAACTAACATCACTTTAGTGTGTGCACAGTCCTTTCGAAGTGACCTTATTTTCCAGATTTTTGAAATTAAGTACTAACCAGTAAGATTATAAAGGGAATTCTATTATACTATTTTAGCATAAAAAAAGATTGATCCACGTAAATTTATCTGTCAGTTCGACATTGGAGTGTGCTGTCAAAATTAAGTTTCTTCATAAAGACAAACTCCTACAAACAAAATTAAGGGAGAGCAGAAGCTTATATGTTCCAGTGCTGGACAAAAACAGACAACACCAGTTTATAGTATAAAATATATAAACCAAAAATGAAATCATAATGAGAAATGAGAAAAAAGTAAATCTATGCAGAGTCAGAGAACATACTCAACCACATCATTTTCTCTAAAAGAAATTCAAATTTTTATTGAGATAATGCAGTGTAATCGCTGTTACATTTCTGCAACACTTCTTTAAAATTTGATCACAGTCAAATACAGAGCTCTTATTTATGAGAAAATGAAAATTTTCCCTACAAACTTGAAAGCAAATGAAAAATTATACAACAACAACAACATACCCAGTGAAATCCCACAAGTGGGGTCTAGGGAGGGTAGAATATACGCAGACCTAACCACTGGAACACTCGTCTCAACAACCCATAAGCAGAATAAACTAGATATGACAAAGGGGAAAGGAAAAGAAAGGGATAAGAAAGGGATAGGGATAGGAAGAGGGACTACTAAATGAAAAACATATGATATTATGTAATACGATAAATTTAACACATATCATGTATACCCATGCTATACAGACTCGACAACACCTACTACCCTACAACACCCCAAGGCTAGACATCAACCTAACCTTGCTAGCCTATTAACCTACTACTCTAATTCGCGACCTCCACTATCATGTCCTCGGTGAGATCAAGTTTCGCGATATCCTATCTAATCACCTCTCCTCAATACTTCTTCGGTCTACTGCTACTTCTCCTAGTGACTCCTAAATCCAACCTCTCGCACCTCCTTATAGGAGCATTAGTATCTCTTCTCTGCACATGTCCAAACCATCGCAGTCTCGCTTCCCTCATCTTATCAGCCACCGGGGCCACCTCTAGCTTCTCCCGAATGGTCTCATTCCTAATGAAAAATTATAAAGAACATATACTCTAGTCATGAAAATTATTCGGGAGACAGAAACAAGAAGTTGTTGTTGGCAGTTTGGGACAACAGAGATTAACAAATAGACACAAAAAGAATAGCACACTAACAATGTGCACGAAATTTCAGTTCAAAGCACAAGCAGCCTTTTCTACTACTCAACAACAATTAGAATCGAAAATCCATTTAACAAATTTGAGCAGAAACTTAAAGTTCAAACCTCAGACCAAACCCTGATCAAATTGATGGACTGGAAAAAAGAAGGTGATGAAGTTTAAAGAAAAAATTGAAAGGAAGATCACAAAGTTAAAATGATTAATACTGAATCAGATAAGATTAAAAGGAAGAAAAAGACAAGTGGAGGAGAAGTCGGAAAATCCATTTAAATTTCTCTTTTAACACATATGAACATGCATAGTAACAAAAAATTCTAGAAACAGGCAAGATCAAAACAGATTATACAAAAGTAGAACCAAACTTGGTGAAACGGAAGATAAAAGAAACAAATAAGAACAAAAACTGAAACAAAGTAGGTTGATAGTTCAAGTCACGCTGGAGGGTGAGTGGGAACACTAATGATCCTCCTGGGGTGGGTGAAAAGAAAACAAAAACAAAGGCATACTTAACAACAACCGGATGAGAAGTGTTGCCACACAAGTTGGATGCTTCTATTTTTCTTCCTTAGAGATGGGGGAACATCAGATAAAACCGAGCCAACACTGTAACTGACTTTAACACATTTTTTGGATGGTTGTCACCAATTGTATTGTATTGTATTGTATGCTTGATACATTGTTTGTTTTGATTGTTATTTAGATTCTATTATATTATATCATTTAAATCCATCATTAGGTAATCATGAAAAGACTCTTTTGATATAACAACCAATTCGGTGTGATCACGTCGTTACCTTAATATTTTCTTCTCATTTTGTTTTTATTTATTACTTAATAATTATATTTCATCTTCTACTCTATTTTTTCATAGTAGTTCTACCTCATATCCTAATTTTCTTATGAGTTCATCATTCAACTCATGAATATGTAATATTATGTAACGACGAATATTATGTAACGACGAAGAACAATACAATCTATCCAAACGTTGTATTCATTAAAACAATATAATTTGATACAATACAGTGCAACTGTACTTACAAAACAATACGTAACAACCATCCAAACAAAGTGTAAGACAGAATCTTATTATGTTTTGCCCACATTTAGATTACATAAGATTTAAATTCAGCAAAGACAACATTAGTCTATTTCAGCATAATTTATCCATTCCAACAGTGAAACAGCTTCAGAAAACAAGAACATTAAATCAGAACTAGCAATATACATCACAAGCAATGCATTTAACCAGTAAAGACAAAATACACTCAGATTTAAGGGCTATCAAGATACAACACAAAAAGATAATAGTTCACAAAATTAGCTTTAAAATACATATTAGTTAGAGTGTAAATAATCGTACCCTGACTAAGTCCTCGTCGTGTTCAATCACCCGTTGAATAAGACTGAAATCGCTGAGAGGCAATTCAACCTTGATATGAGTACCAAATTGTTCGGTTTCTACTTCAGAGGACGACACTTCAGTGATTTCATTTTGACCGGAATTCAACTCAAGTCCGTCTTCCATCACTACCGATTACGGATCCACACCGGCGATTCCAATTTCGGCGTACGATTATATTGCCCTAACAAAGGAAAGTTGCTGAGTATTGTATACCTCCCTAAATCCTTGCAGAGGAAAATGTCACAAATCATGGAAACAAGTGAAATGAATAAAATTCTCCTCCGTTTCACGTTTGATCAAAAAAATGTAATAGTTTAATTTAAAAATATTATTATTACTATTATTTATTATTATTATTATTATTATTATTATTATTATAAATAAGTTAAAAATACTTATTTTTAATAAATATTTTTTTAAGTATATCATATTTTAAATAAAAATATTATTTTTAAAGAATATTTTTTCTGTTATATTTCTTTTAAAAATCACTTTAACTAAGTCCTTGCAGTATTTCTTTTTCCATTTTTTTTTTGAAAAAACGTTCAAAGTAATTGAATTGTTAAATATTTATGAATTTTTTTTAAAATTTATTCCTTGTCGATATTTTTTAGATGATGCTTTCAAAAGAGTTAAGTATTTGTATTTATGTTTTTATTTCAAATTGGCTAGCTAAAGTAGAATGTTAACTTAAAAATATATACTTATAAGCACTTTTTAAGTTTATCTAAATACTTTAAAATTATTTAAAAAATATTTTTATTTAAAAACACATAAAATAAATCAGTTCAAGTAGAATCGTCAAGTGAGTTTGTTTTTAGGATCTTACAATTATTTTGATGAGTGAATTGATTCGGATCTATAACAAATGTCTTATATAGTATGTTTATCCAATCTTTTAAAGTTCTTATTTAAGAAATAATTTCAAATATATATCAAAAAGTTAATATTAGTTTATAGAAAATATAGCAAAAAAATAATAAGATGAAATACATCAAATTTGCTATTTAGCCATAATTTATTTTTATTTAGTCATGATGTAATCGTGGCTAAATAATACTTCTTCTATCTCATTTTATGTGGCATCCTTTCATTTTTAGTTCGTCCCAATCAGTTTACTCTAATTGAAAATAATTTAACTTCCACACTTTCTTTTTACATTTAATACAATGATTCCCAATCACATAAATATCTAAGATTTGTTTCAGACCGCACGTTTCAAAATATTTCTTTTTTCTTTAAACACCATGCAAAATCAAAAGACGCCACATAAAATGGGATGGAGGAAGTATTATTTTTTACTTTTTATTAGCTACTATTTACTTTTATTTCTTAGTAGCAATATTTGACCGTGGCTATATAACTAATTCTTTTAAACTTTTGTAATAATTAACAGTAAGTAGTGTATATGTAACGTATCAATGTTCTATATATAGTGTATAAACATGTATGAGTATTGCATAAATGGTGTATGGACATATATATGTGATCTATAAATAATTATGTAGTATGTGTGTGCACAAATGATTATAAAGTGTACATATAATATATCAATATTGTATATACATGTATATTGTGTATAAAATTATATAAACAATTATGTAATGTATCGATATTTATTTGACTATCATACATTTTCACATTAGTAAATAAAAAAATTAAGTGAAAAATAATAAAACTATATAGATATTCATTTCTCCCCAAAAAGTGAAACAATCAGAAAATATCTTTTTTTCTGAAAAAAAAAACACAATAAAAAACAAAAAATTTGATAGCGTCATTTAGCCACGGTTAAAAGCGATAAACCGTGGCTAATGTATACATCACATATGATCCTTTTATTCAAATTGAGCAATTTTAGATAATTTTGTAAAGTTGGGCTAGAAAAATGGTATACAAATGTTATGTACTACACCTAGTGTAATTTTTCTTATATTTTACGGACTCATATATCAATATATTCGAACATAGATATGTTATTACTAAAGAAGTTTGTTGTATGATCCAATAAACTGTATTTTAGAAGATGTTGTCTTCTTCAATGAAGTTATTGTAATGGTTGCAGAAATATTTTCTAGTGCAGTGACTATAAATCCTATCTATGAGTCGTAGATATGTCTACAAGTCGTAGATGAGTATCATAGATGACACCCAAGACTTAAAAAATTTTGAAAAATAGCATGGTGCACAAGAAAGGATTGTGGACCTTAGAAGGAAATATGATCCATAGAAGAGTGTTGTACAATGATCTTGAAAGCTGGTAGAAAATGTGAGCCTTGATACTTTTTTATGGACTATCTGGATGGGACATAGATGGATTGATGGATCGTAGAAATGGCTCGTAAATGGGGCCTCAAATACTTAGAAATTTTGGGACTTCAAGACGATTCTATATGGAAAGATTTACGGGTCGTCATTGTTTTTATAGACTATGGTCCAGATTCATCATTTGATCCAGTGCTATAGAGTTTTAAAACTTCATCTATGAAGTATCTCTACATGCTATAAAAAATAGGGCGGGCCCATAGAAGTGGTCCATACGTGAGATTCAAATGGGGTGTTTTGGGCCCATATTTTATGCATCATTTGTATAAGTCGTGAATGGGTCCAGGACCCATTGAACCCGATCGTAATTCTTATTCAGTATTTTTAATTTAGGATATTTTGAACTTTTTTCTATCTTTCTAATTCATAAACTATGTCATTTTGGACCTATTTCTATCCCATAATCATTTTTACTCATCGGTATTCATCCGACTCTAAATTATTCACACTAAAATTTCAATTTCCAAAGGTCATCTTCTTTTCCAAATTCTCTCGAGCTCATTCCCATATATTCTTCAAAGAATTTCACCCAAGGTATATGGGTATTCATTCATGGAGTCTTTTCCTCCATGGAGCCTAAAGTTTTTTTTTTTTTTTGCGAATTTCCTATTCAATTACTTCTTAATTTCATCTAGATTTTATGATCTTATATTGGGTTATTTCAATTATACATTATCCTCGTGACTTTGGATTGAATTACCCATGCATTGATATTAATTGCATGATTTTCAAGTAAATTTGATGAGTTGATATGCTACTACCCCAGTAAGGAATCTGGTCCCTCTAAACACTATAAGCGAAAACTAGAAGAAAGTAAACATCAGGAAACAAATGTGCAAGGAATTTTATGTGGAAAAACTCCTTGCTCAAGGGAGGAACAATCACAACCTGTCTCAACAGGATCTCCCAAAACTAAGTCAACTAATGAGCAAAGCAAAGAAATACAACACACACCGCTAATCTCTACTTTCCCACAAAACCTACTTGCAACACAAGTACAAGTAACGAGCAACAAAAACACTCATTAATCTAAATTCTCAATACCTTATGAAGTTAAACTAAAGCACAACGACACCTTGAGACTTACACACTGTCTACAAGGTTTACAATATGCAAAAAACAATGAACAAACAATACTGACCACGTTCCTTTATAGTTTAAGTGTGATCTTACACTTGGCATACAACACAATAACTATCTAACAAGGGAACTATAGAAGCCTTCTATCAGGTTCCTTGTCTGCAACAATTGTATCTTCTTCTTACACAAGGAGCCAAGAGAGAACATTCAACACAAGAATATTTTGTATAGATTATCCTTGAAAAACTCTGGTTTATTCCTTAGACAAGCTCCTTTTATACTGCACTTGATGCAGTCCATGGACCATTGGTCCTTCAGTACAAGTGTGATGGACATTTCACCAATCACAACAGCTTTACCAGTTGTATCCCATGTTCATCTTCAGCAATTCAATCCGATAGTCTACCTGGTCTTTGACTTAGTTTATTAATCATCAAAACGTTTAAAAACCGTATACTTAACAAAATTCTCTACAATGCTATCTAGGATTTATGAATTTTATTATGAATTCTTTAAATTATGATTTCAATTGATATTGTTCCTCATGATTATGCATTATTTCATCAAATTGTATATATTAAAGTTGATTTGAGATAAATCCATGCAAGTTACCCTAATTTTACTATGAATTATGATCATGAATGTATAAAAGGCTTCACTCAAGTTTTTCAATTATGATTTTTGAAAGATCCTTAAAGAATGAATGAAAGATGGTGAAAGGATTTTTCTCACCTAGTCATGGATTCAAGGTATGATAAAGAGAATTCTCACATTGATTGAATCACCAAGGTTTTAGTGAGTTACTCAATAAGTATGATGATTTGATGACTTTAAATTTGTGATTTGCTTATTGAATTATGTTTACTATTCTATTGGGATCTAACTTAGCACCGAGAGCGCTTGAGGTGGGGTTCGATCCAGAAGATAAACAAGCTTTCTAAGAGAACCCTAGTAGAAACATCTAGTCCCAAACTACGTGCCCCATAGGTTTGCCTTATTGGTCAAGGTAGTGGATCCACATATAACTCATGATATTATTAAAGGTTCTCACAGAGTCTATCTTGGCAAGTAGCCTTTCTTTTCTCAATGTGTGTGCTACATCTGATTCCATGTTATGGCTTGCATGATCATATTGTCTGTTAGAGTGATATTCCACAAAATGACTACGTTTATTTACAAACTCTTACTATGATTTTTATGCATTGACATGTTTTACTAATGTATTTCATCTTATGATTTACTTGATTATTGGTCTTGCATCTTATGACACATGCTTTGTGCTATCTCATGCTTATTTATGCATATTGCTCACATATTTTATACATTCAAAGTACTAACACATATTTTTCTTACCTACATTGTATCATAATGTAGGGATGGAGGACTCTCGAGGCCTTTTTATTTTATGTCTTGTTCTATTCAAGAATTAAGACATTGAGACTTGTGCTATTCTTCTTTTTTGTTGAGTCAATGATTTGTACATATGACATCAGTCTTGGGTTGGTTTTAGATTGTAGATATCATTTCTTTTATTGCTTATCCTTATAAATTTAGACTATTACTTTTGCCTTGTCTTCCACATTTTTAGTTAAATCCTGTCTAGGCTGACTTATCTCGATTGGTTAAAGGTAGGTGTCATCATACTCGATTTTGTGACAATTATGAGGCATATATTGTCTCTATCATTTTTTATTCACTCCACGTAAGGCATCCTTATTGAGAAAACACTTTCTATCAAGAATTTTTTCATAATCATGACTCGAATTTGAAATTTTTGATTAACGAAGAAGCAGTCTCATTCCTCCATTTATTTGAGGAAAAACAATTGATGTGTTGAAGAAATTAAATTTGGTGTATGAAAATATTTATTAAGAACTACAGTAAAATTTCAAAAAGCATAACTGAAAAAAAAAAGACAGAAGAAAAATTTGGAATAGAAGAAAGAAAGTAAAAGAAATGGGACCTTTAACTTGTTTTTACAAGTGGAACCCAAAATCTATTAGACAAAGTATGAGAGGACATGTCGTGGAGCCTGAGGTGGTTGTGTCATTATCGTGGTTGTTTTTGACATGTCTATTTGAGTAGCTTAAGAGTATATTTATAATTATTTTTTATTTTAATTTATTTGTCTTATTTTTTGAATTTTTGATATATTTAAAAACTGCATAAAAAAAATCATAAATCATGATAATTGACAACTTAAAATATTTTTAAAAATATTTCTCTTAATATAAAAGCGGTAGTGAGGAGTTTGAGGTGTCTATGTCATCGTCGTGATTGCTTTTGACATGCCTGCTTGAGTAACTTAAGAGTATATCGCTAATTTTTTGATGATCTTTAATTTTAATGTATTTGTCTTATTTTTTTAATTTTTAATATATTTGAAAATTGAATTACAAAATCAGTCATCATGCCAAAATATTTTTAAAAAAAATAAAAGTTTTGATTGATTCTTGAAATTAATCTATCGGTGTTACATAAAATAGGATAAAAGGAGTAATATGTATTATTTAATTTGTAAAATATGCAAAAAGTATTGTAAATCTTAATAATTAATAACATTTTGATTGATTCTTGAAAGTTTATCTATGCACATACATTAAAACAGAGGGAGTAATGTATAATATCTTATAATTACATAAAAATACTATAAATTATAATTTAAAATATTTAAAAGGCAAAAGAGTTTGATTGACCCTTTAATTAGTGCCACATAAATAAGAATAGATAAATAACATATATTGATTGAAAATGATGTAAAACTAATATAGATAACAATAATTAATAAAATTTAAAATTCTATTTGTGTCACATAAATTGGTAAAGAAAAGTAACATATATTATTCAAAAATTACAATAAGAAATACTATAAATTACAACAATTAACAATTTTAAATATCTAAAAATCATATTAAAATTTAACCGACTCTATAAATTCAATATCGACTCCCTAAATTATATATATATCACATAAATTAAAACAAAAAATAACAGATATTGAGCTCGTGTTGGCACAAAAATATCTAAAAATCATATTAAAATATAATTGATGCTATAAATTCAATACTGACCCCCTAAATTCTATATTTATCATATAAACTAAGATAAAAAATAACAGATATTGAATTCGTGGTAATACAAGTACCAATATCTAGTGTGTATATATAACACACTACACATCTATGTCTAGTGTATATATATAACACATACTTTTTATGCCAATAAGTGTATCACATTTATTTTTGAATCATAATAATTTGATGTAAAATCGTATAAAAAATTTGATTGACGCTCAAAATTGTACGAGCAGGTAGGTGTAAACATGTAAGGAAAGTTGCGTGGCCCCCTTTTTTCTATTATACATCAGAAAGGGACTGCCAACATTTGAGCCCTAATCGTTTCACTGGCGGCCTAATCTCCATTGGAGAGTAAACCCAGCGAATTTGAAGCTTTTATTCATCTCCTTCTTGTTTATTTTTTTGAAGGTATACCTTTCCATCTCCTTTTTTAAGCTTTGATTCGTCTTTTGATATATTCAATCCAATTTGTAATACCCACTAGGGTTTTGATTTGGGCTTCAAAAAGTTATGTTCCAGATTCAGAGGCCGCGAATTAGGATTTTGATCTTATGATACTTTTGGAATAGATCAATTGCTTTAGATGGTACTTTGGGAGTAGATCAGTTGGAATCAATTGTGATATAGAGAAATATTTATTTCGTATGGATGTCTAGACAATAACAGTCTCTTTTGGAGTTTTTCAAGTTAATGAAGTTGCCTACCAGTGTGGTAGGCTCTCTCAGATAATTTCAGCTTAATTACACTTGCATTCAGTTTGTCTGTCGAGTCCCACATTGGTTGAAGAAATATGTTGTGGTCTCTTTGTATGTTCTTTTTTTGTCTTAGAATTGTAACTAGTATACAGATTAAGCACTAGGGCGGTGTCGACCGTATTTACAGGGAGTAAGAAGATCATTATCAACTATCTGCACCTAGGCAACTACAAGGCACCTATCAAATTACTAAAGAACCTTCCTCCTACTAGACGGTCTTTATCGGGAACCTATCTATCAATCTATGGTTTTGAACAATCCCCCTCTAATGAACTAGTGTTTGGGGTTGAGTTAGGCCGAGACATTTTATCACATGGTATCAAAGTCAAGACCCATTGATCCTTGTCGTTGTCTTTATCCATGTTGGATCTTTGTTATGTTATCCATGCTCCTGTTGTTTAATCCGATACATGTGGGGGATTGTCTCTTCCCACATTGACTGACGGAATGTGTGGAGTCTCCTTATATGTTCGTGGACGCTATTCTCTATTGAGCTAGTTTTCGAGGTTAAGTTAGGCTAAGAATTATAAATGGTATTAGAGCCATATCTATCAATCTCTTGTGTTGTTTTTCTCAATGTTATACCCTGTGATATATTATTCACACTCCAATTATCAGTCTTGGGCATCTGGGGGGTGTCAACTTTCACATTAGTTGAGAGAATGAGTTGTTATGGTTTTGGCAATTATCTCCTCACGAGTTTTGGTTGAGTTAAACCCTAGAACCGTATTTTTACATGATTAATATGGAACTGAATTTAAATCCTAGGGCCATACTTTTCTTGCTGCTTGGTAACCTGTAAAATTCCCTTATTTCAGATAGGTGTTTTCAGCTTTGTCCTCATTCTACTGTTTAAGTCCTAGAAGGTTGACATGCAATTATGAGCTTAGTTGTTACTGAACTCGACTCACCAAAAAATATTTTTCATATATTAAAAGAAGGAATACTCTAGCCTGATCAGAAATACTCTATTTAAATGGAAATTCCATTATTTTCTTTGGATGCACCTAATAAGTCGAAACTCATTGCCGATGGATAAAGAAAAAATGTTTCAACATCAAAAACAACAAAAATTAGGGCATACATACAATAGTGAATTCGAAATGGAGCCAAACTCGCCTTCTCTGGACGAAGGTGTGAACAGGATAAGTGATATGCAAAAAGGGAAATGCCTTGTATGTCCATTTCTTGGACGTCACACCCATGCATTACTTGACTATAACGGTTAGGCTTAGCAGAACTTTTCACTTAGATGGCAGCTGGAAAGGATTTCTATTATTGAATGTGCAAAAGTGAGTATTGCCAAACAAACCCATGGCAAGCTAAATTCCTTTTCCATGTGATGTGATGGATGCTTTAACAAATCACTTTCTGATCCCTGAAATTATCGGCTTCATGTTGCATAGTAGCTATTCTTGCTACTCTTTTGCTTCTTTTTGGGATGCTTGGGAGGAAGGCGTATTATTTACTCATGTTTACACATTTGTATGAATGCAGAATTTGCTGGCATCTGTTGGTGATCGAAAAGTAACCAAGTTTTCGGACATCATTGGTTTCTGACCGTGTGTGCTTAATGTTATAAAAAGCCTATGCCATCTACCTTTTTTTAGTTATAACAACATGAGTGAAGACAAGATCCCTAAGCAGGCTGGAATTGACAAGTTGATAGACCTAGGTGAGAATGCCTTGAACTGCGGTGGACTACATGCTTCTAGAAATGAGAAGGGGAGATCACATTCAAACACCATTGCTGCCATGAAAGTGAACAAAAGATCTGTTCTACTCCTTGCTGCTACTCTATCAGCTACTGCTTTGTTTATAGCAGCTTTTAACATCCCCGACTTCATCCCCAAAGCTAATCACATCAGTGACCATGATACAGGTCAAATACTCCAAGATATAAGAGATTCAACCCTCACTTTACCATTCCTATTATTAAACTCGGCAGGTTTCATAGTATCATTAGCTATTATTATCTCCATTCTACGCGGTTTTCCCATGAAGCCCTGGCCTCAAATCACAGCATCTATGTTTCTTTTCTCCTATGTGTCCTTGATCATGAAAATATTACCATGGGCATCCATGCTTGTACTCGTGTTTTCTGTCCCATTACTAGTCTTGGCAGCTGCTGGAAAGGTGTTCAAATTTGATGAGTGAAGACTTTTGCTGTTCTGCTACTTTGGTAAAGAATCAGCTACTTTTAGATTAAGTTGAGGACCATTACGTCCGTCTACCTTCTTCTTTGCCATTTCCAAGTATTGTGTGCAACTGCTTTGAATAGTCCAAATGCTTGATCATTGTATAAATTATTACTAGTTGGTATATTAAAAATTTATGAATGTACAAGGACTTGTGTGCTGCAGAAAAGGTAGATAAACATACCAATTGAAACTGTTTCAACTCTTTTTAAGGATAGCCATTGTACAGAGACTTCCAATAGATTATTTTGTGTCGTAAGATAATTCTATCTGCTTTGGCATTCTCGTCATGATGGTGGCAATTGGTAACTGTGGGTTTTTGAATTATTAAAATTTAATCAAGTCATATATAATACTCTTTCCGTTTAAAAAAAAGTGACTTACTTGTTATTGTTATTGTAGTCTCTTTATAAAAGAATGACTTCTTTTCTTTTTTGACAACATTTTAATTTCAACTTTTCATGTGATATATTTAAGAGCGTGTATTCAAATAACTTGTGATGAATTTTTAAATATATAAATCAAACAAAATTAATAAAACTCAGGTTTCTCGAATTTTTGAGTTTTCAGATTTTTGGATTTTTTTTGAAGTTTTTGTGCTTTCGAGTTTTTTTTTTTTTGGATTTTTTGATGAAGTATTCATAGAAGTATATAATTAACTTGTGTTTCAAATTTTTTTTTGTAGTTCTACCATAATAAATATCTAGAACGTTTTTAACAAAACACGAAATATGACATAAGTGAAGACACAAAATATTCAACAAAAAATAATAATGAGATTGCATAAAATAAATATTGCAAATAAATAAGTCATAATGAAAATTATCATAATTTTAAAGTACTAAACCTTGCTAAAATAAGTCATAATGAAAATATCATAACTTTAAAGTACTAAATCATGCTAAAATAAATACTTATTTATTACATGAGCAAACATTAAAGAAAAATTTAAGTTAAATAATGTATTTTAATTGTCTAAACCAATGTAAAATTAACGAACAAATATCTATTATTATGATATTCTTAGTATTGGATTAATTTGTTTTGCTAGCATTAGTATTTGTTTGATTTTTTATTTGAGCTTTAGAGTTACTAATATGGAAAACTTATTTAAATATATCACATTTAAAAATTATTTACCATTTTATAGCTATATAAATTAATCTTTAAATATATAATTTAGAATTTTTATCAAAATAAGTATAATACATTTCAATACACTGCAAATTCATTTTTATATATAGTATAATATATCTATATTATATGCATAATTCATTTTTAACACATAATGTAAATTTTTTTACCATAATAAATATAATACATTTATAGTGTATGTATGCATCTATATATATATATATATATGTATGTATAATTCATTTTAATGCATAGTAAGCTATAGATGATAAAATATTTTCTAAATATGGTATACCTAAATCATAAATAAAAAAATACATATTTAAAAATAGTAAATATTTATAAAAGAAATTCAAAAAGGTAATTATCCCTACTAATCTCTATGTACTATAACCTTTATTAGAGCATCCAAAATTTTAAATTAAATTTGAAATAATATGTTAAAAGGGTAAATTACACACACACAATGATGCCAGGTTGATTTAGTCTTGGGGCTTATTTTTTAAAGTTAAAACCAACCTAGCCCAAATATAGTCACTTTTTTTTAATACCAAATCAAGTCAAACTAAATCACTAGTCAGGTTCTTGTTCTCAAGTTGACTCAATTTGCAGTTTGATTTGATTTTGTTTACCCCTAATCACAAAATTAAATGACATTTTGATACATATGACATCAGTTCAAACAACAACATTCACTATTGAGAGTTATTCTATCTTCTTGATGAATTTTCTCTTTGTTTTCTTGCCTTAATGAGTTTTTTTTTGCTCGGATCAAGAGGTAATGTGTTGCCTATTTGAGCATGGAATTCGTGAAGGTAGCCTTCAGGAGTTTGTAGTGCTATTGCGGGAGCTTTGTAGATGATAAAATTCATGTCGCGAAAATAATAATCAAGAACGAAAATATCACAAACAATTTGTTATATTTGATTTCAATATATGAGTGTTACAATCTCTATGAATCCTCTGATTCGCCTTTTCAAGTGTAAATTCAATGGCTCTTGAGCTTGATTTTGATCTTGATCTTGAATTTGAAGTTTGTTCTTGAATCTTGATTTGGATCTTGATTTTGTTCTTGAAACTTGAATTTGTTCTTGAGTTCAAGAGCTTTTAAGCTTGTTCTTGAATTTGAATTTGAATTCTTAAACTTATAGAGAAATTTGTGGCGTTTGATCCTCGAGCTCTCTCTAGTTTCTTGTTAGAATTCTTTTTTTTTTCTTTGAATTATGAAGACCCCTATTTATAGTTGTAGAATAAAAGAATTATAATAGGAAAGATGAGAGAAGCGAGACTACAATGGTTACGGTTTGGGCATGTGCAGAGAAGAAGTGTTGACACTCCTGTTAGGAGGTGTAAGAGGTTGGAATTAGAAGCTACGCTGAGGGGTAAAGGTAGACTGAAAAAGTACTAGGGGGAAGTGATTAGACAGGATATTACGCAACTTTGTAGCACCGAGGACATGACCTTAGATAGAAAGGAATGGATGTCGCGTATTAGGGTAGAAGGCTGGTAGGTTTAGTAGGGGTAGGATGATGTCTTGCCTTATATAGTAGGATTGTAGGAGTGATAATCATGTCATTATATATTGTGTTGTTATTGACCGTTATTTCTTTTGCTACTCGTATTGTATTTATGAGTTTCCAATTGCTTTCCACTATAATCATTTTTGTATCTAGTATTTTTTGCTTCTGGGGTTGATATATTTGCGTTGAGGGTCTTCTGGAAACAACCTCTCTATCTCTATGAGATAATGGCAAAATCTGAGTACATTTTACCCTACCCAGACCCCCACTTGTGGAATTCTACTGGGTATGTTGTTGTTGTTGTTTACCTTAAAAATTTTCAGCTAAACAATGATAAATTTTAGACTTCTAAACTCTTAGAATTTTCACTACTCCTGGCCAAGATTTTTCACTTTACAATAAGGCCTGATACCTCACCTTTACCAGCAATTGGATTTCTTCAAGACTTGTTGTACCAATACTTCATAATATGCCTTACCTTCATGTTTAATGTGCTTTCTTCTCATCCTTCTCAAATTGTCAGCAGTGCCAATTATCCCTTTTCTAGCCCTCCACAAGAAGAAGTTACTCTTAAAGAGTAAGTTTTTCATCTAGATTGGATTTTACTTCTCCTTTTCATCTTCCTTTTTTCTTATTAAATCCCATGTCAATTTAACAGAGAAAGATTCCCTAACATGCCCACCCACCATGATTTATTATGACAATAAATACTTACAACAGGAGAGATAGTACTCACAGTATGATCATTCATTTCCTCAAAAATACATTCCAGTAATTTATTCCTATACAAGTGATGAAGCCCTTGACTTTCACCTCCTCATCTCTTCTTTTATCATCCTCCACATAATATAAAGTCCATTGGCTTTGTCCAATTATCATACTAGAAACTTGCATCTCCTGATTTGATTTATCAGTTATCACCAAATTTATGCCCCACTTCTTCCCATTTTCCTCTAAATATGAGATGCCCCATTCCCTGAGTACATACCTTCTATACAGGCACCTCTAGCTCCTCATTGTCGCTTCTATAATAAGAGAATATGTATATACTAAAGAGTGACTTTCACCTCTATCTTGACTCTAGAATATATATATCCAAAAGCAAAACATTACGAATAGCAGTGAAGAAGACAAACTAGGAAACAGAGCTCACAAAATAAAAGAGCAGCACACAGACTGCTTCTTTCAAACATGGAATCTACAACTCTATATATATAGTAACCTATCACTTTAACCATCACACATCCAACATGATTCAAACCCACCTCAACAGAATATATCGACATACCATCAGAATTTTTTTAAAACTTACAGAAGCCATAGTGAAAGTCACTTTACAGTGGTAGGTGGGATACTAAGTAAAAATCCCAGTCTCATAGATTACACACAATACAAGAAATTCAAATGTATTGAAATTTTACACTGCTGACTTACGCTCGACAACTGTATCCTGCTTGCGCCTAGAGCTCTGCCACCACTGAATAGTATATGCGAATGCACATACAAGAATAATCATGTAAATATCGTAAAATATTACAATAAAAGTAGCTGGAATTTTGAGATTGCCTCCAGCTATAGTGATGTGGTGCGGAACAAACTTGCTCAGCATAGCGAAAAAGCTAAGTGAGAAGGCCGCTATAGTTAAAAGGGACAAAGTGGTCAGGAATGTACCCCGTATAAATTTCCTAAAGAAAATGCATACGGCAATCGTATTCATCCCCATACTTAATATGAAAGTGGTTGTGACAGTAGTAATGACAAGAAAATCATCTGTTGCAGCCCTTGGAAATGTAAGTAACTCCCAGATGCTGAGGTTCACACCCTTGAACGGGGCTGATATTGGAAATGCATCATGAAAACTAAAAAGAACCATATAGGCCGCTCCTGCAAAAAACACCATCACAGTAATTAACAGAGCTAGACTTTGATCACTCCAAGTTCCTTTAGATTTCTGCTTAGACAATTTCGTACCCTCTCTCGATCTATTAGTATCCTGCAGAAAGTAAAGTGGAAGTATTAAGGGATTGTTTGATCCGAAGAAAAGCCATACAGGGATTGCAATCCAGGATTATTTCTAGTTAGGTGTTTGGCTCATTGCATTAAAAATGTAATTTACAAGTATTATTTGAAATGAGTTTTTTACTCTTCAAAATTAAATAAAATCCAGCCTCGATCAGTCTATGGATTAATTTTCCCAAATTAACAAGCACATTTCAGGACTATTAGTGAAGCAGCACAACAAATATATTACCAACTTCAAAGCTTCAGCATCAAGAACATTAAATCGGCTTTAAAAACTATCAAGATACAGCACAAGCAACAAATTTAACCAGCAAAGACAACATTAGTTTCAAGAAACAATAAAACAAAACACCACAAGAATGCTTTACAAAAATAGCACACAAAATTAGCTTTTATTGTATAGTAGAAACAGTGTAAACAATCGTAAGTTTAATAAGGCATCACAGATTGCCAAAGTAATCAACAGCTAAAGATTACTTTTTTGCTTAATCAACTTAACCCAACCTAAATCTCTGAGAGGTGATTCAACCATGATAACAACTTCTTCCGTTTCTGCTTCAGAGGACGACACTTCTTTGATTTCATTTTCTTAGGATTCAGGGGAGCACAACTCAATTTCGTCTGTCATCATTACTGACGAATAAGATACTAAACCGGACTAGGATCAAGAGCAGCGACTGTAATTCCATATCCAGACCTTTCAGCATCGGGATTTTTACCGTAAAAAGGAAAGGGCTAATTTCAAACACCTCCTTAACCCTTACACCCCCTAGAAAGTTCGCTTTTTTTCGAGCTCCAATATGTGGATCTTCCGAGTTACACTTAATGAATGCCTTGATCTTAATCATTCAAATTATCAACTGTTAAGTTAGTTTGTCGTTTAGATCAAAATCTTAGTTATTTAGATTTTAATCATCAAGTAAAGTTTCTTTTCAGAATTTACAACCATTTAATGAGTGTGAATTGATTCAAATCTATAGCAAAGCCTTACGGCTGTCTGTCCAAACCTCTAAAGCCAAGCTTATTTTGCAACATATATTTATTTTTTTAATTAAAAAGTACTTTTAAGGAGAAACAATTTCACTAATGTTATAAAATTAGAGCAAAAAAGAACTTTAAACAAAAAATATAAAGAGATAAGAGATGATAGTTTTTCTTATTTCTTCCAAGTATTTCCTGAGGCTGCCAAGTGTGTTCAAGTATACAAGTGCATCTTACATCATTTTTGTAAAGTTAGGTCTTTCACCTAACTCACACCCCAAAAGTTAGCTCAAAAGGAAGGAAGATTGTCCAATTCTTATAAGGAGACCACCCATCTCGTTAACCACCGACACAGAGGTTCTTCAGAATATTGGGCTAAACAATACACATTAGAAGCATGATAAAAAAGAAGCGTGACCTTATTTTCCAACATATAATACAAGTGTAATTAACATCTCTTTAGTGTGAGCAGTCCTTTGAGTATGACCTTATTTTCTAGATTTTTGAAAGAAAGTACTAATCAGTAAGATTATAAAGGCAAGTCTATTAAACTATTTTAGCATAAAAAAGGATTGATCCAAAGGTTTTAGAAAATTCTGTCAAAATTAAGTTTCTTCATAGAGACAAACTCCTATATACAACATTAAGGGAGAGCAGAAGGTTATCCGTTCTAGTGCCGGACTCAAAAACTAACACCACCAGTTTATAGCATAAAATTTATAAACCAAAAACGAAATCATAATGAGAAAAGAGAAATTACTCGGGAGAGAGAAACAAAAAGTTGTTGTTGGCAGTTGGGAATACAGAGATTAACAAATAACCACAAACAGAGTAGCACACTAACAATGTGCAGTAAATTTCAGTTCAAAGCACAAGCAACCTTTTCCACTACTCAACAACAACAATTAGAATCGAAAATCCATTTAACAAAATTGAGCAGAAACTAGCAGTATACATCACAAGCAACGCATTTAACCAGTAAAAGTAGCATACACTCAGATTTAAAGACTATCAACATAAAGCACAAAAAGAAAACAGTTCGCAAAAGAGCGTAAACAATCTTACCTGGATTTCAGTAAGAACCAGACTATAACAATATGCGAAAATACAATCAAAAAGACCACATCGCCGCTGAGGAACACTTGTTCCTCCAACCAAATCAACACGATCAAATCCTTTGGGAGGCGATTCAACCTTGATAACAACTTGTTCGTTTTCTGATTCAGAGAACGGCAATTCTGTGATTTCATTTTGCCCGCCATTCAACTCAATTTCGTCTGTCATCACTGCCGATTACGGATCCACACCTGCGATTCCAATTCCGGCGTACAATTTTATTGAACTAGGGTTTTAAGTACGTATAACCCCTAAATCCTTGCAGCATTTGTTTTTCCATTTTCTTGTTTAAGCTATTTTTAAGGGCTTGTTTGGAAAGCGGTAATTAAATTTACTGTAATTTTGGTTCAGTTGGAGAGAGGGATCAATGAAGCCGGTACAGTTACAAGTCGATTACTTTTTAATTTCCTAATTTCTCATTTACCTAATGCTTTTCGAGGTCAAAATGATTAAAATTTAAAATTAAATTGAAATAGCTAACTTTAATATTTAGAATCTAAAATTTAGATGGTTGAAAACTATATGGGGCAAAAGGGCAAATCTGGTACATTAAAGCTCGCGCTATGCGCAGAGTCCGGAGAAGGGTCGACCATAAAGGTCTATTATATCCAGTCTTACCTTGCATTTCTGCCAGAGGCTGTGGCTGTTTCCATGGCTTGAACCCATGACCTCTGGTCACATGAGAACAACTTTACCATTTACTATAAGTTGCAATTCTTTTTATATTAATATGATAAAAAAATATATATTAAAATATTGATCAAAATTCATATAATTTGCTCTCGACAAATAAAATATTGACAAATAAAAGTGAACGAAGAGATTATTTGAATTATCAATGCGCGCACTTAGTAACAGGGTCAGAAGTTTTATTAAGTAGTTCAAAATTTTAAGAAATAAATACACGAATTAAGAAATATATATATAAATCATATATAAATAATATAATTTTTTATGAACACTAATCCTAAACGTGGTTCCGCCACTGCGCACGGTAATACACAGAACATTTTATATTTTTACTTATTATACACTTATTATACAGAAAAGGACTCCTAGAGCCCTAATTGTTTCTCTGGCGGCCGAATGCTATTCTATCTATATTCTGCATTGGAGAGTAAACCCAGAGATTTTGAAGCTTTGATTCATCTCCTTGTTTTGTTTTGAAGGTATACTTCTCTATCTTCTTCTATTTTAAGCTTTGATTCGTCTTTTGATATATTCAACTCAATTTGTAATACCCACTAGGGTTTTGATTTGGGACTTATTTTAACTTTTTTGCATATATTTTCCGGCTGCTTTAAAAACTTATGTTCAGAGGCAGCGAATTAGGATTTTGATCTACTGGATTTGGAATAGATCAATTGCTTTAGATGTTAGAAGTTGTTCATCGACCGGTGCGGGTAGGATCAAACACATGAGCGGCTTCCCTTTTGGAGAGCCTGAGCAGCATAGATTAATAGTACTAAGTTAAAAAATTGTTGTTCTAAACATGTCATGATCTTTAGACAACAGGTAAAAGGAAAGGGAGAGGCAATAGAGGAATAAGAATTAATTTCTCAAAATGAGATTTTACTTACAGTTCTGTGTAAGATTATTTTGTAGAACATTGTGGTAATTTAGAATCAGTAGATTCCCATACCAATGCATCCACATTCTTTTGAAGTAGCAGTTTGGTGGTAGACCTACTCAAGATCCCCCTCTATTGTCGTATTATCTTGTTTCTTATTTGGTAATGCCTGCTAGTTGGAATCAATTTTGACATAGAGTAATATTTATTTTGTGTGGACGTCTGGACATTAACAGCCTCTTTTGGAGTTTTTCAAGTTAATGAAGTTGCCTGCAAGTGTGGTCGGCTCTCTGACATTGAGATAATTTCAGCTTAGTTACACTTGCATTCAGTTTGTCCGTCAAGTCCCACATTGGTTGAAGGAATATGCTGTGGTCTCCATATATGTTCTTTTTTGTTTTAGGATTGTATCGATTATACAAATTAAGCACTAGGGTATTGTCAACTTTATTTACAGGGAGTAAGAAGATCATAATCAACTATCCCCACCTGGGCAACTACAAGCCACCTATCAAATTACTAAAGAATCTTCCTCTTACTAGACGGTCTTTACCGGGCACCTATCTATCACTCAATGGTTTTGGACGATCCCCCTCTAATGAACTAGTGTTTGGGGTTGAGTTAGGACGAGACATTTTATCACGTGGTATCAAAGCCAAGACACATTGATCCTTGTCGTTGTCTTTCTCAACGCTGGATCTTTGTGTTATGTTATCCATGCTCCAGTTTTCCAATCCGGAACGTGTTGGGATTGTCACTTCCCACATTGAATGACAGAGTTTGTGGGGTCTCCATATATGTTCGTGGATGCTATTCCCCTGTTGAGCTAGTTTTTGAGGTTAAGTTAGGCTAAGAGTTACAAGTGACATGGTATTAGAGACATATCTATCAATCTCTTATGTTGTTTTCTCAATGTTATACCCCATGATATATTATTCACACTCCAATTATCAGTCTTGGGCATTCGGGGGGTGTCAAGTTTCACATTAGTTGAGAGAATGAGTTGTTATGGTTTTTGCAATTATCTCCTCACGAGTTTAGGTGGGGTTGAGTTAAACCCAAGGACAGTACTTTACGTTATCAAATATGGAATTGAATTTAAATCCAAGGGCCATACTTTTCTTGCTGCCTGGACACCTGTATCATTCCCTTATTTCACATAGGTGCTTTTCAGCTTTGTCCTTATTCTACTGTTAAGTCCTAGAAGGTTGACATGCAATTATTAGCTTAGTTGTTACTGAACTTGACTCATCAAAACATATTTTTCATATATTAAGAAGAAGGAATACTCTAGCCTGGTCAGAAAGAGGAAATACTCTATTTAAATGGAAATTCCATTATTTTCTTTGGATACACCTAATACATTGAAACTCATTGCCCATGGATAAAGAAAAAATGTTTCAACATAAAAAAACAACAAAAATTAGGGCATACATACAATAGTGAATTCTAAATTTAACCAAACTTACCTTCTCTGGATGAAGGGGTGAACAGGATAAATGATATGCAAAAAGCGAGATGCTTTACATGTCCACTTCTTGGACGTCACACCCATGTGTTACTTGACTATAATGGTTGGGCTTAGCAGAACTTTAGATGACACCTGGAATGGATTTCTATATTGAATGTACAAAAGTGAAATATTAACAAACCAACTCTTGGCAAGCTAAATTCCTTTTCCATATGATGTGATGGATGCTTTAACAAATCACTTTCTGATCCCTGAAATTGTTGCCTTCATGTTGCATAGTAGCTACGCCTACTACTCTTTTGCTTCTTTTTGGGGTGCTTGGAGGGAAGGCGTATTATTTACTCATGTTTACTTATTTGTATCAATGCAGAATTTGCTGGCTTCTATTGGTGATCCAGAAGTAACCAAGTTTTCTGACATCATTGGTTGCAGACCATGTGTACTTAGTGTTATAAAAAGCCTGTGCCATCTACCTTTTTTTAGTTAAAACAACATGAGTGAAGACAAGATCCCTAAGCAGACTGGAATTGACGAGTTGATAGACCTTGGAACGAATGCCTTGAACTGCGATGGAGTACATGCTTATAGGAATGAGAAAGGGAGATCACATTTAAACACTATTGCTGCCATCAAAGTGAATAAAAGATATGTTCTACTCCTTGCTGCTACTCTATCAGCTACTGCTTTGTTTATAGCAGCTTTTAACATCCCCGACTTCATTCCTAAAGCTAATCACATCAATGACTATGATCGTGATCAAACACTCCAATATATAAGAGATTCAACCCTCACTTTACCATTCATATTATTAAACTCGGCAGGTTTCGTAGTATCATTAGCTATTATTATCTCCATTCTACGCAGTTTTCCTATGAAGCCCTGGCCTCAGATCACAGTATCTATGTTTCTATTCTCCTATGTGTCCTTGATCATGAAAATATTACCATGGGCATCCATGCTTGTACTCGGGTTTTCCATCGCATTACTAGTATTGGCAGCTGCTGGAAAGGTGTTCAAATTTGATGAGTGAAGACTTCTACTCTTTTGCTACTATGGTAAAGAATCAGCTACTTTTAGATATCACTATGGTTCCTGTATTATTCTCTGTTAATTTTGATTTTGTGGATCTGATGTATCTCGCATTTGCAGAAGATAAGTTGAGCACGAGTATGTCGTCTGCCTTCTTTCTCATCCTTCTGCTTTGCCATTTCCAATTATTGTGTGTTAACTGCTTTGAATATGCAATCAACAGCTAGTCCAAGCGTTTGATCATTGTAAAAATTATTACTAGTTGGTATATTATGAATGTACAAGATTTTGTGTGCTGCAGAAAAGGTAGATGAACATACCAGTTGAAACTGTTTTGCCGGAACTCTCTTGAAGGAAGCCATTGTACAAAGAGACTTGTTATTTGATGATTTTGTGGTTGTACTGAACGGAAACAGCTTCCAATACATTATTTTGTGTCATAAGATAATTTTATCTGCTTTGGCAATCTCATCATGGTGGCAATTGGTAAGGAGGGTGGCTTGGGTTGTTTATGGTTAAAATCAATATCAAATTAATATAGTGTGTTTTTAATTTATTAAAATCAAATCAGGTGATATATAATATATACTAGTTTAGTGTATGTGTTGTGTTAATTTAAAAATTATATATAAATACTATTTGTCATTAAATAAATACAATATTTATGCAAATAAAATTAAATAAATATTATTAGTTTGATGTAATAAAACAACAAAGATGAGAAAATCTATTCAATTGCTGATAATACAGATATGTTAATAGTTTTTTGGATAAATGAATTAAAATCTAATGGAATAAAAGAATTCTAAATATAAAAAGAGTAGTTTAATGTTTTTTAATATAATTTTACTGATTTTTTTTCTTTTTAAATTTGCTATATTATATATTTTTATTAACAAAATATTTGATGATTAAAATTTTAGTTATTTACCTAGAATAGTATTGAAAGTGAATTCTAAACCTAAAGAAATTTTAGTTTAAAAATAAATCTTGAAATTAAATAAATAAAAAATTAAATAATAAATTAAGAAAAAAAGTGAAAAGACAATTTTGCCTAAAGAAGAGCATTAAAGAAGAGCATTTTAATGAAGGGCAAAAAGTTCAAACAACATAATAAATTTGGTTATTTGTTTTGGTTTGGTTAGTCTTTCTTGAGAATTATTTGAACAAGTCAATCCTTCCATCTCGTTTATTTTAACAACTTATCCTAAGGTCTCCTCGCCTAGAGCTCTCTGGCGATGACAGAGGAAGCAATCCGTCTGCCGTGGCGTTTGAACTTTAACAATATAAATATAGTTGGTATACAGAAGTTTTTACCCTAATTAAGGCCTCAAAGATCACAATAATAACTTATACAGAAATTTCTTTCCTATTATATAGAAGTGTGAAGAAGCAGGTAAGATTTTATATTGTTTTTGTTAATTATTTTTCCAGCTACTCCAATTATGATTTTACCATAATATCTTGATAAATTAATTTTTTTATCTTTTTCAATTATGATTTTACTATATTGCCCCAATCAATTATTTTAAGTCATGTAAATATTAAAATTATAATAAATTAAGTCCTTCCTTAAGCAGGTAGCTACCGATTGACGTGTCTGCTTCAGCTACTTGATTTTATATTATTTCTATTGATTATTTCTCCAACTACGTCAACTATGATTTTCCAATATTATAAGTCATGTGAATATTAGAGTTATGATAAATCTTTCTTTTTTAAAATACACAAATTAAATGAGATAATTATTTTAAATATTTTTTGATGATTATATTTATGCCAAAAAAAAGTGCTTTTTAAAAAAATATAATATAAATAAATAAAAAAATTTATGTATATTAACAGTACTATAAGTCAAAGTAATTTTCAATATATAAATTTAAAAGATTTATAAAAAAAAATAAATGGTGTTAAGTGAAATTTTACTAACATCACATAAATTGGAACAAAGAGACAAATATACATAACAATTTAAAAAATAAATAAAATTTTGATTAACTCTCAAAATTATCAAAATTTTATGTACTCAACATAAATTGGAATAAAATAAGTAACATACATTATTCTAAATAAATCGAGAACAATTTTTTTTCTTCAAAATAACTTAGTTGACCCTCGAAGTTCGACAAGATACTATAATTCATAAGAATTAACAACTAAAAATATTTGAAAAACAAGATAACAAATTTGGTTAAATATTATAAGTTTTAATAAAATAACTATTGAAAATATTTAAGAATCAAATAAGAAAGTTTGGTTGACTCTCTTGATTCCATATACTCCACGTAAATGGGAATAGAAGAAGTACCATATATTATTTGAAAATAACGTATAAAACACAATAAATTAACAACTTAAAATATTTTATAAAAATATATATACACAAAATTTAATAAACTATCCAAATTTAATGTATATCACATAAATTGAAATAGGCACAGTTTGGTTTCAAATCACAAGTTGAAACTCCAACTTTTAAAATGGATATTCCAACTAACTCATTTTTAATCATTTAAGCACAGCATCCTAACTGGCAAAACGCGAAAATTAAGCGACGCAAGCTCCTATTTTTAGTTTATTATGTATACGATATATCATTCTTTCTTCATATTCTTTAACTCACACAGGAGCATTCATTACTGAGAGGTTTTTCTTTTATGCGGAAGCAGTTAAAAATAAATGTGGCATTATTTCTACCTGTTGTGTTTCATAAAATCAACATTCGGAATAATATTATCAGCTCATACAAATATGATCAAAATGGATAAAATATGAGTGCCTATAGATTTTCCATTTATAATAAAAAATTCTTAATTACACTAAAATTTTTTTGTGTGTTTGTGCGTGAACTTTTTTTTTTCCTTAAAAAAATTTTGGGGCGGGAGTGGGGGTAAGGGAATGGGGAGTTAGGGGTGTGCATCGGTCAGTTCGATTCGTTTTTATGTATTATGGGTTCGATTTATCGATTTTCATTTTTAAATATGCTAAACCAATAAGATATTTTTTATCAGTTTTCGGTTTATCAATTTTTGGTCCTTAACTCGATTTTTGGTTTATCCAATGAGAAAATACTCATAAAATAAATATGACTTCTCTAACTATTTGATGCAATACAGAGTAAAACAAAAAATCAATCGAGCACCTAAACTTAATAATATGTAATATTTGGCCTCATATTCTAATTTATTTTCCAATAGAAGAGTTATACATTGAAAACCAAATAAATACATGACTTACGAGTAACGATTTAATATTAAGTGATGTTAAATATTTAAGAAAGGATAAAGTAGTAAATTATTATACTCTTAATGAGTTTTCGGTTTAGCCAATAACCCAATACTAAAAATTGAAATCGAACCGATAACCCGATAATTTTTTTGTGTGAAAATAATTTATAACTCGTTCTTTCGGTTTGGCGTTTGCACACCCTTTTGGAGGTAGGATGGAATTCGAGGGGGGGGGGGGGGGGAGAAGGGGAGGATGAAAGTAGGGAGATGGAGTGAATTTTTTTTGTTTTGATTGAAAAAAATATTTTTTTAAAATTTAAATTTAAGTTTTGATATTTAGAAAAGATTTAAATGAGGGTTGGGGTAGGGTAGGAGTGGATGGGTGATAGAGTGATGAAGTAGAAAAAATTTAATTATTTTTTTTGAAAAAAATAATTTTTCCAAAAATGATTATTTGGAAGTACAGTGATATCAACAATCCTAAATAAAATGTGCACTACAAAAATAATTGTACCACTTTCTTCTAGGGCTGGGCATTATTTGGTTAGAATCGAAAAAATCGACCAAATCGAATTTTTTAAAATTTTGATTTTGGTTAATCGGTTTATTCAGTCGGTTTCGGTTTTAAATTTTAAAATATTGATAATTCGATTCGGTTATCGGTTTTAATTTTTTTTATTTCGGTTAACCAAAAAACCAAATTTTTTTTATGTCCAGATAAACTTCTTCTTTGAAAGAAAAATAAAAATGCTATCTAACAACCTTTGGAAGAGTGTCCTTGTATATATAAAGGATATACAAACACTCTAAGATAATATGTCTTAGAAACATCACAACTACAGTGGCAAAATAACTAATCTTTCTTGACAAGTCCGAAAAATATGAATATATATATATATATATATATATATATATATATATATATATATATGCCATACCTTCTTGGCTAGAAATGAGATGATACTGTGGTTAAGTTTACTGAGATGATATTATGGTTAAATTCACTGAGAATATTACAGTAGGTCCAGAGAACTCGCTTCTGCTCGACTACCTATTAGTTTTGGCTGCTTACATATGCTATAACTTATAAATTATAATAGATATAGTATAGGCCTAACATGAACTGGTAATTTCCCAAGCCCAACCGGGCAACATATACTTTACTGAACGCCCAATTTTAGTTCCAAATAATATTACTTTACTTTAGTGAAAAATAAAATTCCTAAATCCTAATTGCTAACTTGAAACATATATGTTAAGGAAGGAAAGAATCAAATGGTAGACTTTTGATTTATAGGTTATGACACTTCAAATAGTAATTCAATACATGTAACTGTTCACATTTTTAAATAATGGCTTCATTAATTGGTTACTAATATAAAGTATCTTATCTTTATAGAATTGTAGTAATATTTTCTTGTATGTAATTAATTACTTTTTCTCGAAAAAAAAGAGTCAGAAATAATATTCAAATCGAAAAATTAAACCGAAATAAACCGAACCGAAATTGCAAAAATCGAACTAAACCAAATTTATTACAGTTCAATTTCGATTTATATTTTTCTTAAACCGAAAACCAAAAAATCAAACCGAATTTCACAAACCAAACAATGCCCGACCCTACTTTCTTCAACTTCTTGTATTGTTCCAAATTAAAAAAAATCTAAATAGTTTTATTATATTCTCCTGTACACTCTTACATAACAACTTACATTTAAAAGAAGCAATATCAATAAACAACTTATTAAGTCATTGATGTATTTCATAAAAGAAATATCAATGTTAAAATAACTAAAACATCTTTAAAAATGTTAATATTAAAAACAAACTTATTATCCACCAAAACTCAAACTAATTTGTATTTTCACTCCCTTAAGCATATAAATTAATTAGATAAATTTTATATAATAAATATCAATTATTTCTTTAAATAGCATGTATTAATTAATAACCTAATTACGAAAAATAAATTTCTTGATAACTACAAATCCAAAATTAACAAACAAAATCATAAATAGAAATACGAAAAAGAAGAGCTTATTTTATTTTAGAAGACAAATCAATAAAATAAAATAAAGTACTTGTGCCATAAATTAAAGAAAAAAATCAATTAAAAAGAAAAAAAAAGTGTATAAAAATATGACTTCGTCTCTTCAGTTCAGGTCTCCATAACTTTTCCGCATGGCTAATCTCGGAAGAACGAAAGTTATATTTTTGATCATCATCAGAGACAAAAGAAATTTTATATTATAATAAATAAATAAAGAAAAATTATGAGCTAACAAATAGATTTAACTCTTCAATCTCTAGATAAATAATGATAATAATCAAAGAGAAGAAAAAAAAAATTTAGCGTAACAGAGTTGAAGGGAAGGAGAAAGTGAAGATACAAATTACCAGTAAAACTTGGTGGCCATATTTATATAGGGCAAAGCAATAGTGAAAGTTATTAGAGCCCTAGACAACTTGGGGTTATCAGTTGTTTGGGCTTTTCATCATATTTCGGCCCATCTTGGTTTCCTACGGTAATTTGTATTATTGTTATTATTATTATTATTATTTTGATAGAGATGCACATTTTCCTGCTTTCCAGTCATCTTTTAATTTAGTAAGAATGATGAAATGATCAAATTTATTATTTTATTTTTAGTTATATTATTTGGCTAATATTACTTGAATTTGCTGAAAAAAGGTAGTTTTTAACAAATATTTTTTAAAATGTTAAAATTTATTTTAGAAATAAGCAGTTATGTGTTTAAATAAAAGTATTGCAATCCCCAAAAAATTGTTGATGTGTTTAGTACATAAATGCTATTAAACACTTTTTGTTAATAAAAATATCTAAAAATATCCTTAAAAATGTTAAAAATATCGATATTCTCGTGAGATTAGACAAAATGGAGAAAACTGAGGAAGAAAGAGAAGCTGCGGTGCAGCAAGGAGGAGTGTCACTACTCTTTTGATCGAGAAAAGAATAATTTGAGGGGAAGATGATAGGATTTTATTTTAATAAGGGTATTTTTGAGATTATAAAAAAAGATATCGAAGGTAAAAAAGTAATATTTTTGGTCAAACTAGAATGATTTATAAGCCAAAAATAAAAAATTGGGGGAGTGCTCTCAAGTCATTTTAACTTTTCTCAAGTCATTTTAACTTATTTCTTTTTTCTTAAGAGAGATTTTTTTGGATATGGGTGGAAGTTAGACCTGTATCGATGAATTATACTAAAACAATGAAAGATATGTACAATGGAGTAAAGACTTGTGTAAGAATAACTAGTGAGTAGAAACTTAGAGCATTTCTTAGTGAAAATGGAAGTACATCAGGGATCGGCTCTTAGCTCGTTTTTATTTGTTTTGATCATGGATGAATTGACAAATCATATCCAAGGTAAGGTGCCTTAGCTTGGTGCATGCTATTCGAAATGATATAGTACCGATTGATAAGATTCATGTTGGAATTTACACTAAATTAGAGGTTTGGAGATAAACTCTGAAATCTAAAGGACTCAGGTTGAGCAAAATCAAAACATAATACTTAGAGTGTTTAATGATTCATCATATGAAATGGGCATAGAAGTGAGGCTTGATATACAAGTCATCCCTACAAGTAAGTTTCGAGTATCTTAGGTCTTTAATGCAAGAAAATTAAGAGATCAACGATGATGTCACATATCGTATTGGTAAGGGACGGATGAAATAGAACCTTTCTTTGGGAATCCTGTGTGATAAAAATGCACCACAAAAACTTAAAGGTAAGTTCAGTGAAGTTGTGGTTACACCAATTTTGTAATATGGATTGAAATGTTGGCCAATCAAGAACTTTCATATTTAAAAGATGCAAGTTGCAAAAACAAGGACATTGAGATAGATGCGTAAACATACTGGAGTAATAGGATTAAGAATGAGAATGTTTAGTACAAGGTGAAAGTGATCTTTTTAGCAGATAAGATGAGAGCTAAGATTATTTGAACATGTGAAAAGGAGATATGCAGTTGATTAGTAAAAAGGCATGAGAGATTGAATAAAGTGGGTATGAGCAGAGGTGGAAGTAAACCCAATAAGTATTTGAGAAAGATGATTAGACAAGATATGACATAGTTTCAGCTTATCAACGACATGACTTTAGATAGAAGCGTTTGAAAGTCACGAATTAAAGTGAAAGGTTAGTAGATAGTTAAGTTTTGACTCACTTTTCATACGTTAATTTATGCTTGTGAGACCTAAAAGCACTATGTTTATTATAGTAATAGTAGTACAGGTGTATTGTATTTTTAGTTACCATATTATTTTATTGTGTTAATGTTTTTTTTTTTGAATGCTTTTAGTGCTCTCCGAATTGATAGGCATATTTTTCCATTGTTATAATTTTATTTTTTTAAATAAATACTTTGATTTGTTGTATTTGTGCTTAGGATTTTTTAAAAATAATTTTTTTATTTTTTCGAAATAAATAGTGTGTATATATATATTGTTATTATATATTTATTGTTATTTACGTTCTCTTTCCCCAACGCAGAACTGAAGTGAAAATGCAAATGAAGGTTTTCTACAATTAATCATTTTAAATATTGTAATTAAATCTAATTTGCACGAGAAAAAAATTAAAGAACAAGAAAATGTGAGGAAAGGAAAAAAATCTAAACAACGTGACATCAACGTGGTCCCACTCAACCACAGCGTATAAAAGCCCTCACTCCCACTATTTTCCCCATTTTCTCTCTGAGCAAACAAACGCCATTAACGGCTTTTTTCACTGACGCACACAACTTGAACACTCAGTTTGAGCATATTCACACGTTCTAAGCAAAGTACAAGCAATGAAGCGAAAGTTACATGCAGAAGCACTTCAACCGGCGGTTCAGCAACCGAAGGAAATCCTACCGGCTGTGAAGAAGCAGCTCCGATCGAAGTTACCTCGCCGGAAGCGATCACATATATCTCCGATCTTACGTTCATTCTCAATTGCTGCTTCGTCGCACTTGACCAGCGAAGTTTCACGTGAATCGAGCAAAGGTTCTGTGAATAAGGAAACGGCAGTGAAGAAGCGTGAAGTTGAAGGAGAGGAATTTCGGAGAATTACTAGAGCTTATTTCAGGAAGAACTTGCTCGAGTTTCAGAAGAAGGATGCTGAAGTGGAATTATCGGAGTGCTCTTGTGTTGATTCGTGTTCTGAAGTTAGAGGAAAAATCATAAAAATTGAAGATCCAGTTGATATTTCTCAGGACACCGTTTCAAAACAGAAGAGAAATGCAAAAGTTATTGAAGGAACTGAGGATTCTGATGCAATTTCGAGATTTCTGAAAGCTGCTGGTGGTTTTTGTGGTGAAAGCTCAAAATCCGGAGGGGATGTTGTTGAAGGAAGCAGAAATGCTGCAAAAATCAACGATGAAGATGTCGTTTCATTCAATTCCGCGTTGCAGTCGCCTTCTGAGTCGAAATGTGGAAATTTATCAGTTCAAACAATCAAATGTAGTGAAACCAGAGCAGCGGAAGATGTCGATTCTGAAGTTTCACGATTCTATCCAGAGGTGGAATCATCCGCTGTAGAACATGCACATGAGAAGCTCGTTGAAGCAGACATTGATCTGGAATGTTCTGAAAATTTCTCAATTGTTGATGTCTCTGATGACTATTCATCAGCTTACTCTGAACTCCAGTCGGAGATATTCCCGGAGAGTTCCGACATAGATCTCTCCGACTATAGTCCATCGTATTGGTACGACTCCGGAAGCCAGTTCTCTGAGAAATCGAACGCAGACGCTAGTCCTTCACCTACTTTCACGTTGTTTCTTCGGTTCGGTCAACAGTTCTGCAGATCAACCGCCGCTTTGCAATCCGCTCCCATAAACTCTTCGGAAGATCACATTTCTACTGAATTCACTGTAAGATATTAATTTGACTTCCTATAATTGTATTAAAAGTTAATATTTCAAAAAATCTATTGATCTCTCTCTAAATTCATGGAATTTGCAGTTCATAAATACTGAGTAGTGGAGTAAAACAAATATAAATTTATCACCGCAGATATAGAGAATTTGAATTAGCGCATTGGACTGGTTTGAGATTGAGATAGTAATTATTATTTTTTGTTGAAATTCACGTGTCATTGAAGCTCTATTTGGTTAGCTATAAAATCATCATGATTCTGTTTGTTTCCTTTTATGTATGTAGGGATTGGAAGATGACGAGATTGAAGAGAGCTATAGGATGATAAGAGACAGAGAGAGAAGGCAATTGTATCTACACGACTACGCCGAGGAATACTGTTCTACTACGGACTACGGCGATCTAATCGTGCAGCAGCGGTTACAGATGGTCCATTGGATACTTGAGGTTAGTTAGTGCTGAACGTGATTACTTCCCTCTTACCTTTCTAGTTGACCTGAAATGCAGTTAAAATTTCCCTGGAAATTGATGCTATTAGCGAATCAAATAAACTTTTCGTGACATAATTTACGGCTTATAGTGCATGTGGAAGTTATATTTTTTCACAACTGGTATAAGACAATGGAATCCACCTTGCACGTGAGCCTATAATGTTGCTGTCCATATTGCTTGTATGCGCTTAAATATTAATAGCAGTACTACCATTTTCTGAAATAAAGTAACGGTCCATATAGTATGATAATTGAAGATTAGTTTGATAGACATTACTATATTCAAAAATTAAATAATTAAATGAATTTAACATGAAATATTAGAAAATTGAGAACAATGATATCGTCAAACATTTTGGAGAGTTCGATAATGGAAAGGATGCCCTGTAAGTTGAAACAGATCTAGAGAGAGTGTTATAACTCGATACTGTTTGCTTTTTGTTGATCAACTCATGGGGAGAATAATTGTATACACAAAAAATAAACTGTTCATAGAACTTTGTAGTGGCAACATAAGAAATTTGGATTGCACTGGCATTTCAGGCGTTTACCACAAGATGGCCCTAAAGCACCAAGGTCCTGGACTCCTGGGAGTAGTCCAATGGCCTTAAGGTTCCCATTTTTGCCTGCAGAGAATTGCAATACAAAGGAACTAAAATTTGTTTCAACAGCCTATGCTTTGGACATTTTACATTCACAGACTAATGTCACTAGTACTTTGGCAGTTTTCCTTGTCTAATGCTGGACATAATTCTTTTACAGCAAGCCACAAGGAAGGACCTTCAGAAGGAGACGATGTTCCTGAGTGTCAACCTCTTTGACAGATTACTGAGTAAAGGGTACTTCAAAACAAAAAGATGCCTTCAAATTGCTGGCATTGCCTGCCTTACTCTGGCAGTCAGGATTGAAGAAAACCAGCCTTTAAACAGGTAACATTTCTTGCTCTGATATTAAATCCAGGCTTGTTCACTTGAGAGCCACTAGAGTATAGTATCACAATGAAATGTCTGAAGGAAGTGCATAAAAGCAGAACCTCAAAACCAATTGTAAAATCTGAGGGAGCTCAGCGTTGCAAATTACCTTGCATTCAGTTTCTCGGATGTTACTTACTGAGAAATATAGTAAAAAATTCTGAAAGGGAAGTTCAAATTTACGAGACTAAGGACATTAAAATATAGAAGTATTGATATTTTACATTCCCTATCATTATTAAAGCATACTAATCTGCTTAGGCCTCCTCATTCGCTGAAAAGTTATTAAGTTGACAAGTTCACTTCTTTCATTTCAGCATTCGCCAGAAGACATTTTCTGTTGCAGGCACTGCATATAGTTGTTCTGAAGTGGTGGCTATGGAGTGGCTGGTGCAGGAGGTCCTCAATTTCCAGTGCTTTCTTCCCACAATATACAACTTCTTATGGTACAACGGTTAACCCTGCTATACAGTTGCTTAAATTTGATACTTGATGATTTAACCTTAATATACACCAACTAAAGAAGTAAGGAGTAATCCATCTATCTTATTTGGCTTTTGTCACAACTGCACAGGTTCTATCTAAAAGCTGCTAAAGCTACTGAATATATGGAGAAGACAACTAAATACCTGGCAGTCCTAGCTTTGCTGGGTCATGAGCACTTGTGCTACAGACCATCAACTGTAGCTTCTGCACTGGTGATTCTCGCTTTATCAGCTGCCAATCTTTATGCCTCCTGCCATTTGGTCACAAAGGTAACTTCTGAAAGACATAAATATTAATCCGAGTGAAATGCATTCGTGACTTCCTTTTAACTTGGAGATATATCGTCAAATATGAATCCAAGGATATTCTTAATCAAGGATGAATCCAAGTATATTCTTAAGCACAAGTTTATCTGAAATTGTACTTTGCATTTGCACATTTTCTCCAAGTGTAGAGTCCTGATCAGTAGTGCATTTGAACTCTAATTCACATACTTTTTCATCTCTTCATTCACAGACTCATGCAAAAATAGAAGACAACGATTTACCTGAATGCATAAAGGTACTATATACCTACCAATATTTAGCTCATCTTGTTTCTCTGCAAAAACACAGGCAGAGTCAGAGTTGTATGATCAAAGTTGTGATATTAGTAAATGAAGTTACTGCTTTTAGCTTATCAAAGAAATTTCCTCATGGCATGTTCATACATGACAGAGCTTAGAATGGTTGGTGAAGTACATATGATATTAAGGTGGATCAGCATCTCAGTACACATGATATGAAGGTGGACCAGCATCTCAGTCATTCTCTCCTATTTTGGAGTAAATCAGTTTGTCTTCTCATTCTTCTGTCGAAACTTATTCTTAGTCTCTTCTCAAAGTTGCGGGTAATAACTTCAAGATATTCTTTTGAAGTTTGATCAAGTGATGCTTACTTCATTATTTTGTCCTTGTAACAATACCACATGTACACTTTATTCCTACTGTCCTTACCAGTAAACAAGAATGTAGAAAGACACTCTTGTATTCAGAAAGTATCAATTGCTATAAACAATAGTTTAGCTGAAAAAGAAAATTTGTGATGTATGTTTCAACTCAAATGTTGAAGGATAAGACTGAATATCAACTGAGAAAGAGTTTAGCATGGCAAAGCCACTTGATACCTTTTGGTATGAGATTTAAACTGTAACTTCCATAAATGAAAGCTAGTATTCATTTTAGAATTAGCCTATACCTGAACAGGTTAATGCTCATTCTCCTGATTTTATTTTACAAGTGTGGCCAACTGATTTAGAATGCCTCAACAGGTTAATTTTCACTCTCCTAGTTTTAATCTGAAATTATTGCCTTACAACCACACCACGGATCCAAGGACAGAGCAAAATCAGAAGTAGTAATTCAAGCCATAGTACTAAATGTTGCAACATGTGGCAACAGCAGGATCATCCAACTCGGAACTAAAATCTATGATAATATAAACATTCCCTGAATTATCTAGCTTGATCACTGCCAACTTCTAGGCTATTGTTTCCAAGGTTTTGTTGCTAGCCACGGATTTTTCTAGCAGAGATCTCAGTCAAAGGGCCGCAAGAATACAATTCAATGATTTGTTGTGTTGGAATATCTCCAATCTCACAAGGAATTTCCTTTAACTGGTAGAAAAATTTGAGGACTTAATATCCGGGACTTGGGAAATGATGATGCATGGCCCTCCAATGCACCAAGTCTCTACTTTCAAGAAGTAGGAAATTTGAGCCTAGAAGACCACTCTTCATCTGGTTTTCATTCTGGTTCCTGCAAGGCCAGACAATTTCAGTTTGCACTTTAAGGTTTGGTAACATGCCAAGAATTCTGGCATCTTTCCCATGGTATCCAGCTAGCACTTAATGTCAACTTGTTGAGGTTCAGCGGAAACACATTCCAATGTCTGATGCAATGAGCCTGAAAGTTTTCCATATTTGGATTAAAAAAACAACTTTAGATTTTCCAGATGTTGCAATTTTTGTACAGGGTATTGAGAGCATTGCAATGTCAATCATCATTGAAGGAGTTTTCTTTTGTTTGCAAATTGGTTAATGTCTATAGGTTGGGAACTTGAGCAACAAGTCCAGGGGAAAAACTGGCTGAGCTTATTTTAGAGTGTTTGTAGGTTGTCTAAGAAAAGAACCTTGAAATGTATGGTATTAGCTGCTGCATCATCCAGATTTCTAGTGGTAGTGCATGGCTTTCTGGACCCTACCCAGTAAATAATCAGTTTCGGAGATTCTTGAGCTTGAAGATTGATCTGGGAAGAGTGGGAAGTTCACCATGAACGGAGAGCGCGATTAATGAACTATAGCTTAATGACTTTAATAGGAAGAAATGATTAGCCATGTGAAATTTGAAAACCGTGCAATGGAGAAAGGAGTCCAACAAATATATGGATGCTTTTGATGACAAGAAAGATCTAACATGTGGATTTGAATAAGCATATCAAGTGTATGCAAAGATGTCCGAATGAAATGAAGAGGACGATAAATCCTAGAGCAAATTTCACCTAAAAACCTTCTCACAACATGCAGGAGTTTTTCTTTTTCAGTTTCCTCTAAGCAGAAGTTGTAAGTGAAATCATGAATGCTACATGTTTGGACTCTACCATTAGACCTCTTTACAACCATAATTAGGCATCTATGTATGAGATCCTGTAAACACTCTTCTTCTACTTGTAACTCAATGCCAATACATCCGAGCATTGCCTCGTGTTTCTTGTAACTATTAGGCAAAATCTTTGTGAAAAACTTATCCATCAACGCAGTGTTGCACTAATTATGGAGAGAATTCCAGATACCACAACAATTGCTATTGGTAATCCTAAGCATTTCTCCGATATTCCCTTTCCACTTCTTGCTATTCCATCGGTACAAGGTCATCCTCCAAATACTTTCTTTTGCAGTAGCCTACAACTTTCTTCTACACTTAAGAAGCACATTCGATTAGGAGGGCTATCAAGGTTCACAAAGAGTGCAACTTTCAGTACTCGTCTTGTCCCCATGGGGACTTGATTCTCCACACATCATCCATGACAATGAGATATATTTCCCTTTTAAACTTTTGTAAAGCTTCTGAGCTACATCCTCATCGTTCTGTTGATATTCCTTGGAGTTAATGAGCTACAAAATGCAGAAAGGCCTACTAGGAATTATGCAAATCCCTTACTTCATACTTCTGAAATATAGTAATCCACACGCGAATATAGAAATGATACACCATTATATTACCATCAAAAAGTTTCTCACAGTCCATTACGACTACGAGTTCAGGAGGCTGCCTTGTTAATTGAACAACAATTCTAATGAAATCATCATCTAAACAGATAGAATACGTAATGTACCATGAGATAATGTAAAATCTTCCTCTGGTTTCAAGACTTCAATGGCATGTGCTTTGTCATAAAGTCTTGTTATAACAGCATCAATGCATTGAAGAATCCTAAAGTCTTGTTAGGATGTAATTTTTGTAAAGATTAATCAAATAAAAAACTCTCAAAAAGCGAAACACGACAAAGAGGAAAATGAAAAGTTCAATTCTTTGGTATTAATTCAACACTTTTTTGAACCTAACAACAAGTGGTTCTTCATTCAACCCAAGCCACTTCTTCCCATCCTCATTAAAAACACCAACATTCCCACACACTAACTTACTACAATTACTACAAACTCCAGGACAAAACACAATTTTATAACTCTCATTCCCATACTTCTCTATTTTAAACCAATTGCTTATTGTCTCACTCCCTGGCCTGCCAGTAATGCCACCACTCATAACATACCTCCTTACTGTTCTCTCGTCCGCGCCCCCGACCTTCCATGCCGTGGACTGAACACAAATTGTGGCAGCAAAGAACACAATGTTTAAATCAGTAGACAAATTTATGACTTGTTGGTTATTGTCAATAGGCATGAACCTTGTTGGAAGGCCATTTGATGATTCAAGATTTTTTTGTATGACATAATATGGACATGGCCTGTTTTTTGGTTCTAGTGCTACACTACCACTTCCATTTTGATTAAGAGATAAAATTGTGTATTTTGAGCCAGTTTGTAGCTCATGACCATCAATGTCTAATACTGATGTGGTGGTAGTTGGTGTTGTTGATGGTTGTTGGCTAGTTGTTAGGTAGGACAATGAGAATAAAATTTGGAGTATGAGTAGTAATTTTAGGTATTTTGTACTAGTACTCATTGTGCCTTTCCTTTTTTCCCCCCTTTGGACAAGTGAGTACTAAGTGACTAGTCAGGTTTATATAGACCATCTCGATAAAATTAAACATCGTGATAGAGTGATAAGTACTTCTTTATTCTTAATTAAAATGCCTTAAAATTCGAGCTTTAAATATAATATCATCTTTTTATAAGAAGCATTTCACTTTCAAAAAAGGACTTTCTGACATATATGAATTAATTGGGCTCCAAAGATATTAGATACCAAGTAAAAAAAAACAAGCAGAAAAGATTAAGTGAAGGCAGGGGTCCATTTAGAATTGACTTCAACTTCTTGTAATTGTCATAATTTCATGTAATTATTGATATTAATTTCAACTACTCATCCAAAATTAAGGCGTGTATCTTTTGATTGGAACTACTCATCTAAAATTTGGCCGTTCAGGGTTTGGGTGAAATTCCACTCAAATCGAAAAATTGAACCAGATCAATTTTTATTTAATTTGATTTTATATTTTCAAAATTGGTAAGACTTTATTTGGTTTTGTTCAAAATAATCGAAGAAATAATCAAATCGATAAATATTTTTTTTAAGAATAATTTTATGCAAAAAAATAATCAAGCACTTCAATTTTTAAAAAAAAAGAAAAAGAAAGATATAATGCATATTTTATTTGTGTAGAAATATCAATAGCTCATGCACTAGTCAATAGATTTATGTTGTTTAGTACATTGGATTATCTAACAATATAAACAGAACATTATAAGAGTTCTTGTATGAGAATTATAAGATTCAAAATGACATGAAGACAATTCGTTTCGTAATCATCTTTTCTTGTGTGTGTATGATTAATAATCAAAAATCAAGCCAAAATCAATTATAGCCAAATCGATAAATATATATATTATATTATATTTTATTTTATAAATCGATCGAATTGATTTAATTTTGATTTTAAATCAATAACTAACCAAAATCGACCGATCAATAATATACACTCCTGTCTAAAATTAAGTCAAATAACCATTAATAGCATGTCATGTTGTGATTGGTAGTTAGAAAAAGAGGTTCACAAGGGGGGAAATTATATATATATATATATATTTTTTTGTTATTTTGTACAAATTCCACTTCTATAGGGACCAGAAAGTGACTTGGTCTTATGAAGAAAATGAAATAAAATGTCTATCACCTTGACTTGCTTACAAGTTTAGAGGCATGCATGTGACATAATGGACTTCAAAGATGAAGGAAATAGTTGGTGGATTATTTTTGTAAGTATTTCTTTCTTCAATAATATAAGTTGGATGTGATGCGGTGGATGAGGTTGTTTCTCCGTTAATCAGAGGTTTTGAGTTTGAGCTTTGGGTATGAAAAAATTCTTGGTAGAGAGCGCTTCCCTCGAATGGATCCTACGCAGCGCAAATTTTGAAGTAGTCAAACTCCAATACGAACATTAAATACCGAATTGGCGAAATAAAAAGTTGCCCCATATGCATTTGGAATATTAATGTGTGCTTTATTTGATCATGCTATATAATCTATATGTATCCACTGCACCAACTTGGTTGAGTCATGATGCAACCCACATTCATCTTCTAAAAGTTTGTTATGGGTTAGTTAATTGGTTGTGACTTATTAGTTGGTTTTTAAAATTTTTTTTACACAAATGGTACTTTACCACATGGGTTTGACATATAAAATATTTGGGCGTTCACAAAAGTTAAAAGAAAAACTGTATTCTAAGGAGGTGTGATATAAATTGAAATAATTGGTTTCACAGCTCAAATTCTTGAACTATAAATCATATGAAAATAATTTAATCAAGGCTCCCATTCATCCTAGATTTGAACGATAAAAAATTGAATATATTAGTGATCAAGAGGACGCAATACAAATCATAGTATCAGAAACTCTAATCCACTTCTAAAAATCGGTCATTTTTTAAAATTATGGGAGTGTCTTACCTTAAAAATTCATTGAAAAAGCTCTCTTCAAAAATATTTTGAACTAACTTCCCATAGATTTCTAACAATTTTTCGATCAATCTATTCATCCAAAAATGGACCGATTTCTAGTAGAGTCACATGACAATGCAAAAAGAAACAACAAGAACAAAAACGTAATCAGTAAAATCTTAAAAATTAGGATTTAGATAAAATAATGTGTACATAGATTTTATCTTTACTTTATGAAACTACAGAGATTATTTCTGAACGACCCTCTGCTTAAATGCAACAAAAACAACTTGAAAAGAAAGATAGAATTATTTAAAAGTGAACTTTTAATACCAATTTTTAGGGGTATATTAATTCCTAAGTGGTTTAGGTGGTATAAAAGCAATAAGGTGGATTAAGTAACCAAAAACATTAAATTTTTAACAAACCCCTCCTAAAATTGAACAGTATTAAAAGCACCACTTCCCAAAAAAATCACACCTCAAAAATTTAATCCCTCAAAATCAACTTAATTTCTTTTGAAAACCAAACAAATCAAAAAAACTATATACCATTTGTTAATAATCATGATAGCAAGAATCATTTTTTGCCTTGCACTTTTATTAGCAATACTTTCAGTCATATTCCTTGCAATATTCTCACCAATTCCCCAACAAAACAAAGCAAAAAATCCCCCTTGGTTTGATTTATCTCTTTATATTCAACAACCTCGAGTATCTGCGTCCAATTTCTCCTCTGAAAAAGCTCCAACAGACTTTGGCGCTTTAATTTTCCATCGCTTACTCACAGAATGCCCGGAAAACACGTCTCGTGTAGTTGGAAAGGTGCAAGGGTTCATCATCCCAATTCAAGATTTCGCGAATTCCGAATTTAATATTATTTATCTTACTTTTAATTCAAAAGAATTAAGTGGAAGTCTTAGTGTGGAGGCAAAAAGTTTGACAAATGATAATAACAAGTTGAATGTTGTTGGTGGTACTGGCTATTTTGCCTTTGCTCGTGGCCTAGCTATTTTTGCACAAACAAAAAGGGAAGATATTAATTATGATAATTTGGAAACTAATTATTATAATATAAAGCTTCAATTGAAATTCCCTAACAAATCCAAAACAATTCCAAGATAATTTATTAGCAACTTGTAGAATTATCCTTTGTTAATTTTTTTTTATTTACATTTTTTTTAAAAAAACTTTTCGCAACTCTCTAGATATAGGAATATGGGTAGTTTACAAATTCAGAAATAAATTTGCACCTGATTGTGGTAGCACTGTCGATATCTTATTGGAGCTTTGTAACTACTGATTGGTTGTACAACAGTAGCCTCATTCGTTGGACGATAAATAGATGTCTTACACAATTAATATCAATTTGTTTGAGATATATAATAAACAAAGTTAACGATTTTCAATAGTTTGTTGTTTTGATGATGATAAATTCAAAAAAAAAAAAGTTTTAGTAGCTTATATTCTTGCAATTCAGGTTACACGTTTTGTGGATTTTTATTTATTTATTTGATTTTATCCAATCAAGAGTTAGGTTGGTACTATGATGGCAAATTACTCTGTATTCCAATTTACATGATATTTTTTTTTTACCAGAGATGAAGTTTAAAAAATAAAGATTTTTTTTTGAAATTCATGGTACAACGTAGTCCTAATTGACCATTTTGTGTGGCTGTAAAGTTAAATTACTTTTAATTATGAAAATGTGAACATTCTTTTGAAGACGGATTAAAAAGAAAACTGTATCACATGAATTGGGAGAAAAGGGTGTATAAACAATCAACTCATTTCATTAATTTGCCCAAGATCAAATTTCAATGATACAAAAGGTTTGATAATTTGGAGAATCCTTGTCGTTGTGTTGATAAAACCAATGTTCTTAATAATATAATTTGGTAATATTCTAGTTTTCACTTCATCATATAAGAACATTAATATGATAATGTAACAACTAACAATTCCATATATGTATCCCTCATTGTATATTGTGTATATCACCATGTATATACCAGTTTAAGTCCATTTATCTCAATTTATTTGTGTGGGTCTATGAAAATCTTCGTGTGATATACATTGATATACAAGAGATGTAAAGTTTTGTACACATATTGAAGTGATATCCATGTATATGATGCACAGTGATATACATGATATATGCTATAGATATGTACATATCACATGTACACTTTTAGGTTTGATTATTTTCTTCAAACTAATCTATATTACTACTAATCTTCCTCAAATTTTTATACACATAAAATCATCTATATATTTTCAATCAATTCCAATGACACTCACTCATACTCGTCCAATCAAAGAAATTGAATTTACAGAAAAAAAAAAAAAGGAGTTAGTCTGCTATAATTACAGTAGATAGCTATTCGGCCAAAATAATTATCAAAAGATGGTCATTTGATGTATAGACATGTAAAGTTAGTCTATATTTCATGTATAGTCAAGCTATATTTAGTTTTTGAGTGTATCATAATGTATATTCAGTGTATAGCTCATGTATAAGTAATCTACATTATATAGTCTGTGTATACTTTTTAGGAAAAATTATGCGGATAAGTAAAGATATATAACTATGTCTGAATTAATTACGGCTCACGACAAATATCTAGTTGTAATTATAGTTTGAGTTTTGTATAATTCGCGCGATTTATACAAATGTTGTGCGCGAATCCAGTTTGAGTTTTGTATAATTCACGCAATTTATACAAACGTTATGCGCGAATCAAATGGTATAGTGAAATATAACAAATACTCTGAATCATACTAAATTTCCTTTTTTGAAAAAAATAAAATAAAAATTAACCAGAACGATTTATAAAAATAACTTTGAAAGTGTGTGATCTTGAATTCTCGAGCTGGCAAAACTTAATGGGCAATACTTTTGACCTTAAAACTTTGACCATAGAACAAACACGAGTTAAAAGTTCAAAATCACTCATTAAATATATTTTCTAAAATTAACATGATGTTATAATCCAAAAAGAAATGTTCAATCCAAAAGAGTAGTCTATTAACTATAATGAGATTGGAGAACCCATTTAAACTATAAACCTATTAATGGTATTTTTCATTTTAATCAACAGAGGCAATTAACACCTAACACAAATAGGCATTAAAAGAAAAGGAAAAAAGTTCAAGAACGTAAATTTTGGACAAATATTAAAAAGAAAATTTTGAATTTAAACAAATATTATGAAATTATTTTCACTTGTAGAAGGTTCACATAAAATATTGTGTCAAGTTTGGACTAATTGGTACTATTTAATTTAGGAAAAGTAATACTTGCAATTCGGAAAACTATTTACAAGCGGCTATCTCTTTACTTTTATATCTCATATTTTTTACTATTTTTATGAGTTTGATATTATGAGAATATATATATTCTGATAGTATCAAGAAGGAAAATGCAATGCTTTAGTAAAACTGCTTGGTACCATCAAAGTATAGTATACTCTGATGGTATCAAAGAGGAAGAAATTGTTTGATATTATCAAAGTATATAGATACCACCAAATAGGGGTGTACATGGACCGGGTTGGTTCGGATTTTTGAAATATCAAACCAAACCATTTGTGTCGGGTTTTTTAATATATAAATCAAAACCAATAAAATTCGCGGTTTCAACCTCCGGTTTTTTCGGGTTTCTCAGATTTTTGGATCTTTTTTTAATTTCTTGAATTTTTAGACTTTTTTCGAAATTCTCGTGTTTTTGAGTTTTTTTTTAAATATTTTGATAAAGTATTTATAAAAATATATAATTAACTTATGATTCAAATATTTCTTTAGTCCTACCAAAATACAAAATTCTAGGATGTTTTTTTAAGAAAAACACAGAATATGATATTAGTGAAAACACAAAAATATTCAACAAAATATAATAATGAGATCGCATAAATAAATATTGCAAATAAATAAGTCACAATGAAGATGATCTTAATTTTAAATTACTAAATCATGCAAAAATAAGTCATAATGAAAATATCATATATTTAAAGTGCTAAATCATGTTAAAATAAGTGTGATAAGTACTTATTAATTATATGAGTAAACATTAAAGAAAAATTAAAATTAGGTTATGTATTTTATTCATCTAAATCAATGTAAAACTAAAGAATAAATATTCATTATTTTTATCACTCTTAGTGTTGGATTAATTTTTTTCTTTGCTAGTATTAGTATTAATGTGATTTTTAATTTGTGCTTAGAGTTACTAATATGGAAAACTTACCTAAATATACCATATTTAAAAATTATTTTCCATTTATAACTATATAAATTTATCTTAATACATGTATAATTCACTTTAAATATATAATTTATATTTTTTATCAAAATAAGTTTAATAAATTTTAAAACACTTACAATACATCTATATTGCATGCATAATTCGTTTTTAACACATATTGCAGTTTTTTTTACCCAAATAAATATAATACATATATAATTTACTTTTAATGCATAGCACATTTGCTATAGATGATAAATATTTTCTAAATATGATATTCCTAGATAATAAATAAAAAAACATATTAAAAATAGTAAATATTTGATAAAAAAACTCAAAAAGATAATTATCCTTACTAATATTTATGGACTATAGCCTTTATTAGACCATCCAAAATTCTAAGTCAAATTAAAAATAATATCTTAAAAGGGTAAATTTTATATATATCTATAATGTCGGATTGGTTTAGTCTCGAATTGGTTTTTTAAAGTTAAAATTAAACCAAACAAAATATAGTCGGGTTTTTTTCCAATACCAAACCAAGTCAAACTAAACAATTAGTCGGGTTTTTTCTCTCAGTTTGCAGTTTGGTTCGATTTTCGGTTTGATTTTGTTTACCCCTACCACCAGAATATAGAATTTAATAAATAAGATTAGAATTTTAATAATTTTCTCTTACTGTTTCTTATTTACTTCTTTAAAAAAACTCAAGTCTATATGATATCGATGGTGTATCAATATACTAAAGGAGTATCAGATAGATATACTAAAGGAGTATCAGATAGGATTAAGCTGAATCCTATATGATACTATAATGGTATCATATGCCAACATAGACTTTATTTTTTCTTATTTATTTATTAAAAAATGAGTCTCATCCTATATAATATCGATAGAGTATCAATATACTTATGGAGTATAATAGGAAATTAAGCTCAATCTTATATAATATAGTTAAGGTATCATAAACCTATGGAGTATCACAGAGTAGTGATACTGGCATCATATTAACGTCATGCGCAAAATAAAAAATAATTAGATCCATTTTTAGTAAATACAATTACATTCATTTTGCCTTTAATTTATCAGACAAAATACTAAACTAACCAAAACCAAAACCAAAACCACCAATTTATCATTTGCTTATTTAGTGAAAACTATGGAACAAATTGACCAATGCGAGTCATACTAGATTCCATTAAATAAATACGTATAAAATAATACTCTATTTTTCGAATTGAATTCTGATTAATAAAAATAAATGAGTATTAAATAGTAGAATCGAACAATCTTTGATAAGAATTATTTTCTTACATAAAGAATCCATCGATGTGAATTCACATTCATCAAATTGGCGTTAATATAAACTTATGTACACACATGTGTGTGTTTTGTTTGACAAGAAAATGGAATAGTCTCCTTTATCATTTCTTCTATTGCTAGTCTATCCTAGGGCCACATTTTTCTAATTTGAATTTGTTTTTTTCTTTCGTGAGTCATAGAGATTCAGATAAAATTAAGCTCGGTGCGAATAATAAAAAGGGTTATAGACTAAAAAATTATTTAGATGAGGCTTGGTGAGCTAAGGCTAGGAATCAAGACACACTTCTATTATACGGGTGTTTTCTACTATTTGTATATTGATATAAAATTTGACGCTCATTATTTGCACGATCATAATGAAGCAAAAATTTTAATATTATCATGCATTTAGATATCGCGTAAAATTTCAAAATATAAATATACTTATAAGTGAATTATCCATGGAATTCTTTTTTTTTTAATCCAAAATATGTTTTGATTATACATTGGATAGATTTCTTCAAATATGAGTTGGAAAACTTTGCATGTCCAAATATAATTTTAATTTTTAAAACTTTATATATCCAAATTACAATTCTTGATTTTATCAAATGTAAATATTGACTGTTCTTGTCTTATTAAAAGACAATTTTAAGTGGACTTCAATGTCACTCCATGCCAGGATATAAATTAGGTTAATAATACCATATATAAATATATTAATTACTAACTCCATTATGTAGTTTTACCATTAAAATAAAGATTACATCCTATTTTCTACTTTAAAAAAATAATTTTTTTGATAAAAGTAGAAAACTAATCAAACAACACAAACCCTAGTCCCAGAAATTCAGAATTTCTATTCTTTATGTACCCTTTTCTGTCTGCCACTTTCAAATGAGAAGAATAAGTATGAACAAGACATTGTTGTGATAGCACATGGAAGGTATGGAGGTCTAATTAATTTACATTAAAAAAATAAATAAAAATTATATGTTTTATTTATAAGATTAGGTATGAAGAGCAAACCAGATACACTAAAGCTTTCGCTGTGTAGGGTTCGATCGTTCGGAAAAGAGTCCGACTACAAGGGTCTATTATAAGCAGTCTTACTTTGCATTTCTGCCAGAGGCTATTTTCAAGGCTTGAACCCATGACCTCCTAATCATATGACAACAACTTTATCAGTTACTCTAACGCTTCCCTTCTAAAGGAGGGATGCAACACAAGGACTTCACGAGGGGTCACACTCATCCTAGTACTAATCTTTCCGAAGCACAGTTAACTTCAAAATCTGATGGGATTCGGTGCAATTTGATGCACAAAACATGCTATTAAGCAGGGTCAAGAAAAAGATCGCACTAATGTATCAGTCTACCTTAATACAAACATTAGTAATTGCTTTCACGATTTAAATTCCTGACCTATATGTTATGTGTTGATATAATATACCACAAATATAATAAATTACAAATACAAAGACGATTTTATCAGCTCCAAATCCCCATCTTTATCAATGACATCTATACAAATATTTTGTTTTAAAAGTGTTGAAAAAGAATATAGTAAATATAATTAAACCATTTTACATGATTTATTTATTTATTAGTCCTCAAAATATGATTTTTAATTGAAAAGTGTGTAGTCTTAACATCTTACTCTTCATAACATGACTTGTTGATACCTTCCATTTAATATATGTAGAACTCTTACATATTAGTATAAGTTTTCTTTAATTTATCAATTTTAGTGTTGGATTAAACATTATCACATAAAAAAGTTGAAAAAATATAAAATACTATTGTCTCTTTTTCTTTTGAAGTTATTGAAATTATTTGTAATAAGATATTGACTATAATTAAAAGAATGAATCTAACTTTTAAAACATTTTTCATTTATTCTTGATCGATTTATGCATAAATAGCAATGAAAATAGGAGTAGGCAAAGCCATTGATATTTTTACTTTTATATATTGAAAATTTAGATAAAGTCAATATATGTGAATCTAGAGTCCCTTATTTTATTTGACCATGATAAATTATAGTAATATGTTTACACCTTTGTGCTCACAAAGTGAGAATCATATGACAAATCCATACAAGGAATATGGCAAGAATAGTATTATAACATAAATTTTAAAAAAAATATTTTATTATAATACTAAAAATATAATGATGGATAGAATAATAAGCCTGTCAAGACCCCATCTTTATGCTATACAACCACTAAAACTTGTTATTACAAAGACAAAAATGTGGGGATCACACACCGACCAAACCAACTAAAACACAAAATTGTGGCTTATTTTTTCAAAATGATTTGTCTTTCAATATATAATTGAATATTTTTTGTATAATAGATTGACATTATTTATATAATATGTTCATCTACATCACAAATAAAAATGATACTCAAAAGATATAGAATAAAATTAAAAGATCCTCGACTCAACCACGATCACTATCTGTGGCCATTTCTCATACGATGATCGATCTTGCTATCAGAATGCTTTCTTAGTCGATAAGCCCTTTTTTACTAGTAAGATACTAGTAAGGATGTAGTTTATAACTTACATTTGATCGATATTTAACATATAGGAGCTCTTCTAGGCACGCCTTTCCTTTTATGCAAATTCTTCTTTGGCTTCAGAGTTGAAATACACCATGTTTGAATCACCTCTGACGACTCATTCAAAGAGATACAAGATTCGTTTTCATTTGAGTGATCGAATTTCGTAATTGGACTAGAGATGTAATTCTTCTGACGTTCTTTGCAAATATTTGCATCTATGGATACCTAAAATGAATTTCATGAAAATAGATTTCAGTAATAAGCAAATAAAATCAGCAAACATAAAATAAAATATTAAAAATACGATGATTTACTTTGCAAGCAATCGAACAAAATCGATTTGGCAAATCTTGAAGATGTCTCCCACAAGATTCACAAGTTACACTCCCCTTTAACTTTGAAGTTTTACCATCTTTAGATTGAGGACGTGGATTTAGATGTATAGCTTTTTCGCCATTAATTTTGTAAGTCTGCAAAATTAATAATTTTAATATAGTTATATAAAAGTAAAAAATATGAAAGTAATAATAAACTTCATCAATAAATTAATCGTAGCTAACAAAATTTTATAATAATTTGTCACTAAGTGACAAATTCTGATGTTTAACTATAAACTTTATACATAACAAATACGTACTTTTAATAGTAATATTACGTTGTAATTGATTAAAAAAACCCATATAATATCACCAAATGAAGTAAATGCAATGAATATATATAATTCTCGTCATATATTATTTGATTTTCTTTTTATTTTTTCAAACAAATAATATTTACACAAGTTAAATAAAAATATATGCATTCTTTTTATTAACATGTAAACGACAAAATAGATAGCTCATATTACTATTGAAATTTATTTTTCATTATACATGACAATATTCCATAAAAAAAATAATATTTGCAATATTAAATGCAACATAATTAAAGTACGAACCAAGAATATCCAAACAATATGTCAAACATAAATTATTATTCTTTTGATATTAAAGTTACATATGTACTAGTAGAGGCTTGTTATAAATAACAGTCACGATTACAGAGACTTCTTCAATTTTGATAGATAATAACTATCTTCATTCAAAATCAGCAAGAAGAGAGTCTCTTTAGATCTTCAGTTTTATTTTCACTTTTAGTTACTCTTTTGTTTTATTGCTAAAAATGTTTTTTTTTTAGTCGATTTAACATCTTGTGGCAACGAGTCAGGCATAGCTCTCATTGCAACTTCGAAGCTCCCATTGCAACTTTTTCGAGATCAAAACAAATAATTTTTTTTAAAAAAAAAATATCCGATAATTTTTTTTTGAGATATTTATTTTTAATATATTTGACAATTAAAATAAATTGAAGTATCTTATTATATAAGATGTTAAAAATTCTTTCAAAGTAATTAAATGTTATTCATTTGTTGTAATACAATTCCTAGGTTCTTGTTTTGAAAAATCTTATAGATAGATTATAAACTTTAAGTAGTATATTCAAAGTTGTATAAATATTAATCAAAGTTGTATTATTATTATTATGTATATAAAAAAAAAGTTTAAAGAAAATTTAAATACATTCCTAATGTGATGATTATACAAGAAAACAATAAACTTTTCTAAATATTAATTGTAACTTTGACTAATTAGTGAGCAAATTAGGTTAAGTTTGTGTCTCTCTTTAATTAATTAGTACATATATCTACAAACTGATTTTTTTATACATTATTTTAAACTCAATTTTCCTATATTAATTATGTGTGTTTGTTTATGAAAACAAACATTTGAATGAATTAAGACAATTTTATCTCTTTGCATAAATAAAAAGTTAAAATAGTGAATTTCATTCAAAATAGATGAACAAATTTTATTTAAAATATTTGTAATATCTTATTAAGTTTTGAGTTTTCACCATACAATATTATCGCTAATTTTGGATATGTGATGGTAAGTTAATTATTTAAAATATTTATAATATCATATTAAGTTGAGTTTTCACCACACAATATTGTCGCTAATTTTGGATATGTGATAGTAAGTTAATTATCATTTTAAACTATTGATCAATATTATAATCTATAATATAATAAGAATTTACAAGTTAATTATCATTTTAAACTACCATATCATTATCTATAATAAGAATTTCCATGTAATTATTCTACAACTTTTTAAAAACTATCAACGAAACTTTTAATAAGATGTGATATAAGTTAAAGTGCCATGTAAAAGACCCATTAATATGAATTATAGAAATTTATGATTATTTATGATCGAATTATGATTATTACTTAACTAGACTTGGTTCTACGAAAATATTTAAACTATAAACAATTTTTAATATGTCATATCAAAGTAATTACCATTTTAAATCATTGATCAAATATTTGTTTCATATAAATTTACCTAGTTACCTTATAAAGCTTGATTCTATAAATACTTTTTGGAATTTATTTTAGAGTATATGCAGAACTCAAATTATAATTTTAATGCACATGAAAATGAAAAATTAAGAAATGACTAATTAATTGAACTTTTTAATTCTCAAAAAGTTACAACAACATATCCAGTTGAATTTCACACGTGAGGTCTGGACGGGCAGAACGTATGCATACTCGTCTCAAAAACCCAAAATCAGAATAAACTAGATAGAAATTTCTCAAAAAGTTAAATTTTATAATATTTTAAATTAAAATTGAACTAGATCAACATTCAAAAATCATTTTAAAAAAATTAAAAATTGTTCTTACTCTTATACACATTTTAAAATATTAATCAAAATTTACGTAATTTGAATCTGAAGAAGCAAAAACCAATAAATTCAACAAAAAAAAAACATACCTGAATTTCAGAGCAATTTAAATGTTTCTGAATCTCATGAAGTCTGATAACATCATGATAAACATATTTGCAGATTTGAATCCATTCATGAAAGGAGTGTGAGGAAGAAGATATGCAGTGCTTGCAGAAGCAGAGATTACAATCAATACAAAACATGTTCTTCTCATTTCTTCTTAATTCTCTGTGATATCCACATGATTCGAAAAACTTGATGTTCAGCAAATTCTCAATCCAATCTGCTTTGTTCATCACTCGAATTTTTCGCTAAGCAAAAACAACAATCGCGATCTCAGAACGCTTCAAAATCTAAAAACAATAATGAATATTATCAAATTTAAATTGATTTACTAACCATTTTTGTATGGAATTCAAGTAAAATGTGGAGTGTTCAGGTAAAATGGAAGAAAAGAGGAAGAGTATGAAATTTTATTTATTAATTTATTTATTTTTGAGTAGAACTGTAGAAGTGGAAAACAGAGTTTTTTTCTTTATAAAAAGCATGGGAAAAGTGAAGGAATCATGGCCGTCGGATCATTTGAAAGGGGCCCATATGAGGCGTAGTTGTCAGGTTGGATTTTCCCGCCAATTTCGGCCACTGCTTTCGGGAGTTATGGGAGGCGGCCGTCTATCTTTTGAAATTTCTTTTTTTTTTTTTGGTATAATATGTATATATTTTGTTTGGGGATTTTGTAGTCAACTTAAAAAGGAAAAATAATATTTGGGGATAAATATCAAAAGTCGAAAAGAGATTTGAATATTATGGATTAGAATTTAAAATTTTATCATAGCTTATTGAATTTTGTGTGGTTTAAATTTTATTATTTATTTATAATCAATATTATAATAAAGGAGTGAGGTGGAAGGTTAGACAACTAGTAGGGGCAGGATGATAACGGGTCTTGTGATACAATGATAACGGGTCTTGTAATACAGTAGGTTAGTAATGGTGGTCGTGTCGTTATATTCTTGTGTTGTTATTGTCTATTTTTTATTTTGTTACTTGTATTGTTTTTATAAATTTTCATTTACTGTTCACTATAGACGTCATTTCACTCTAGTATTTTCTGCTGTTGGAGATGATATTTTTGAGATGAGAGTTTTGGAAAATAGTCTCTCTATCTCTATGAAGTAGTGATAAAGTCTGCATAATTCTGAAAAACTTTTGCCTTTTTTCTCTCTCTTCAATCTATTCTTTTTTTCTAATTTCTAGTTATTTGATATTTTTTTCTCTCATCTTTAATTCTATTTTAATTTAATGGACAAATTTCTTTTTGCTTCTCATTCTCTTTATTATCAATCAAATAAAAAAAAATGAACTTGCAACTAAACATTCACAAATAAAAAAGACAACATATATATTGGTTTCAACAATTTTACAAACACTATTACCAGTTAAATAAAAAAACCAACATTGTCATTAAAAATCAATCAAAATAGTGTCATCATATTTATCGTTATCAACAATTTTACCAAAACCAATATTGCCATAAAAAATTAACGAAAATATTGAGAACATATATATTGTACGTAACAATTTTACCAACATTAATACCCAAACCGTCCACCTTTTTTCAACAAATAATGTCTCTGTCTTTGGGCTTTTCCCATGTATGGGAGAAACAAATTAATTAAGACCACTATTTTGTTCTTCTCTTTTTTCGGGGAGGGAGTTTTTCTGATGCATGCGAGAGACAAAATGCATTAATTAAACTTTTTTCTTCTTTTTTTTTCTTTGTTTGGTTTTTTTTTTTTTTTACTTTCCTTGTATATTTTTGTTAAAAAAGTATTAATATTTGGTTGTAAATAAAGTTTATTGACACATTTATGTAACGTAGTTTTTTAAAATATGTAGGGATATTTTTTTCCTTAATTTAATTAATATTTAAAATTATTTTATTTATTATATTTTTGTTAATTTTAAAATAACTTTTCCATAACCAAATTTTAATTCCCTCTCTATGACAATTTTGTCGTTCATTTTAATTATTTTTATTTTTTAATGCAAAAATAGTTTACATTTATGTTTTTGCTAAGATCTCTAGGCCTTCTCTCTAGTTGGATCATAAGGCAAACCACAACGATTATAATAAAAATATATTCAGTGAAATTTTATTCGATGAAATTTTAAGAAGGGTAGAATATACGAATAAATATCTTATCATTTGTTCGTAGAGACAAAGAGACTGTTTCAAAAAAATCTTTAACTCAAATATATTAAACTCAAATAAAAGAAGGAGAAAATAATGCAAAAAGCTTTACCAATTTATTACAATATACTTATTAACTATTTTTAAACCAACAAATTATGGCTTTATTAGGAAGCTAAAACATGAAATAATTACTTTATTATGAAATGAAATCTTGACAAAATAGTTTTATAAGTTTTAAATATTGACTTTTTTTTTTGTCATTTGACTTAATTTTGCATGCACTTTACAACTTGTGTTACACGAATTTACTGTTTCAAGACAATTTACAACTTGTGTTGCACAATTAGTAATAGACTTTGTAATTAGTACTAATAATTAGTCAAACTGATTTTTCATTTCAACTAAGCTAATTATTACATTTTGAAGAAAATGACATGCTTCAAATGTATAGACTTGAAAAAAAAAATAGGGTATTTATTTATAGTGACAATAATAAGGTTAATAGCACTTTTGATTCTTGTGCTATTTTAATTAATTCTTTGTTTGGATGGTTGTTACCTGTTGTACTGTATTGTTAATTTAAATGTAATATTTATTTTGATTTTTACTTAAATTTCATTTTATCATATCGTTTAAATCCATTGTTAGACAACGACGAGAAGATTCTTTTTATGTAACGACTGATTTGGTATGGTTGCGTCGTTACTTTAATAATATCTTCTTATTTTTTATTTTATTTATTTTCTAATAATTTTATTTTATCGTTTACTCCGTCTTTTCATGATATCTACCACATACCCTACAATTTCTTGTAAGTTTATTCTTCAAATTATAGATGTATGACATTATGTAATAACAGAGAATAATACAATCTATCTTAACATTTATATTGATTGAAACAATACAGTACAATTCAATATATTACAGCACAATACAACACATTATGAAACTATACATAACAATCATCCAAACAAAGTGTTAGTTTATCATTCAAATTATGGATGTATGAGATTATGTAACAACGGAGCACAATATAGTCTATCCAAACATTATATTCATTGAAACAATACAGTACAATATAATATATTAAAACACAATACAATACATTATAAAACAGTGCATAACAACCATCCAAACAAAGTGTTAGTTTATCATTCAAATTATGGATGTATGATATTATGTAACAACGGAGCACAATATAGTCTATCATAACATTATATTCATTGAAATAATACAGTACAATATAACACATCATAAAACAATACATAATAACCATCCAAACAAAGTGTAAACATATTCAACCTTTAATTGAATATCACAAAGATATAAATAGGAATTTTTACTATGAATAAGGGATTAAAAATGCTATTATCCCATAATAATATAATCATACTAATCTTTTTCTAAAATAAATAAATATATCTAGCAATGCTCATTTTCCGCCGTGCAAATAGCACAATTAATTATGGTAGTGAATTTTAAAAAGAAACTAGAAATTAATTAATATCCATCTATTTTCCTTTAATCATTTCATTTTTTTATTTTTTTAAATTAATTTTTTTTTTATGGCTTAATGGATAATATAAAATCCAGCAAAGCAAATCTTGATTAATGATGATTTTAACCCCAGAAAAAGGGGAATAATCCTTAGCAATAACAGCTAATTTTTCATGATTAGAATTTGGTATTATTTTCTTGATTAGATTTGATGGGATTTTTGGCCCCCTTTTTTTTTTCCTTCAACTTTTTCTTGTTAATTAAAAAGTGGGGAATCTTGGTTACACAAAGTGACGAAATTTTCATCAAATGCTTTTTTAAGTAATTATTAGTGTTTTATAAAAATAATAATAAATAGATCAATTTATACCTTTAATGGTTTGAAAAAATGGTCCATATATCGTACAATCTTATTGATTACGCTAAATAAAACAATTTTTATTTTTTGTCTGTAATTTTACAGAGATTTTAATGACCAGTTGGATGTCATTAAGCTCATGCTTTTATGAATATTGCAGGAAAATTTTTGGTAAATACAAGATTTATTAAGGGTTAATTATATGGATTAAGGTTAATTTAGATTATTATAAATGTGCTACTAAATGTTTTACGCGTTATTCCATTTATGGCGCAATTAAGCTTTGATGATACTGAATAAAAAGATAAAATTAGGAGATCTTTTCATATTGGTGCTAACAAACTTAAATGTATGTTGAAACAAAATAATTGCTTATTAAAATAAGCTCTTCGATTATGGCGGTTCAAAATCGAATTGAAATCAATTATCCGAATCAAAAAAAAATTATTGGTTTATCGATAATGGGTTATTGGTTTTAGTAATTTCGGTAACGGTTTAAATTTTTTTTATTATTGGGCTATCGATTATTAAGGGTTTTACGTGTTTTCCTAACGGGTTAATTGATAACCGGATAGTGAATTAAATAATTATATTTGTATCATTTGGTATATAAAATCTTTTGATAGTTTTATACTTTTAGTTTAGACTATTTCAAACTCTCAGTTATTCTACAATGTAATAATGTTTGCTTTTGAACGAAATGTAATCAGTCAACTTATGTGTATGGTTCATTTGGTTTGTCACTTTGTTTCTAAGTAATTTTCAACAAACAAAATTTTGTGTCGAATCTTAACGATTAAATCGATAACTGAACCGATAGTGACCATCAACCAACAAATCTGATAAGCCAATACCTTAATGGTTCTACAACGGTTTAGCATATCTGCGAACCGATAACCAATAAATCGAACCAATAAACTTCAAAATCGAACGATATACAACCCTAGCTTCAACACAATTAGCTAGCATTCTATATATACACTATATACTATACGAATATACGGTTAAACTCGGATAGCGCAGCAGCATTTATGGGCTAAAGTTGAACGCTGACCAAATGATCCAGCCTAACAGATATATTCAAGTGCAATGGGTATATGCAAACCTTACGCTCTGTCATTCCTCAGGAAAAACAAACAATGACATTCGTTATTTTGTAAGTAAAACAACATAAAACTCACATAATGGAGTCTGAAGAGGTTTATACGTAGACTTTTCCTCTACCTTAGAGTTTTACATAAATTGCTTGAAGGAAATCATTATGCCAAGCTCAAAATCAGAAAATTACAGAGAATGAACATATCATTAAATTAAATAACAATGCTTTCAATTTTGTGAAAGGGAGAACTTAGTTATTACAAAGTAAATCAACCTTGAGCAAAGAATAATCCCCCCTCTTGCACAAAATCACCCAAAACATAAGATAACAATATCAAATTTTGGTTTAGCAGAACATTGTAATCCTTCATTTACAGATCAAAGTAGATCACTTCATAGTATCATACAAGTGATTGTTACCATAAGACGAACCAATTGTCTGTTCATAAACAAGTGACTGAAGATCGACAGTCTGATTGAATGTAAATTGAAGTAATTAATGAGAGCTCAGGATCCAGAAAGTGTCTGCTAATAGTTTCTCCTATCTATCTATCAACTGTGAGTAGTAAGCAACCAAAGCTTCTCTTTGTGGTACTTTTTCCAGTGTTGCTCTCGACTGTTTTTCTAGGACTACTGCAAGTCTGCAACCATGTAAAGGGAAAAAGAGAAGAATCAATGTATGAATAATCTAAAAGCTTGTTTCTGAGGAACTTACGCTTGACGGTACATCATATTTCAAAGTTGAAAAGAAAAGACACTGTTGATTTCTGAAGGGCAACAAGTCTAGTGGAACTATATGCTAATGTTTAGAAACCTGAAGTGTTGAGGTCAGACTCTTCTAAATTGAGACTTTAGACCAACCATTTGCTGATGTAGAAAACCAGAAAGGCAGTAAAATGAATAACCCGATTTGAACATAAAAGTCTAATTAATGAGGTCAAGATGTTCAAATGACAACATTTTATATCAAGAACAGCCACAACTTATCAACCTAAGCAAGGAATTCAAGAGGAAATATTACCATATGCTGCAAACTGAACAAAATCTCAAATTGCTTCTAGAGTAAAATACCACATTATCAATGACTATTTTCAGTATTTCAGTTATCTCTATATGTATAAACTTCATATGCAATCATTGGTTTCGTTCTCAAAGATGCAACCTTTAATGAGCAGCAAACATGGATTGCTTTCCCCTATCTAGGAAGAACACTAATGAAAGCACAAAATATAAGAAGACAGTTGTATAATGAATAAACAAGCTAGTTTGTATAAGCTTTGTTGCTCTAAGTTATTATCTTCGTCCTTTATATTAACAGTGACATTCTTGTTACATTCCAGCTTCACGCTTCCTGTGTCACTTAGAATGTAGCTGAGTTTTTCTTCCTCTTTCGGTGGAATATAGGTATGCTCGCAGCTTTTTCTTGAGTGTAGTTATGCTTTGAAGATCTACGGGTGTTTTGAGTCAACTAGGTTAAGGAACTTTCCGTCTGTGCTTCTGATGTTTTAGTTGTACTTATTTGTATCTTCAATGACAAATTACAAGCTATATGGAGAGTTGGTGCTGCACATAGACGAGAAATAATTATATATATGGATTAGGGGTAAGAGACATTTCGGATTTGAGTCACGATGAATATAAAGGAGGTTTTCAAATTGCATCTCAATGTGATAGATTGTGTATATATATGGAAACCAAATGTGTTTTCTCATAAAATTTCACCAAAAATTTTTATGGTTTCCCCACATGGCAACTGTGGCTTATTTGGCCACTCAACACATGTTATTAAACTTGACCAGACTCAACTTAACTGGAGGCCAAGACTGTTTAGAAGGAATATGGTTGCCATATTCTCCCACATAATCTCATATTGATTAACATTTTTTTCCTCAACAACCCATGCTTCGGTTGCTCTTTGTGCATCAAACTCCAACAGGAATTTATAGCTTTAGGCATTTGGCAACACTGCTGAAAAGAATCAAGCACGAGTACAAAGACAAATTGGAGTTATGTACAGCTTAGAAGGGCCTTTCCGAAAGTCAACAACTGTATCAATAAGTTCTTATTAGCATTTCCTATCCTTAAGAGGATACAAATATTCCTTTCACAAAATAGTACATCATTTCATGTCAATTCATGAATTGATACTTATTCGAAAGGAAATAAAAAGAATGCACTCACAAGAATGCAGCTAAATCAACACCTAGGGGTATAACTAATATTTAATGAAGTGAGTTTGAGAATCATGAGGTCTCGTGTAGCAAAAAACACTAGGTAATTTCTTCACATTCATTCCAAACTTAGGGGATAAAGTTACCCAATACATGTGCGGGAGGGAAGGAGCAAGTGTCTCATGGAATTAGTCGTAAGCTAGCTCAGACATCACAAACATACAACAACAACCACCTAGAGAAATCCCACTAGGAAGAGTAGAGTGTACACAGACGTTACTACTACCTCCATCTGTTTCCAAAAGACACTCTGCTGCTCAAGGACATTACAATAATCCAAAAAAATTTTAAAAAAAAAAAGCGAAGACAGAAAAATCAAAAGATCAAAACCAATTATCCAAAAATCAATCTTACAAGTGGTTATTGATTATCAGCCAGCTCCTGTTGATCTGTGCCTTCATCATTCAGTTTTCCAAACTTGTGCTTGAAAGAATCTTGCCTCTGCAACCACATCATGTGCCCCTGCTCGACAAATTACACAAATTTTGAGTCTTTTAAAATCAAAAAATTGGGGGAAATCAATCCCTCGCCCAACAAGATAAAATTTCAGTAACCAATCAACTAAGCTATTAAGATTTCTTCGTTAAGCATACTTGAAATTGAAATTACCTGGAGAGCAGCAGCCCAAACAAGGAGGAATGAGGCAAACCAGAATTTCTTGTCCTTGAGGAGTTCCTTCACTACGAATTTCCTCTTCTCCATTGATGAGAACCTCAAAACCCTAGTTACCAAAAACACTGTAATTTACAAATTGAAAATTGGATTACACTCGGGTTGTGTTTCTCAAACGGGTTAACTCTTTGGGTCGTTTGATCTGAAATATAAGTTATAATAATCTTGAAATAAAATGTAGCATTATTTTATTCTATGTTTGCCTTAGTGATTGGATAAATTATCTCATATATATGGTGCGATAACTTATTCCAAGCTAACTTATCCCAAAATTAATTATCCCGAGATAACATCTTACCCACCAAACAATCCCTTTCACACCCACAGGCTCTATATTGTACTTTTAGTAGGCTAAATTTTTAATCTCGCGCTTTGTACGTATGCCTCTTATTGTTTATCAATGCGTATATTATGTAAAAATAGTAACTTTGATTTTGAAAAAATTCTGACTTGACATCAATATTAATTTATTTCGATTCAAGCAAAGTTTAACTTTTCAACCTAGTATTATCACGTTCAAAATTCATCCAGCCACTAAAATTTGTGTTAAAGGAATGATCGACAATGTTAAATAAGACAGTTTGCGTCAATCACAATCTATTGTTCGTTACATGATTTAATGGTGTTGAAACTCACCTTAGCCCCTCCAATCTCAATATAGATTATCCTAACAAGTTCTAAATGGAGTAACCACTAACAATAAAGAGTGAGTTGTCGCACAAAATCACTAGGACAATAAGCCTTTTACTTAGCGGACATCATCTTGCTGGATCTTATCGGTATCAACAATAAGGAAAAAACAATCAAAAACAACAACTAATAACATAAATTTTATTTGGTCATTCATTTTGTTATTTTCATTGTCTTTTCAAGTTATTATTTGCTTTTCATTCTAGTCGTTTAGTTTCATATCTAGTATTTTTTTTTATTTGGAGATGATATTGCTAAGATGAGGTCTTTCGGAAACATTTCTTTACTTATATTAGATAGTGGTAAGATCTGTGTACATTTTACTCTCCTCAGACCCCACTGGTGAAATTTTACTGGGTATGTTGAAAAGTTAAACTTTGCTTGAACTAAGTTAAATATACCAACTATATATCACTTAAACACCAAAAATGTACTTTATAAATATCTTTTAAAAATTTTTTAGGTGTTTTTCTTAAGTATATTATTGATATTAATTCAAGGCATGTCAAGTTATTACCAATATACCAATTATATATCACTTAAACACTCAAAAATATATACCAAATATCTTTAGGTGTATTTTTTAAGATCATTATTGAGTTTATTCAGGGGCATGTCAGTTTTTTTACCAATAGACCAAATATATATCGTTTATAAACCAAATATGTTGATTTTTCCAAGTACATTATTTGTTTTATTAAGTATTTATCAAGTATATATCAATTTCCCACCATTAAATCAAATATAGATCATCCAAGAATTATCCCAAAATGAAATAAAACTCAAAACGGTCTGGCAATACAACAAGTAACAAATCTTTATGACACCACTAATTTTCTGGAGGATATCTAAAACATGTCCTTCTGTTATGTCTCATCTGACCACATGTGCCGCATGTTACTTTTTCTTCTTAGACTTTATTTTCATCGAATGAATTCCACAGTCCGAGAGGTGGCCTTCCAGGTTGTCTCTTAAAATCTGGTGGCAATAATTTTGGTTCTAGAAATTCGGATGGTATATACCAAGTACTTTCACATGGAAGAGGTTCAACATGAATTACATAAGCATCTTTCAAAGTTTCTTTTGCTATTTCAAAAATTAAAATCACAGCATCGCCAAAAATCCATTAAAAAATGGAAGATTTTAAAATCTATTCAAATATGAAAGATTTAAAATTTATGAAAGGAACAAAAAAGATGTAATTAATGTAGATGTTATACCCAAAATAAAAAGATATGTAATCACTAATTATGCTACAATCAAAAATAGAAAATTGTGTTACATTTGATATGGTCATTAATGTTTTTAATGGTTATTCCTTAGCTTTCATATACCCTTACACGTTTTTCTTTTTTCCTTCTTTATTAGTTTATGAAAATTTTATATTGCTATGGTTTGAAAATTAGATTCAATTATCATCAGTAGTAATAAGCTAATTCTAAATTGTTATTTATTAAATTTTCTCAAAAATTACATCCAAAAGAATAGTCATAACATATTTTTGCTTGTAGGATTTTGTACATTGACATATGAAAAATGAATGTGTAGACATAATATGAAATAGTATCAACAAAACTAATGTTCAAAATGGCCTTTTTAGGTTCTTCAAGTCCAAAGAATCAATACACTCTACCTTACCTCTATGCAAATTCAACAATTTCAACAACTCACTAGCTTTCTCCTTAGTATTTTCACTACAACCAACTTGTATTAATAGCAATAGCTTTTGAAATGCACCAACTTGAAGTGCTTCATTAATAAGCACAACATTGTTTTCCCTTTTCTCATTCTTCCCAATTAGTTTCCATAAGATTGAAACTGAAAATTCAGTGGCCAAATCTGAAACTCTCAACAATTTCTTGATTAAAACAGGAATAGATAAGGCATAATTACTAGCTCTTTTTCTCCCTTCCTCTAAGTTGCAAAGTCTAGCCAAAATTCCCAATGCTTTTTCACATATGCTCTTTTCACAATCCACAAGTGTTTCTATAAGCAATTCCACTAACCCCAAATCAACAAATTTGGATCTTGATTTGTCATTTGATAATTGTGATGAATTAACCATATGGTAAATAGTTAATAAAGAAGCCTTTGTAGTTGTAGGACAAATTGGCTCTTTTACTAACTTAACTAAAGATTCCAAAGCTCCATCAATCTTTAATAACTCTTCTACTCTCCATGTTTCTTCCATTCTCATGATTTCTTTGAGCAAAAACACTGAATTCCTCCTACTTGATAAACTCCCACATTTCAAGAACCAAATCATGCAATTTAAAGATGATTTTGATCCAAGAATTGACTTGGACTCACCATCTAGAGGCAATAAAATTGTCAAAGTAGATAAAATTTCTTCCATTGTTTCAACTTCATAAACAGATGATCTCTCAGTAAAACCAACAAGTGTAGATGACAAGATCTTCCCTGCCCCATTTGCAACAAAACAACGTTTATTCCTCGTACTCTCCTTAATCCTCCTCCTCATTTCCACTACCATTTCGCGACCAGACTCTGAGCCTTGCTGCATTCTGCAGCAAGACTCAATCTTCCTAAGAATCACCGTTACCTCTGATGAGGTAACGGGGATTCTTGGAGTTGGGATCCTCTCAACCCCATGATCCTTATTCTCAACACACCATTCTTGGATCATTTTCCTCAGTGTATGATTTGGAATTGGCTCAAGTGTCCTCAACACTTTCTTAGTGATAGGACATGTTTGATTCCCATTTTCAATCCATGTCTCGATGCTCGTTCGATCATACGTTATCCCTGTTGACAAAGTCACAGGATCCTTCATCAAATCTAATGATATTGGACACTTGAAATGGCTAGGAATCATCAACAACTCCATCTTTTTCCCTTCAACTTGTTTCTTTGACTTGCTCTTCCTTGTTTCTCTTCTCTTCCTCCATGTTGAAATCATTCTTTAATTTCTTACAACAACTTAAAACTTAAACTACAAATTAATCTTTGGAAAAAATGAGTTTTGGTTTTGTTGTTTGAAAGTTATAGGAATTATATTTATAGGAGATTGTAGGAATTATTGTTTGTAGGAATTATATATATATATGTGAGTTTCTTGATGTAACGCGGTTCAACTTTCAATATTTTTTAATATAATTGTAGTATGTATAATAATTTTGATAATAATAAATTCAAGAACGTGTGTGAGCTAAATTGAATATTGACCAAGAAAAATAGTAAGTGTGTTGAATAGAAATGGGGCAAAAAAGGGGTGCTAAGAAGGTTTGTTTAGACTAGAATTTTTTTATTTTTTTTTGACTAGAGAAGTTAGGTATAAAGAATATTTGGAAAAATTAAATAAAAAAGAATTCAAAGGTTTGGTTTAATTTTGACGGGAGAAACGAGACAAGGACTTAAAAAAAAATGGTCGGTGGAATAACCTCACTTATTTTATTTTATTTATTTTATTTACTCATTTTAGTGCATTATATATATTAAAGTTATTATAGTATTTTTTTTTTTTTTTGTTTAGAGAATTGAGGAATTACTTAATTTTGGTTAAATATGACAAAAAAATTATGAATAAAATATTTTGTACAACAGAAGTAAAATTCAAACTTTTATACGCTTCTTTTGGTCTTCATGGACTCTTTTTGCACGTAAAATAACGCGCAAGCTATGAAGTAATAAGGTCAAATATATTATATTTTCTCCGTTTTTTTTTTTTTGGAACTCTTTGATTTGATACGGTATTTAAGAGGAAAAAAATGAAGATTTCTTAATTTATGATCTAAAATAACTCTTAGATATTTTTGTGATTGAGTAAAAAGGGAAATTTAAAAGTTAAATTATTTCTAGTTAGAGTGAAGTGTGGATAAACTAAAAAAAAAGAATACCATATAAAATGAGACAGGGGAAGTAATATTTAGAGCCTGTCAAACATTGATAAACAACATGTTTTCAGTTGTTTTCATAATGAGGGTGAGTATTTTGTTTTGTTAAATGATGATTTATTTTTATTGGCGACATATAAACTCGCAAGTTAAATTTTGTATTTTAAAAGAATAAAGTACGATAAAGATTTGAAATTTTAAATTATGTTTTTGAAAAAAATTTGGAATATGAAATCATAATTTTAAACTGCATATTCAAAACACTTATTTAAAATCATGATATGAAATTTCGTGTTCAAATCCAGACTTAATGATTACTACCTCGGTCTCAAATTATGTCATGATTTTTTATATTTATTTCATTCATATTTGAAAAATCATAACATCACTAAGGTACTTGTAATATTCAAAAATAATACTTTACTCATTTCAAAATAAGTTAATTGTTGAATTTTTTGTTATGCTTCCTTCGTTTATTTTTAATTGTTAAAAACTTCTTAAATTGTTTTTCATTTTTATAACAACATCCCACAAGTAGGGTCTGGGGAGGGTAAAATGCACGCAGACATTACTACTACCTCATAGAGATAGAGAAACTATTTTCGAAAGACCTTCAACTCAAATATATTAGCCCAAAAATAGAAAATACTAGATACAAGAATGATTATAATGAAAAGCAATTAATTCAGTTGTTGTCATGAGTTGAATCAACTTCTATTGTACACGAAAGTACAATTCAATAGGCTCTCACCGACATAATTTCATTGTAAGAAAATATAAAATTAGCTATGGAATTTGTTGGTAACTTCCAGCTAATCAACCACTAGAAAGCTTCTAATTAATTAATGGGATTTTGTTGTTTACCTATCAAAGTTTATCTGTCGCTAATTTCTTATTTTTCAGTAGTTTTAGGCCAAATACATATACCTAACTTGCAATCCTAATGGTGGTTAAACTAATCAACTATCTTACTAATTAAGAGGGTATTAAGTATAACTAATCAACTACCATACTAATTAAGAGGGTATTAAGTATAACTAATCAACTAGAAAGCTAGTTAGGTTAGTAAGATAACTCAATACACCTAAAAGATTCTTGTTCAAAGTAAAAAATGAACATTAGAGATCAAATCAATATAAATCCTTTTCTTCTAGTTTGGTGTAACATGCAGAGATCAAAAGACCCGCATGCAAGCTCCATAGCTTTTGGTTCACTATCCCGATCATAATTTTCCTACCCGGAGAAAAAGATACTTCCCTTTATGGCTGGTTGTGGGCAGAGAGGGATTTGAACCCCGACACCATGGTTGGTAGCCACCTTCTGTAAATCTCTGAAGCTATAAGTTCTAAGCAAGAGTGTAGATGGTAAAATATGAATGTTTTTTAATGAAAATAGCCAAAATACAAATAAAGGAATTGGTAACTTCTCAGTCAAAAATATAAAAGGAAACCATAAAAAAAAACTATCAAGATTATACAGCTTTGACATCTCCTCCCCTTAAAAATGTACATACAAGCCAGGGATATAAGTTCTTTTGCAGTATACATACAACAATATATACTTAAGAAGCTAATCATGTCAAAAGGTCTAAATTGGTTAGAAGCTAGTCACTTGCTAAATGTGTCACTGTGGCTAATCATGTCCATACACTAGAAGAAGTCAAAGAAGAGTGCACCAGCAGGATGCTGAAAATTTGCTGGTAGTCCGTTTCAGCGGAAGAGGTGCAGCAAAATTAGCAGGACAGGAATTAGCTATTCGTCTGAGTTAGGCTTGGATTCAAAGAACTTGGATACAGCTTGATAAAGATTCTTTTCCTCGAATGGTTTTGAGACGTAACCATCCATGCCACACTCGAGGCATTTCTCTAACGTAGCATGAATTACATCAGCAGTCATGGCCAATATCGGCATGTGCCACCTGTGCCTCTTTGTACCTCCATCACAGTTCAACACTCCATTCTGTTGTTCATTGGCGAGTCTCTCTAGTTCCCTAATGTGACGTGTAGCGTCAAACCTGCAAAATTTCAAAAGAATTAGATAATAAACCTTTGTACTTCAATTTCTTAGGATGCTCATGTTTAGTTACTCTTTTTCTTTCCCTTGGTACAAAATCACATTGTCCTAAAGACAATCTTTTCATTTAGTAAACCTGTTTTCCTACCGGAAATGAAGATCAAATTGCACTGAATCTCAACACCCAAAGTTGCAGTTTTGAACAAAGAGTAAAATCCACTCAACATCACTGTCTTGGCAAGTAGGTCGACATGCACCAACCTCTAGCAACAGTTTCACAGAAGTTTATAAAGCTGTGATAGATACAGAAGCTAAGTGGAGACTAGAAGAGGTCATCTCTGTTGCTATGTACACAACAAACATACTACACTGTGAAATGTCACTGGCAAAGACCAAAAATATATTTGTGAGCACATTGTTAAATGTCAGAAAACTCTCAAACGACAGCAACCATTTGAAGTATGGTAAACAGCTAACACACTGATGTTGGATTTAAGCCCTTAAATATTCTTTAAATTTCCAAGTTTGCCTCAAAAAACAATTGTCTACCGTTTGATTCTAAGGCTCAATATCTTCAGGAGGTAAGCAACACAAGAATAATAGGCAAACTTCTTCATTTAAGGCACACCGAGCATATAAGATATTCTTGAAGAGATCCTTTAGTGAAACACAAAGTGCAAAATGAAAAGAAATGCAAACAGCTGAATTTTGGGTGGACCATGGTGAGATGATAAAAGTCTTGACAGTCTAGTTGGAACTTGAGGTAGGGGCTAAAATTCCATAAAGTATTAGTTAGAAAAGAATGTCGTCCATTTTACTGTCTCATCAGAGTTTATTTCCAAATTGAATCAAAGGTATAGCATTTTTCGTTCAAGGTAAGTTCAAAATAGTTCGAATTGTGAAATCATCAATGACCAACATTGGTAAGCAACTCAAGTTCAGTCTGAATTTTGCAATATATGATTTGTAAAGCTGCATTATTTCCTTTTAGAATAAAAAAAATTGTATATCAGCAATCATCTTATCTCAGACTCAATCTGTCAATATACTTCAGCAGGGGACTTATTTCCTTTACTTAGGGTGTACAAGCCAGGAGTTAGGTACAAGAATGGGTATTAGTTTAAAGCTCGTGGTACATTATAAAGCTAGAATTGAAACAAAGATCAGTTTAACTGTCGATGATTAATATATTTAAATCATTTCAGCAATCAAAAGCACCTTTTACCTTCCATAAGTATAGTAGGATTATAATTGGTTTCAATACAGAATAGAGTTTGAAGACTCTTATTGACAGTACACATTTAGAATTTTCTACTGCCAACCAGTACACAGTTAAACTGATGCTTCAACTTAAAGATGGCATAACTCAAATTTGCTCAATCACAAACTCTTTTTAAGTGGAACTACTATGAAGAACATCTTAAGATAAGGAAAGAAAAAAGCTTAGAAACATACCCATCCATTTCTGGCATCTGAATATCCATAAAGCAGGCATCAAAATTGTGTGGTAACTGAAGCAATGCAAGAGCAGCTTTCCCACTCTCAGCGCACACTACCTCTGCCCCAAACTTTTTGAGTGCACCAGCAGCAACCCTGCGATTTACTCTATTATCATCAACCACCAAAATTTTCCTACCACATAATAGGCCATTAAGGGTAGAAGATCCATTGCACATATCTTTTCCTCGACTCTTGTTTCCCATTCCAATTAGCTGCTTAAGGCATGCAGCCACCATACTTGCTCTAAGAGGTTTCATTATCACTGAAAAACCTCCTGCTTTAGCCTTTTCATCTTCGGTGATATTAGTCGCCAGAAGGATCATCTTAGGTAACTTGTACACGTGTCCATTTTGTTTGATGTCTGGAAAGTGTAAATTTAGGTCAACATCTTCAGATATCCACAAGTCCTTCTCTATCAGAATCATGTCCAGCTTCCTGTCACTGAGACAAGATAACAAATGCTAATCTAAATTAACGCATTCACTCTGATGCACGTGTATCACATGTAACATTTCAGGACTATTCCAGTTTGTTGTTACTCCCCTCTTTAAGAGGATAGCAACATGTTATTTAGGCTATTCTACGATAGATTTGAACATCTTGCTATACACCAAAATTTCTCATGCAGGGAACTGAATAAAGAAAAAAAATGGTATTCTAGTGGCATTTTGCAGACCACCATTCCATAAATATAGATTTGGATATATTTCTACATCCAAATATTTTCCTCTATGTGGCCTTCGGGTACTACATATTTTAGGTGATAATACCTGGCAACTGAAATGTGCAGAAAGACAAGAATGAAATGATCCTATAAAAAATATGTCTGGAAACTTAGATCGATGGGCATGCATACTTTTACTCTAAGTTGCTCGGACTCGGGTGCGGGTGTCCAATATGGGTGCAAATCTAGAGGTCGGATCCTTCATGATCTAAAGATATGGATCCATGTATGGATACGGGTGCGGGGATTCGCCTAAAAATAATCAAAATATCCAAAAATAGAGTGATAAAACCTAGATTATGAGATATTACATGGAGAACTTGAAGAGAATCCTGGAAAGAGATTAAAAGGAAAAGGTGTGACATAGAAATTTCTATATAAAATGTATTCAATTTTCTTCAATTTCACCTTAGCTTTTGTATTGATTACAAAAATCATTAAAATCGTCTAAACTTTCCTCATCAACTTTGGTCAAAGTACCTGAAATTGGTTGACCAAATAGGACACGGACCCCACACCCACATCCATGTCGTGTTGACACGGGTGCAACACCAAAAGTGAAGAGATCGAGCAACTCAGCTTTTACTACAGAAACAGAAAGTAAATTAAACCTCAGCCAATCCTGAAGCAAATGATTTTTGTTATTAGTTACATTAAATGACCAGGAGGCAACAGAGGTGGACCCAGCTCTAATAGTATGTAAAGATATAGCACTTGGGCCTAACTCAACCTCAAAAAACTAGCTCATGAAGAGAGGATTATAAGTCCATATAGACAAACCACCAGTCCATTCCCCAACCAATGTGGGACTTTAACCCACTCTAACAAAGATCGAAGAGGGCCTAGAATGTTCAAAGGCATTAGCTTAGACTCCGTCTAACAGAACAACATTAATAGTAATGTGTCCTTGCAAGCCTCAAGATTGAATTAATCTAAGTAATACATGAAGCAAAAAGTTTGCCAAAGGATGAAACCTTACTTCGAAACAACAGAACCATTTCTCCCAAGAGTGGCTGCTGCTCTCTTGATGCTACTGACAACTTCTGCCCGAATACCAAGTCTCTTCAGATGGTATCCTGTAACAGCAGCTCTTATGGGCTTTTCATCGACTATAATAGCATTTAGACCTTTGAATGAAGTAGGCAAGTCATCAGAATGAGATTTTTTCAGATCGCCAACAGCATGTTTCTCGCATCTTAGGAAGCTAACACTGAAAGAAAATGTGCTTCCAATCTTGGGACGGCTAATGAAACTTATATGACCACCCATCAGCTCGACGAGACACTTGCTAATGCTTAACCCAATACCAGTTCCTCCATAGTTTCTAGAAGTTGAACTGTCTGCCTGCATGAATGGTGTAAAAACTCGCTCTTGTGCTTTTAAAGGGATACCAACCCCTGTATCCTCAACACTAACCATTACAGTGACACCTCGAGAGAGATCATCATTCACCACCTTAGTTGCAGATTCATAGTACAATCCATTGTCAGCAACTATATGCTTGAAGGTGTCCCAAGTCTTCTGGCTATCAGCAGTTTCATAACCACTTAAGGTCTTGAAATGAAAGGCATTCGAAGAAGTAACACTTTCAGATCCACCATTCAAGCAGGTGTCATTTTTGGCACCATCTTTTTTTGGTTCAGCCAGATGAACTTGAACAAATATATGCCCACGTTCGGTGAACTGTGAAAGAATAAAGTTTCAGTAATCATAATTGTTCAAGCAAATAATGAAATTCTAAAGGTACCATTTCCTTGTTTGAATTCAACATTAAAAGAGAAAGCAGATAAAAAAGAGGAATATTTCTCTTTGGCCTGGTTCTACTCTGTACAGAGAAGGTAAAGCTTAAATGTCTCTGAACTATGCATTTCACCAATTAAAGTAAAATTTGATAATTTCTTTCTCCTTTTTCCCATCTTTTTTTTACCTCCTAGTTTCCAATAGTGCAAAGAGGGCCTTGTGTTTATAGTCCAGGGATGAAAAGATTGCTTGTTTACTTACTTTGACCGAGTTGCCCACCAGATTTGTTATCACTTGTCTGAATCTTCCTGGATCCCCCATAACAACTTCAGGCACTTTATCAGAAACAAAGACAGCCAACTTCAGATCCCAATAAATCATTTTGTGTCAGGGTAGCACCAGAAGCAATTCAAATCCAGAGGCACCAGGTAGCAGAAGCAGAAAAGACGGAAGAGCAAGATATTAGCAGCTGAAGACATATTGGCTCAGTTTAATGCATAAAGCCAACAGACAACAACAATAAATTACTGTGTACAAAAATAAAGGAACTTATGAATCTTCAAGGACATACCTCAACACCTTTGCGCCTTGACTCGTCAGAGAATAAAGAGAGAACATCATCCAGTATAGAGCGAATGTCAAATGGAACGGCCTCAAGATCTAACTTGCCAGCTTCAATTTTGGCCCGATCAAGCACTTCATTTATCAATGTTATCAGTGACTTCCCACAAGCTTGAGCAGTTTGAGCATAATCTCTTTGAGTTGAACTCAGATCCGTATCAAGCAGCAGAGCAAGCATTCCTGAATTCGCATATCATACAGCAGGTGTTTAAGAGGTAGAACTCGCGCATTTAGTTAAATTACAAGTGAGCTAGTTCTGCAAATGAATACAAGAATAGCTCCTTACCGAGGATTCCATTCATAGGAGTTCTTATTTCATGTGAAACAGTAGCCAAAAACTAAGTTTAGCAAAACAGAAAAAGTAGACGTCAACATCTCAAGATCAATTAATTGGAAAAAAGAACATCAAAGTAGACAAGCTGTTGAGAAACCTGGGATTTGGCAACATCAGCTGCTTCAGCTTGAACCTTTAGCTCCTGCATTTTATGGAAATCATCCTCTACTTTATTAATGTGGCTTGCAGATTTGTAACCCGTGTACCCAATTAAGAGGAAGATGGTAAATATAAAAACTGCGGTGGTCACTGCACCCCAAGATATAGGAGCCTCATAAAGATACCTGCAAAGGCACAAAAATATCAAGGATCCACGTCAAAGTTTAAGCTTTCTTACACAGAGCACTTGCTACCAAGTCAAAGAAGGATGAGCACTTACCTACAAATCATCTCATGCTTACGGAACGGATCACCAAAATCAAGCTTGCTTACATGCTTTAGGGAGGCATCACCACTGGGGTTCTGGTGTCCGTACATGATTAAAGGATCAGAGGAGTTTGTAACATCATAGACATTTACAATAATTGGATGATTTGCAGCAAGTTGTCCAAGTAGACACTCAACGAGAGACTCAACATCAAAGGCTCCACCAAGATACCTGTGTGGAGTTAAGAGCATATGATGGCTTCATTTTCAGACATGAAAAACAAAAATTTAGAATGCAAGGCAGGGGTTTTAACAAGTATTCATTATCACGAGATGTATTAAAACACTAGTAATGACTAAGCCAAAGGAAAAGGTTTATCTTAAACAAATAACCTATTCAACAAACATTAGCTACATTTGGTTGTAGATTAATATAAAATTATAATAATGAAATGCAGCAGTTGCAGATAATATAGGCACAGAAAGATCCATTGGAGAAGAAACGATCTCCTGTCAGTAGCCCAAATTCAGTGGCCCTCACAATACAAAGACTTCACGAAAAGGGTGGCCAGGCAATAGCCTACCTCATGACAGGGCTTGTGATATAGAGAGTTTGCTGTAAAGGGACTGGGGGAATTCTTTTTCTGTAACAAGGGTTCTTGGAATGCGAGACCAGACTATTATTGAAGCTAGGCCTTCTCTGGCATGAGCCTGACGAAAGGGGCACCTAGAGCTTATTCCTTGACTCTTTCTCCAAATTTGACACATTCAAGCCCCAATACCAAATTCATACTCCACACTACACTCTATATATACCTTATGTCCAAATGATGTCCCTCATATTATTAGCTATCATTAGGACACAAAACGACATACTTAGCACATGGTGTGTACATAATGGACTTGCGTATTTTAGAAATTTTGCAGCTTTAAAATTAAAAAAGATAAAAGTATACTATATTTTCATTTATAAATTAGTCATATGAAGGAAAAGAGAACCTAAGGATCGGACGTGATAGCCAGCAGTAAGTGCAGCTTGACAAGGCTACTTATAAATAATTCCATTTGGTTACTAATATAAAACTAAAAACTAGTTATAATGACCGAAACGCTAGCTGGATTTGACTAAATGCTTCTAGTCTGTAGCTTCGTTAAAAGAGCAAGATGGAACTATTACCAAATAACAGCAGAACCTGCCCTATCTCACCCCATCACCTACTAATTGACCAAAAACATATCTTCAAGTACTATGCCCTAAAACTAATGCACCTGAATAATGATTATTGGCGAGAATCTTGCAACACCCTAAGAATAGAATAACTCGTCCATTTTATGTGGTCGGCACTTAGCACGGAAAACATGCCTTTGCCTTTACATCTTTAAGAAACTGAACCAAGCTACATATATTTCCATTAGCCGGCTTGTGGGACCAAGAAGCTGAAGGAACAATCGCGCTAAGTTTGAGACTATAAATGATGACTGGCATTAGGCAGCCATGCAAACCAAATGAACTGAACTTTTCTAAAGCAGCATGCCAAGAACTTATCCACAGCAACGACGCAAGCTTACCCTGCAGTGGCTTCAACCCGTTCATGCTCAGTCGGGTTTTGCGGAAGCTTGGATCTGTAAACAGGGAATGTTAAAACAACACCAAGGTGATGAGAACCCAGAAGCCTGAAGGGGCTCGTAAGAACTGCCTTCCCACTGGCCCTAGCTCTCAAGATGTTTTCACGGTCCTCCTGAATGAACCAGACAAAAGAATAGTCCAATAAAATAAGCTAACACAACAACCAAGAAGTTAAATCCATTAAGCTTTTGAGATTAATTTATTACCTCTCCTGACATCATGTCAAGTGATTCTATGTAGGAAACGGTTTCTTGAGAAAATATAACTGGAGAATACTCATCTCTGATTGGTGAAGGCTCTCTTTTCATTGTTTTGATAGTCCATCCATGTTCTTTCTCAAATTCTTCCCTCTCTGAATGTAAAACTCTCTCTGCATATGCCACTCCACTTAATAGCGGCCTCTCAAAGGCTGTCCTAGCAGTGTACTCAGCAAAAGTATTCTGCAGTTTTAGTAAAGAGAATCAGAGTCCAAATGGAACAAAACAAATATTGACAATTCATACAGCTGACACTAAGTTATTTAGAATTGAGGCGTAGTGGTTACAACAATATGCCCAGTGGAATCTTACCCCTAACTCAAAGGTAGAGAGGTTGTTTCTAATAGACCTAAAGCTCAAGAAAAACAGTCAAGGAAAAGAAGCAAAGGAAGTAACAAAAACAACAGATAATATCAAGACAGTACTGCAACAATAATAGGATAGTCCAAGTACAAGCACCAACTGATAGCATAAAGATCAAAGAACAAAGAAACTACATGAGTAATTCTACTACTAGTAGTATGGACGAACAACAAGACAATGCACTCCGACCTACCAACCTTCTACCTAATCCGTGTCCTCCTCATCTCCTATCTAAGATTACCTCAATAAGCTGAGGAATAGTTGTTGTCCTTATTAAAAGATAGAACCAAGCAAAGACAAAATTATTCATATGACACAGCAGGTCGAGAAATAAAACCCATCACAATTGCGAAAGAGAAAACAATACCTCCAAGACTAAAAGAGGATCAAATTATTCCTCACTGAACTAAACCAATTTCATAACTTTTTTCAGTCTAAAATGAGAAATTAAGACCATTTAGGAGCACAAACCTGATCAATTGCTGATGGGTTCTTCTCATAATGGAAAGTTGATACAAGTATAGCAAGGGCATGTACATGATTCACACTAACACTGAATTGATCTTGCAACATTCTTGCCCTTTGATCACACATACTCACAAGCCCTTCTTTTCTTTTCTCCTTATGATTAGCATCCATATAAAAGTACAAAGCAATGCTAAAGAATGTACAACAGATAATCCATAAAGCGAAAAGCTTGGGAAGATAACCCTGGGAAGGTACAAATCTATGCTTTCTCTTTGAGTTAAATTGCTCACTCCCCTTCACAGCCACCATATGGTGGCTTGGCACCTTCTCACCCATCACCACAAAAACTAAAACTCCTCAAAATTTTCCTAAACACAAAGATACAAGAAACCCCATATAAAGAAATGAGCTAAAAATCATTGCTTTCTGTAAAAGGACAAGCAGTTTCTTGAAACCCCACCTTTTTAAATCATAGGGAAAAGCAAAAAATTCACTACAAATGTGTAAAAGGTAAAAAACCCACCAAGAAAATGAACAAACAAATCATTTCCCCCCCACCCCCTCTCTCCTCACACTATCATGAGGATGGAAAGAAGAGAAACCCAAGAAAAAGAATGAATTTTTTTCCCCTAATGGAACAACAAGCATGGCTTGACTGCAGTCCTAAAAAGATGAAAAGAAAAAAATTCCCAAATTCCAAGAATTCCTCACACTGTGTCTGTCAATGGAGTTTTTGGAAATGGAATAAAAAATGAAAAACACTCAAATCATATGCCCTTTTTTCCTCTCAAGCGTGGAGTTTAGTTGAAGAATCTAGACAATGAAGAGCATGTTCACTATTCTGTGTTCATTATTATTGTATAATATATAATATATATACACTATAAAAATATTACAGTCCAGCACTGAACTCAAAGAAACCAGAAGAGAGCAATAAAACCAGCTAAAGCACAAACATACAAACAAAAACCAACCAAGAAAGAGAAAAGAAAAGGTGTTTTTCAATATTTAGAAACAGAGAATTGAAATAATAGTATGTAAATGCTTAGCAGTAAACCACGGTAGAGCGGATGGAGTTGTTCCTCATTAATCAGAGGTTTGGAATTCGAGTTTGAGAATGAAAAAATTTTGGGAGTGTTTTTTCTTAAATGGGGTCCTACACAAATTCAAATATAATCGGGCTCCAATATGAATATCAACACTGGGTGTGAAATAAAAAAAAATGCTTAATAGTAATGATGCTATGTTACATGAATTAAGAATAGTCGAATTTCAATATAGTTATCATAATCAAATAAAAAATCAGAAAAAGTATATTATTTTATATTTAAAAATAATTTATATATTAAATATCATATTTCATTAAGTATTAATTTTTAGTTATATCATAGTTTTGATTTAACAAATAAAGTTATTGTAATGTGATTCAAGAGATCACAAATTCATGTCGTAAAAATAATTTTTTGACAAAACTCATGTTAATAGATATTAGTGGTTGCTTCTTTCTGACTCGAGCAGATAATGTGTGTTTAGTGCACCGAATTGTCCAATTTTTAACATGATAACACGTAAATTAAACTTGGAGTTTAATGTATATTTCATATATAGACTTTATCATAATATATCTTTAAGGTATAGCTCATGCATATAAGTAATTTATGTTGATAATTTATGTATACTCTTTTTTTGTAACTTTTGACAAATTATATTATATAGTCACAATATATTTTTTCATAATTTTTATTTTTTTATATAAATTAAGTATAATTATATTTATTATAACTAATAGCCCAAATATATAAATAGTACTAACATAAATTTACAATTAAATATTATATTATACTAAAGTTTAGTGCTACCTAATAAATTCTGCTAAATAATAATCCATTAATAAAATTTGAGGATTTTTAAACGTCTACATCCCATTCAATACTTTGCATAATTTATTTTTACCTCTTTAATTGCCCAAAAATAAAGTATGGACCAAAAAAAAAGGAAAAAAAAGTAATTAAATCTTTTTGACAATCTCAGATAGACAATTTTTTTATTTTCTCTGTCTCTTAAGACTTTTCACCTCCACATGGGCCAGTTATCTTTATTATTGAATTAATTATTAAAAAAAAGTACTAGTATTATTATATATTATTTATATATATATATATATAATTAATAATAATAAATGAGAATATGAAATAGTTGAGTGATGGGCTTCCCGTTATTTTCTCAGGTTGTAGGGGCAAAAAATTTATCAGCTTTTTGAGCAGAGTTGAACGCTGCAGCAGGAGATGATTAGTTGGAGACTTGGGACCACATGAATTTTTTCAAAAAATTATTTAAATATATAATTTTATTTTTTTAAAATTATATTTTTTTTGGAAAAAATTACGCATATGAACAAACGTATATTAGTTAATTAACTAACATAGTCATAGTTTAAATTAATTACTGCTCGCGACAAACATATAGCTGTAATTACAGTTTGAGTTTTTATTTAATTCGCGCGAGTTATACAAACATTGTGCGCGAATCAAATTGTATAGTGAAATATACGAATATTGTGAATTGTACAACGTAACTAATCATACAAATATTATGTATGAATTATTTAACGAAAATAAAAACGCTACACAAAACTATGATTTGTATAGTGAATTATACAAATATATAGAATTGCTATACGAATTACACAACGTTGTTGTAACTATAGTTACGAAATACGATTACTTAAACTATATTAATAGAGTCTAATTCAAATATTTTTGAATGACTATACGAAAATTTCTCTTTTTTTTTCAAACTAATGTGAAAATATCACAAGTTATGAAAAGTAATAAAAAAAAAATTCAATTCTTAATACTGTCAAGGAGCAAAGAACTACTTGTAATCATAAAGAGTGCCTTCTCCACTTTTGTAGATAATGATAATTCATAAATAAAATAAAATACCAGAATATTCTAAGATACCGTATAGATAAATCGTGTATCTCTATATTCTGATTATAAATAAATATTTTCATTATAAATTTTTAAATACGTATAATTTTATGAGAATTTAATAGTCGACAATAACAATAACTAAATATTTTTATAATATAATTATTTCATATGATACGAACAATTCTTCGTGTTAAGTATAAGTTTCTTTTTAAAGAAAACTTAAGATGACGAGTTCTTTTTTTTATATATAAAATATAAAGTTATGAATTAAAATTAATTTTAAAAACTAAATTAAAATTGTGATTTAGAATATTTTGCAATTCTAATTTGACCGCATGACCAAACGCAAACTTGAAATAATATCCCTTTTATAATTTTTAAAAGTAAAATACTTTTTTGATACAACATAGTTTACTCCAATATGCTTTACGTCAAATCAATTTGAACTGGTCCACATTCTAAAATAAATATTAAATATAAGATGGAAAACTTTAAAAAAAAAACAAAAAGGCTTTATCCGAAATGAATATTTATTTGCATAGAGTTATTTTATCAAATCAAATAATTTAATTTTATGATATTTATATGATTTTAAGTGATTTAGCTAAAAAAAAAATTATCTTAAAATTGACAATATAAGCCAGCACAAATAATCATATTCCAAATTAAGTAAATAAATTTTAATAGTTAAAAACTAAAGTGAGAATCAAAAATAGTAAATATGCATATATAGAAAATATATCTTATATTTATTAATTTAATATAAATATCGTATTAGAATGGTTGATCCTTTGACCATTAATTTGAGATTTGTAGTTCTAATATTATGCAAATTTTAATTAGTAAAATAAGTAATCATATCATATTATTATTATTATTATTATTATTATTATTATTATTATTATTAAAGAAAAGAAAATATAAATCGCTTTCACATATCTTTGAGAAAATGACGTTTCGACAAGGATCAGATCTTATTCCTGAGTAAATTACGTCAATGTCCAAGTGTTTTTGACCCAATTTCCATTTTTTGAACAATAAAACAAATATTATTCTTATAAATTTATTATTTATCTTTATCCTCTTCCTTCTCCTTTTTTTTTTTAATTTTACTTTTTGCTTTCTAAGGGTTTTTTTTTTGGGGGGGGAGGTAAAGCAGTAAAAGAATGATGTTCGCTACTCAAATTAGAGCCTGATTATATTCGGATTTGTGCCGCATAGGACCTCATTTGGGGGGAAGCACTCCTTACTAAAGATTTTTCCATCCTCAAGGCTCGAACTTGAGACCTCTCGTTAAGAGAGGAGTAGCTTCATCTGCTGCACCACGTTCTTTGATAATAATAGGGTGTAATTTTATGAGAAGGAAAGTGTGTATGGAGTTTTTTTTTAGGTAGATAAATTATTTTCGATAATTTCTCAATTTTAAAAATGAGGGATTTTTTTTTTTTAATCTTCTACTATAGGTCAAGGTTTAGGTTTAACAAATTTTGATTCATGAATAATATTTTTGATTTTTAACTTTGTTGATTTTTTTATACATGGAGTTCAATAATATTTAATTATTAGATTCAACTCAATATAAATCAATAAACCCACCTTATTTCTTAGTGGAGATTTTTTGCCTCTTTTTTTATTCTGTGTGGGGAAAAGTATGTGCAAATCTTTTTTAAAAAAAATGCATTTGCTTCTGGCCCTTTAAGGAAATTAAATTAGGGGGGGGGGGGGGGGGGGGGGGAATTCAATTGCTTTTCCTTATTTGAAGGTGTGTAGTTAAAATTAATTTTGATGAAATGTTATCAAGGGTGGTTGTGTGGTCCATATAATTTCTCCATTTTTAATTAAAAGTCTTAAATTTGAGTTTTAGATTCAAAAAATTCTACTAGAAAAATACTTTTCATCTAATGGACTAGATATAGCAAATTCAAATTAATTAAGATTCTAATATAAGAATCGAATTCTGAACGAAGAAAAAAGAAATCAAATAAAGTGGCAAGCAAAGTTCGATGAAGTAGTAGAATTTATATCTATTTGTTTAGTTACAATTTATATCTATATATATAAATATGAAAAGCAGCTTTCCTTTAAGGAAAACGTAATAACTCACTAGTCTAGTTCTATGGGGCTGAAAATGTATCAGGGCTCAAGTGATTCATCGAAGCGATAAGATCTTAAAACTGTATTTTTGAGTACCAATAGCAGAACATTCTACGTCGAACTTAGCAAAAAGTGATAGCCAATTAATTTATTTTACTTTTATCTACTTATTTTTTCTTTTATTGTCAAAATAAGGAGAGGTCCTACCATAGTATTCACACAGCCATACAAGGTCAAAGATTAGTTGAATTTGGAATAACTTATTTCATTAATTGGTTGAAATTTTTGCCTCTAAAAAGGTCAAGATTTATGTCAAAAAAAAAGTTTATTTCATACTGAATTTGGATGCATGCATATATTAAAAGATTATTAATTTGACAAGCAGGAAAATCCAAATAGATTGCCATTTAATATTCACTTTGTGCAAATCCAATTATTTTATAATATTTTTTTAAAAAAAATTAAAAACAGACACGATAACTTAATAACTAGAATGAATGTCTCGTCATAGTCAACATTCTATTCTTCATTGTAGCTTTCGTTAACACACACACAAATTAATTGTCGACCTGTTAATTGAGAATCATATCAACGATAATATTTACGTATAATTTTGCGAAAAAGACAGTTGAAAGATATGTATAATTTGATATGACATTGAACAACTTCTATCCTATGTATGATAAGAAAGAATATAATCTCTATTAGATTTTTAATTGAATAAATTAGAGATTTGATTCAATATATAGGATGTTTTACAAAAAGCACAAAATACCTTATTTAGGTTAAATTATCATCTACTTTTCATACTTTTCTTGTGTCTTAGCCCCATATATATATATATATATATATATATATATATATATATATATATTGATGTTCGTGCTAACACATGCTCAATATTTGTTATATTTGTATCTTAATTTATGTGATATAAATAGAGTTTTAGAAAGATAATTAAATTTAATATAATTTTTAAATATTTTAAATTACACTAATTATTGAGAATTATAGTGTTTTTTTATGTAATTTTAAATAATATATGTTATTCCTTCTGTTCTAATTTATGTGGCACTGATAAAATTTCGAACGTCAAATTTTTTTATGTCCTTTAATTTTAAATATTTTAATTATTGTGATCTATATTACGTTTACGTCATTTTTACGCAATATATGTTATTTATCTATCCTCATTTATACGACACTGATTGGAGTGTTAATTGAACGATTTATACGTCTTTTAAATATTTTAAGTTTTTAATTCTTGCGATTTATAGTATTGTTATTTAATTTTCATATAGATATATTACTATTGTTAATTATCTAGATTTACAATATTTTTTAACGCAAATTCTGATTAAAATAATATATGTATTTCTTTTGTCTCATTTTATGTGACGTTGATAGATCAATAATCGATTGAATTTTTTATTTGTTTTTAAAATATTTTAAATTGTCAAGTATCATGATTTATAGTATTTTTTATACTTATGTAACTTGTTTTTAAAACGATTTTAAGTTGTCAATTATCACGATTAGTAGTATTTTTACATAATTTTTAAATATATAAAATACTAAAAATAAGATAAATAAATTAAAACAGAAAAATCATAAAAAAATCACAAATGTACCGTTAAGCTGCTCAAGTAGGCATGCCAACTTGTCGTCTCTTGAGCAAATTAACTCCCTCTTATATATATTGAATTATTTATTTGTTTTTAAAATATTTTAAATTATCAAATATCATGATTATAGTATTTTTTTATACTTTACGCAATATGTTTTTAAAATATTTTAAGTTATCAATTATCACGATTAGTAGTATTTTCTTATGTAATTTTTAAGTATATAAAATATTAAAAATAAGACAAATAAATTAAAACGAAAGAACCATAAAAAAATTACAGATATTCTGTCAAGCTCCTCAAACAGATATATCGACCTACTACCTGCTTGAACAACTTAACTCCCTCTTATATATAAGATAATCTTTTTTTTTCTTGATAATTATGAAAACATACACTAAATTGATATTACATAATCAATCAACTTTTTCTTATGTATAATAATAATGAGAAATCTCTATATAATCTTACACGATATAAATTCAAATTAATCGACACTCATTATAACTTATAGATATCAAATATTAAATTAAAAAAAATTTAATGTTGTCCAAAAAAAAAAGGCAGAATAAGGTCAGCAAGTATAATATGTTTTTTTTTTTCATGAATTAAAATCCCTTACGAAACAAAATAAAAAATAATTTTGGCCTCAAATTAAAATTCCATAGACCAATCTAGTTGCTCATATTCAAATTGGTAGTCATATTATTCTTGACTATTTTTTGTTTGATTTATATTAAAATAATTATTTTCATTTCAATAAAATATTATGTAGTCGATCAATTAATCATTTCATTTTATTTGCTTTATAGAATATGCTGCTCCAATAAAAAAGCTGGTTTTAAAAAATGTAATCGTCATAGTCAAAACTTTACATTTTCGAAAAGAAGCAAATACATGGAGGAAAATGATTTTCAATAATATATATATATATATATATATATATATATATATATTTTTTTTTTTTTATTATTTTTTTTTTGTGTGTGTTTTAATAGGGGTAAAAATTATTATCCCTAAAATATTTGAATATAATTACATAAATATTAATATTTTATTTGGATGATTTTTATTCATGGTATTGTTTGTATTGATAGTCTAAAATATAATGGTTGAGTTGATTTTTACTTAAATTCTATTGTATCGTATTGTTATAATTCATTGTTATATAATGACAGAAGGACTTATTTTGTGTTATGATTGATTTGGTGTGATCGCATTGTTGTCATAGTATTTTTCTTTTCATTTTATCTTTACTTGTTATTCAATAATTCTATTTATCATTTATCCTACTTTTTTTTTTATAATAGCTCTACTTCGTATTTTACAATTTCTTATAGATTTAACATTCAAATTCTGAATATAGTGACATAAATGATGAATTAAATTACTCTTATTAGTTATTAGTAGGGGTGTTCACGGGTCGGTCTGGGTTGGTTATTGGTCAAAATCAAAACCAAACCAACTTCATTCGATTTTTAAATTCTCAAAACTAACTCAATCCAATTATAATATATATTAATCGATATGGTTGTTATCGGTTTCGATTTGGTTTGGTTCAGTTATTCGGTTATTAGCAATACAGAAAAATAAAAGTAATGATATTTTTAAAATGGAGAAAAGGTGATAACGATCCATTCAAAATGAAAAATAGTTAGAACGACTGATATTATCGAACTTTCAATCATTAAATTTACTATAAAAACAGTTTTAAAATTCACCATTTTAGCCTAAAAGGAAGAGATAGTGACATTTCTAGTCTCACCAAGAATTGTCACTGACATTCATATACATGAAACCAATAAGATAGATGTTCTCGTCTTGAGCATTTATACTTTCATAAGTAGATTAAAAAATAAAAATTATTTTTAAATGTATAATTATAAAATATATGAATACAATTAATTGGTTTGGTTTGGTAATTTCTTCGATTTTGTTCGAACAAACCCAAACCCAAACAAAACCAAACACTATCCGTTTTTGAAAAAATGAAACCAAACCAAACCAAATCCAAATAAAATTAGTTTATCTAAACAGTTTGGTTTAGTTCTTCGATTTAAATTGATTTTTATCCAAATCATGGACAACCCTAGTTATTAGCATTAATTTTCGGATTATGATGTTCTTGCACCTATTATATTTCAATTGGCATTTATGAATTAGAAAAATGTTCTTTTATTTATGGAATAACAAGATTTCATATATGGAATTTTTATTAATTTATGCGAATATTAGACTCGACTCATAAATAATTCGACCCATCCAAATTTGACTCCATAGAATTACAACTATCTTTCAATTTTGTGAAGTTTTAAATTCATCCAATCACAAAATAGTGAAAAATAAAAGAAATTGCGTACAAACAAATAATTCTTAGTTATTTTTTATTAACTCGTGTGGGTCAAATTGTTCAGGATTGGATAGCATTAATGATCAAGACTGAATTTTTGTCGATAAGATTTAAAAATTTTTAAAATAAAAACGTGTGGTCAACGCGATATACATATGTATATCATTTAAGAAAATTTAAATCTTTTTCACCTTTTAGTTGAGTTTTTTTTTAATTTATGTCTAGGAATCGAATTCAGAAACATCTAATATATTTACATAAAATTTTAAAAATTAACCCTAGACACAATGTATATATATATTATAAAATCCCTCAAATGTTTATTCTCAAAGGTAAATTGCCAATAAAATGTCTTTTTAACTTGGTAATTAGTATTAACTACAACTAGTTTTTTTTTTAATAATTATTTTGAGTTGTCTTTTCAATATTATTATGGTGATTTTTATAATGCTCTGAAATCATTGTAGGTTTACTTCTCAAAGATTGAGCCATCTTTTATGATTATGAATAATTAACTTTTTATAGTGACCTTCCTTTGATAATTTTTTATTATTCATCTACTATTTATTAATTAGAAAAATAAAATAAAATGAAATAGAGTACTAAAAATATTAAAGGAGCCCATACTCAAAATCTATTTGTAATATATTATCATGCTTTTTGTGTTTTATTGTAAGATTGAAACAAAGCTAGGTTAATATTCATAATTAACTATTATATTATTATTGATTAATTATTTAGTTTAAAAAAAAAACTAATATCTCTATTGATTCAAGTGATATAAGTTTATTAATATGTTAACAATGTCAAAAGTTATTTAATTTTGCAAAAGTCATATGTTAACAAATCATTTTCTTGTAGGATTATCTCTAAAATATTTTCATAGAATGACAAAAAGATTTTAGTCAAACTTAAATTAAAACCCACCAAATTTGTACTAAGACCATCAAACAAATATTCTTATATTAGAATTAAATTTTGTAAGAATATTTTAAAAAAAGATAGGACTAACCTGACTCGGCCCGCGACAAATATAAAATTGTTAGATCTCGCTATTTTAGGATTCATCAAAATGATGAGTCAACCTGACCCGTCATATTTCACAATTGACAGGCTAATTGTCGAGTAGCATCCAAAATAAATTTCAAAATAAAATTATTAATAATAACATTAGTTATTTAATTATCGTTATAATCATAGTTATGATTTTAACTTATTTGCTAATTGCCATGATAAGATAAAAAGTATCCAATGTTAGTGACGTGTTTGATAAATTAAACTTCTATGTCTATTTTTAACAAATTGTTAAAAATTTCACTTTAAGGGATTATCCAACCTAATTTGTCTTTTAATTTATTTATGTGCTTAATCATAACTTAATATATATATGGGGTTTTGCTTAATTACCAAGTCATGTTTTTTCACAAAAAGAATTTTGTTTTAATTTTCACACGCATGTCTAAAAAGGATTTAATTTGGAAAAACATAAATAACACGTTTTGATTCTTAATTGTTTGTACTTGTATCTCAAGTTAAATTTTAAGCATATGAATAATTTTATAATTATGATTTGTGGAGATGATTTGGAGAAGTTTGCTAAGAGTCGAGATGATTTCACATAAATCGAAACATAAAAACCTAAGTTGTATAAAAAAAAATCTGGAGCAATTGTTATAACAATACATCAAAATGATGTGCGGAATATGAGAAACTGACTAATGATATCGCATTAAAGGATCGTGTTTGTATAGTGGGCCACGCCATACTACTGATATGCATTATCGAGTTGTTGATCTAGTTAGTAGTACGAAGATGACACAATTATGCTCGTCGTAGCCTGTCCATGAATTATCGGGATAGCGATAGAGGATTGTGATCGCATTAAATAATTTGAACAATATATATAGATGTAAACAACAAGAAATTTCAATTTTTTTTCCATTTTGAAAAAGAAGAAATTTGCGAAGATCGATCTAATAAAGTATTTTCGACCTAAATACTATTAAAATGGTAAGTTTTAACACTCTATGATAATTATACTTGAATTTGATAAATTTTTAATCATTGAATCATGAGATTCAAGTAACCAAATTGGAGATTTTGACCTTATTTTAAGATATTACTTTATCATTTTACCTCAACAATATGTAGCTTCAAGTTTCATGGTATTTTTGAGATTATCAATAGTTTCGATAGATCAAAAGAGTTGATTTTTTTTCTGAAAAAGAGGTGGGGAGGGATTTTTAAATTTTATAATTCGTCAAAGTATTCCCCTCTCACTTCACATGAAAAACATTAATAAATTAAACACAATCTTCAAGATTAATTTAAATTATCTTGAGGATTCATCTCCTTCACTTCCTTTCTCTCACAAACATCAAGCATGTGCAAAAGCTAGAGGCACAAAAAAGATTAAATCATATTATGTAAGTAAAGATAAATTTATTATTTTATATATATAAAAATTTTAAAATATAATTTTATATCCTAAATAAAAACTTTGACCTCATCACTAACAAGAAAAACTTCATTAGCTATAAACACAAACTCTAGGATTAGTTTTAATTATCTTGTCAAGATGTTGAAGGACCAACAAAATATTGGGATGTTGAAAGGGGGACAATGATATAAAGTTAGATTGTTATTTTCTTGAAAAAGGGATATCTTTTTTTGTTGAGAAGATTTGATTCTGATAATGGGGTCCACATTATATATTTAGGTATAGAATGCTAAAAAACTATAGCACTCTTTTTTTTCCCTCTCTCCTCTCGGTGTTCGAAGTTCGTGAAGTCTCGATTAAATTCAGATCACACACTGTCAGGTTCATTCGAAAATGACGCTCCCAATAAAAGTTTTTTTCATATGTAGAGCTCAAACTCAAGATCTCTAATAGTTAAGGATGAAACAGTCATATCACAAATAAAAACTATAGTACTCTTTTTTTTTCCTCTCTCGATATTCGAAGTTCGTAGAGTCTCGACTAAATTCAAATCATACACTGCCAGATTCATTAAAAAATAATGCTCCCAATGAAATTTTTTCATATGCAAAGCTCGAACTCAAAACATCTGATAGTTAAGGATGAAACAGTCCTATCACACCTAAAAACTATAGTACTAAAAAGCAAATTGTGTACATGTAGGGTTGTTTGTCTTGTTATTAGATTAGAGTATGCCCCTCCAACTAGGAAAACTATATTATATAATTCTTCTTCTGCCACTCAAAGTGTATTTTAGCTATTTTTTGTCGGCCATGTTTGGCTTAGTCAAGCTATCCATCAACTTTTTTTGGCACAAGTCTTTGTACATTTAATGATCAATATTTCCTCACATGGACAGATATGCTTCAGCATTGTACTAAATATTTTCTCCATTTAAACTTTATTTCTTCCATTTTGAATTAATAATAAAAAAGATTTTAAATTTTATGGTCTTAAATTAAAAATATACTGAAATATAGTAAGATTATAGGACTAGTAATGTCTTTATATATTGTATTGCTATTGGTCATTATTTATTTTGCTACTTATATTGTATTTATGAGTTTCCAATTGCTTTCTACTGTAATCATTTTGTATCTAATATTTTCTACTTTTAGCACTGATATATTTGACTTGAGGGTCTTCCGGAAACAACCTCTTCATCTCTATGAGGTAGTGGTAAGGTCTGCGTACATTTTATCCTCCCCCTCCCCCTCCTCCTCTCGCAACCCCACTTATGGGATTTGACTGGATATGTTGTTGTTGTATACTAAAATATTGTTTAATTTTGTGATATTAAACATGTAATGTGAAAGTTATAAAAAAAATGGGTCTGATTTACTCCTCAACTTTACGATTTAGACATAATATACCATTTGTTACAAAAATAGCTCACATATACTCTTATCATTATAAATGTTACTCACATATATCTTTGTCGTTGTAAAAGTAGCTCATATATACGCTTTTTTATCCAACGAAATAGAAATCTAGTTTTATGGCTGGGAAATTTTTCCGGAGGCATCTATCATAAAGTTTACACACACACAAAAAAACAAAGAGTGAAAAATTAAAATTGACCATCAAAATAATAAATTCAAATTAATCGTTGAATCAAGAAACAAAAAATAAATCACATATGAGAAAGATCAAATCTATCTCTACATGAATTCTTTAAAATAAAATTTTAAAAAATTAGTCGAAAATTAATTTTTACTTTCATTAGACCAAAAAGATATACCTAGATTATTTCTGTTACAATAATCTTATATAAGAACTATTTTTATTTTAAGGAATATATCAATTCTAAATCACAAAGTCTAAATGTATATCCAATTTTTTTTTTTTTAAGTTATAACTAAAGATGTGTCAATATTTTTTTCCAAAACAAATTGACAAAAAGTATGACAAACAAGGTCAAATGATAAATTTGGACAATAGTGCTTTTTATATGCATGATAAAGTTGCAATATAAATGGTATCCAAAATCAAAGCTTTAACAAGAATAAGGCAATGCTCTAATTTGTCATATTTTTTATGGTAGAACAAAAATTTCTACAATGATAATATAGTCAAGAATATATAAGCAATAGAATTCAATATTGAGAAGAAAAAAATATTGTCATATGGGGAAGAGCAATTAGACATATTCTTCAAAGCATGTCAAATAATTGTTAGGTTCTTCTAAATACAATGCTGACCAAAAAAAAAAAAAAAAGGCATTGGATAGCTAGGAAGCACTTTTGTTTGTAACGATTCGAACCATCGTTATATAGTCAAGTGAAATTTTTGTGATTTAAATTGATCTGAATCAGTACTATCCTGTAATAGCGGGAATAACTCTTGCACAGTGACGTTGCCGTGGCGGGATGGGATCTGCCATAGTAGAATTGTCAGAATAGAATTAAAAAGATAGAGATTCTTTTATTCTCCTTTTCTGGGGTGAGAGGGGGGGGGGGTGTAAAATATATGAGAGTCACCCTAAAAACTCTTAAAAGGCTGCTCTAGGCTCGGGAAGAAGGGAGAGAAGGGATCCTAGAGTAAGGAAAGCTACAACCAACGAATTTCAAGCTTGCCTCAACCGTTTCACTGCCTAAAAGTCAGAAATTGTGCTATCATTATTTTCAACAAGTAGGCTAGATTTATCTTCTTGAATTGTTGTAAACTTGTTCCCATCACATAATATAATGTAGATTCATAAGGGAGATCATGCTTAGGCCTTCGGGTATGGAGTTTAGATGGCTAAGTGTGTGGTTATTGCAATTTTGATAGGAATATACTATAAAAATTATGATTAGCCTGTGACTAACGGTAATAATCTAGTCATTGATTGTTTGCCTTAGTAGTTCTTGTTGAGATGATTGGTGGTCCTTGTAAGTTTAGGTGTAAAGTAATTGTTGGGTTATTGTGAAATCCTTAGACTTCTGATAATCAAAAGGGTCCAGTGTTTGACTATATATATATTGGAGGGGGAGAGTTGTTCATGTGGACTGCTCCATGTGAAATACTTGAGTAATGCCTATTCATGAAATAAAAAGAGCAAATGTGAAATGTCTTTATGTTGATAATACCATACGATGAACCTATTTATTTACTTGTCCCTTCAAGTGTGGCGATTGCATTGTAGGTGATGGTTTGAATTTTCGTTTGTGTTTTGTGTTATATGTGTTTGTTAACTACGTCATTAGTATTACCTGCATGTATGTGAATAGGGAATAAGGGAATGAACGGAATAAATGACTATCTATAATCAAATTGCATGCAATGAACCTATTACTTGAATTGGACAAGTTTGTAAAACATACATTGTGGTTGCGATTATGATTATGCTTGTGATTATGAATTAGGTATGACGTTTTGACATATTATTGAATCGAATGTTACCTTCCAACACATTTTTGATTTGGATGTCACATTTCAACATGTTGCCATGTTGACATGCTCAATCTATTGAAAAGAATAATGTTTGATTAATTGGATTTCAAAAAAAAATTATTAGTTCTTGTAAAATCAAACAGAGATATGAATATCTAATAACAGAAATGACTGAAAATTTAATCAAAAGTCGAAAAAGTCTTTTTTATAAGAGATTCTCAGCTCAAATAAAATATATCAAAATTACTAAGAAAATATAAATATAATATACACTAAACACTTAAGAACATTCCGCTTCTTCAAGTCTAAAATTGATTGATATTAACATATAATATATCACTAAAACATTAATTATTAACTAAAAGTTATGTTTATAATCTTAACTAAGTATTTAAAGATCTCTAAACGATATTTTTCACCCTTGGAGACATTTGACTAGTTCAAACAAATCTTTTACATTAGTTTACATGATTAACACATAATCTATACTATCCATCTGTAAATTGTACGTATTTATAATAATTTAATTATTATTAACAAACATAGTATAACACTAAATGTTATTTATATATAAAAATATAATTACAACATACCTTAGAAGATACTACTTTTGTAATTTATGGTCAAAACTCTATTCTTATGTAATTTATTTTGAAAATATAATACAAGCAATTAGATAATTTGTTTGTGTATTCCAATTTAATTTTTGGCTTAAGATCTTTCATTAACAAACTCGCGACTACTCTTGGATAGGAAAGAAGAATATTCTAAGTCTGAACATATCCCTTTGATAGCTTTGTTTAGTCTCCTTTACTATGTCAATCCCCATATTGATTGTGACTAAAGCCGATCCTCTTCTTGGTAATTCAGCTAGTGGCTAACCTCATTCTTTCAAATTAAATTTATAATAAATGGTTAAATAATTAACCCAACTACATTGTCTTTAAAGTTTCTCAATTATCGTCTTGGCCATTAAAAGTTTCACATTGTTTGTATCTAAAACTTTCACTGTTTTAAGTTTATTTTTTTTTTTTAATTTGGATCGGGTATCCGAATCTCTTAGAGCTCCAACTAATTTCAGGGTGTATAGTTTTAAATTCAATTTTTAAAGCGTCTTCACACTTAGAATTAAGGAATTGGTGAATGTTAATGGTGTTAATCCAATACTATTAACTCAAAATTATGATAGAAATCATTTCTTGGATATCATTTTAAAAATATCAACAATCACAAGGAAAAATTACGTAACTAGACAAACATATGATATGTATGTACATTATACAATTATAGTTTGAAAAAAATTACAATCTATAGCTATAGTTAGAGTTTGTTGCTATTTTTCTCTCTTTTCTTCCTCTCTGTCGCCTCTCTCCTCTCTCTCTGCAATTTCTTGCCAGATATACAATTACATGTATATATGTGCTGCATATATACAATTATTTGGACAGATATACATAGTCAATTTGACAGATATACAAATACAATTTGCCACTCTCTCGCTTGTCTCTCTCCTCCCTCTCTCGATCTCGCTCGCCTCCCGCCTCCCTCTCCTAATCTCGCTTGCCAGATGTACAAACACATATGTATATTAGTTACACATATGATAATTTTTGACAGATGTACACCTATAATTTGACAAATATACATATTACAATTCACCTCTCTCTTCCCTTTCTTAATCTCGCTTGCCTCTCTCCTCCCCTCCAGGTCACATAGTCGAAGTTATGTTGTGTAATTATATAAAATATAGCTATTTTTTATCATATTAAATTTCAAGCCTGTGCTATTTATGAAAATTCTCAAAATCATAAACTGCGAACCTTTCCTTTTTCAATATTTTTACTTTTCTTTCTTTCTTCCATTTTTCATTTATGTTTTATTTATCTTTCTTTAATTAATCACTAGTGGCTTCTATAGAGACACTTGTATAAATTTGGATATGTATTTATCTGCTAGTGCTATATCAAAAGAGATATTTTTTAAGCGGTAATTGAGTTAATGTTTTTGAATCAAAAATCACTAAAATCTTTAATAATATTTATATAATTGAGCAATTTTTTTTAATTTCTTCATTTTTTTGTGTGTCATGTTGTTCTAGTTAGATGACTATCATAATCCATTAGAATTTATATTTTTCATACATTTTTTTTCTGTATATGTGTTGTTTTCTTCATTAAAAAACAATCACTAGAAATGTATATTGAGTATGACTTTTACGTTATATATTTGTGTATCACAATTCATAAGCGTATCCACAAAAATGTATACTTAATATGGTTTTAAAGCGTATAATTGATGTTCCAAAGTGTATATTCATAGAATCCTAGATGTATACTTTATGGGTAATGCATATTCAAACATGCTTAGTGAATATATACATTACAATAAATAAAAGATTTTACGAAAATAATATAATTATTACTATATTATATTTAGTAATAATGATATAATATTGGTATTTATAGATAACTAGCACTTAATTTATATAAATGCTGCTAAAGGCTTGGCGACTTTGGATGGATTTTCATTTCCTTTGTTGTATTTTCTTTTTATACACCGATTTAGTACGTTAAAATTTGAAACTGTATGATATTTGTTGAGTTATAAAAGAGAGAGAGAGAATGGATTATAAAAGAGAGAAAAATATAAATATTTCCTTCATGCTAAAGTATACAATCTATATACACAATATCAATGCATTATATACATTTTATCAGTAGACTATTCATATATACTTAATATTCATTTTTTATACTATATATATATACATGTTATACATATTTTTCACTTCAAATTCACTTTTCATACAGTATATATGCACATTACAAATAATATTTTATATATACTTTATATACAATTTTCTTGTTGTATAAATTTATTTTGATATTTCCTAGAGATTTTGTAATCCTATTTTTCTGGAATATAAATAAAAAAATATGCCATTCCATAATTTTTTTCTCCATAATTTATGTACCATTATAGTAAAAATGGATGTTTGAAGTGTGACATTTTTGTCAAAAGTTGTCTCTCAAGGTGGCATGTTTTCAACTTTCCACTTTGTTTGCACTAAAAACTATTTTGAGGAAATAGATGTTTGATGTGTAGTTTTGCTTGTTTGGTTTTAGTCAAATCAGGCCCAATGGGGCAGGGGGGATGTATGGATCAAAGGCCCACTGTTCAAAAGATATTAAGCAAAGAGGGACTAGTGGATAGATTTGTACAATGATTAACTTTTGTAACCATTCATATAAGTTCGGTAAGAATTAAGTTGTCGAGATATGAACTACTTATAGTTTGAAAGTTCGGGGTGGGACATAAATTATTCAAAATTATGCGCTTAATCTTATATTTTTGAAGAAGCAAGGAGAAAGCCAAGCTGTCTAAGAAGCTTTGTTTCTCCCATTTGTAATCGTAATACTAAAAGAAAATTGAGAAAAGTTAATTAAATATCAATCAGTCTTTAAAAGGAGAATTATTGTATCCTTTAGTAATGATGAAAAACAAAATGGAAAGTATCATAGTACGTCGTCCTTTCCTAAAATGGAATTTTCATGCTGGAGCGAAAACTAGCATCAAAGTCGATCTATTATGACCAACGCGTTTGTTCCTATTTCATTTTCTTCTTCCAAGCCTGTCTTAGAAAGTACTCACCGAGTTACTTACGAAATCTCAAATCTCTCTAATAATGCTACTATTGAAAAGAAGAAGAATTTTGGAGACGAATCCAGAATCTTAAATCAATAAGTTATTCTTTGTGATAATGAGTACTAACTTGGTTGAAATATATTTTTTCTAAAAGTCTTTTAATTGTTCATAGATAGATACACATATAAATATAACTCAAATCAAAATAAGCGTCTTTGTCCTCACTCAGTCGGTGTGCATATGAATAAATGAGTTCCACCTCTTTAAATATTAGATGACCTACTTGTCCCTCACATGTCTTTCATCAAAGATCGACATAATTTTCAAGAATCTTTTCCTACTCCTGAAGTAGAAATATACTTTTTTGAAATTATTTTTAACCATATATATAGATATAGACATATAAACATGATTCAAAGAGAATACAATAAACGTATTCGTCCTCACCCAATCGATATATATATATGGATGTATATATTCGATCACTTTATAAACTATATACCCTACTTATCCCTTATACCCTTTTAAATAAAATAGACATAATCTTTAAAAATCTTCTTCCGACCTCTGAATTAGTCTACTAATTCTTGAAGGCATAAACTTACTCTAATAAAATAGTTAAAATCTTCTTTGTCTTGTTGGATGCATGCAAAAATACTAAAAAGTATCTAGAAGCATAGTACAAAGTAATTAAATAATCAAGATTTAAATAAGTATTAAACCAATAGAAGTTCATAGGTTAGGGGCTCAATGCAAATGAACATTTGTCACACTAGGCCCTAGGTAATTAGTTTTTGAGTTAATTAAATTAAGGGAAATAAAGAATATATTTTATAGGATACTGAAAACTAGATAAAATAATATGAAAATGGGATTAAATAATAGAAATAATACTAGTCATGTGATCTTCTTAGAATCTTGATTTCGTCAGAGTAAATCTTATCTAATTATTATATCATAGATATTGAAAGTGATAGAATTAATTTCATTTGTGCACAAAGTAAATTATTAAAATATGTAATCCAATGCTAATAATGTATGCTTATTATTCCAAAATTAAAATTTGGTATAATTTCATCCTTTACTTTTCTTAGTAGGGCATAGTGGTATTGGGAAAGTTATAGAGGTGTATATAACACATAAAATCTTATATATGTTTGGAAGGTTGTCTAATGTTATGTATCTCAATATTAACTTTTTTATATCCTTTTTTTTTTTCTTATCTTCATTCATTAACTTTTTTTTTTGTTAATTAACTATATTTTATACTAATTAGCTATTAAGTTCCTCTAATAATTATATCTTCTTTATCACTAACCCCACCCTTTCCATCTCTCATTACATCGAAAAATCATGTTCCTTCCACCTTCACCATCGATTCGTTGCTCTTCATCATCACCATATTACTGTTAATTCTTCTTCTTCGCCACCTACTATCAAATATCACCACCATCATATCAAGTTTTTCTTCCTTACTATGTTTAATTTCCTCTTTTTTACCACCGTTACACACCACTAACAAATTCATCACTATATTTTATTTTTTAAACCCAATCATCAATTTTACCAACCATCAACACAACTGTCATCACTACCAATTTTATCACCTTCTCTTCCATCACTTTCTTTGGTGATTTTTCGATGAAGTGAGAGATTCGTTTTTAGAGTGAAGGACAAGAGAAATTGAATATGGTGGAGGTGGTGAAATCGAATAAGAATAAAAATAGAATTTATAAAGAAATTAAGTTTTAAGTAAAAAATAAAGAAGAAGAGGATAGTAGGTGGAGTGTGAAGAAGAAAAGGCGTGGAGGTATGTAGGGGTAGGTGGAAGGAGGATTCTATTTTTTTTTTTTAACTTTAAATTTTTAGCAAACATGCTTGTTTTTATTTTTATATTATTTTTTGCTACGACAGTTTTAGGGGGTAAATAAATCCACTTTCAAATAGTAAAGGTATGTAATATGTTGTAATTATAGTTTAAGCATGTATTTGACTTTTCAAAATAAGTATAGAAGAGAAATAAGCCTTTTTCCTAATTCTTTTAAGGTTATTTTTCTCTATATTTTGTACTCTTTATATACAACAACAACAACATATACAGTGGGATCCCACAAGTGGGGTCTCGGGAGGGTAGAATGTACGCAGACCTTACCACTACCTCATAAAAGTAGAGAGGCTGTTTCCTGGGAACTCTCTCAACAACCCAAAAGCAGAATAAACTAGATATGACCAAAAGGAAAGGAAAAGAAAGAAATAGGAAGAGCGACTACTAATGAAAACACAAAAACAAACAAATTTAACACATATAATACAGCTAAATACAACACATGATATACGGACTCGACAAACCCTACTGCCCTACAATACCCCACGGTTAGACATCAACCTAACCCTGCTAACCTATTAACCTTCTACTCTAATTCGCGACCTCCACTCCTTCCTATCTAAAGTCATGTCCTCAGTGAGATCAAGTTTCACCATATCCTGTCTAATCACCTCCCCCCAGTACTCTTTATATATATATAGTTTGTTGCCTTTCAAAATTTTCTTTGTTACACTTAGTATTATACTTGATTATTTTAATCAATTAGTGGTATGATATCAGAGCAAATTTAAAAATGAGTTCAAGGTAGGTTTAATCTAGCCGCAACATATTTGATGTTAATGAAAATTCTTTGTTGAGTGTCATGCCCGGGGAGGATACCCTTGGCATGACCGGTACTTGAAGAACTATTGCCGATTCCTCAAGAGAATCACCTAGCCTCATCATCACATCACAATCATCCGCGGAAGAATACTCAAGGAAAAGCTATCAATTTATGAAATAATTTGCTTCAATAATAGTTTCTAATGAACAAGAATTGAAAAATGAACATCAATCGTCTACCTCTACTCAATGTCTATGAAGTTTCTATCCAATCTAGAAGGTGTCAAGACAAATCTGGGGCTACCTCAACCCAAATAACTATGACTAATCAATATCAGAAAGAGAAAAAGGCTCCTCCGGATAGCAAGAAGAGCTCACCAAGTCTGAAAGTAAGAACCTGGACCTCAACGATGCGCTGGCTGAAGTCCTCTATCACCTGTATCTGCATCATTAATGATGTAGGCCCAAATGGACGTTAGTACATGAAATATACTGATATATAAAATAGCTAAAAGGAAAGAACACAACCATAAATACTCAACTCAAGGAACTCAACTCAACCATCAACTCAACTCAATCATCAACTCAACTCATTCATTAAAGTGCTATCATGATCTAATTGGGAGTCACCTATGAGCCGGTGATGATACAATGAAGTGATGTCATTGTCACATCCATCCAATACCTTGCCAGGGTAACTGACATCCCATCAGTGGATCCACAATCAATAACATCAAGTCCTATTTTTGGGACAATAGGAAAACATTCGATTTTCCGGTTCGATCCTCTCCTACGCTGGCGACGTACTTATTGAGTTTGAGTTGTTATTTGCTCTCACTCAATTCGGTGCTTAATATTCCTCCCAAAACTCAATACTTATAAAATAATCAATTTCAATCAAGAGGAATCTTATGGGCTCTTTTAGTTCGTCAACTCTCTCTCGATGAAGCCTTTCAGCCTATCAACCATCTCATCAATTTTTCCATCACATCTTTTAAAGTGTTTTAAACCATCATTTAAGAGGACTATCAATTTAGAATAATCATTTGAGTTCAATTATGAAGACTCTTAGGATCATCAAGTTCTATCAACATCATTATCATTCTCACATCGCAATCACAATCACAACCACAACCACAAGTCAAGGCGCTGGACTCATTCTTAGATTCATTCATGCAATTTCTTTATCAACTAGTATCTAGAGTTTATACCTTAAATGAGAATTCACATCATGTGTTCAAGAATAAGTTTATGAAAATCATTAATTATGCAATATAAATAAAATAGGTTAAGCATCATAAGGGTTTTAGAAATCATGCAATCATGGGAACATCAATTTCATTATACTTCATCCTATCACAATCATGGGGCACATGGAAGAACAATTCCCATGTACTAGATTAACCTTACATACCTGGGATGAAGGAAGATATTCAATCTGCAAGAATTTTACCTCAATCTCTTGAACCCTATCTCTTCTTCTCAATTCTTCTCTTAAGGCCCTTGTTTAGTTTTAGCGTAAGAGACTTTAGAATGGGTTTAGGAACCCTTATTAGGCTAAAAACGACCTATATTAGTCGCAGATTAAGTTTAGAAGAGGTAGGAAAAAGTCTGCAATACCCTTCAAAAAACTGAATTTTTTGAACTGTCAGAGACCCAGTCCGCGTTGCGGACTTGGTCTCTCATAGTACATTTTTGTCGAAAATTTTCTGATCGATTTTCTACCCGTAGAAAATTTAGAACCAGGATTAAGTGCAAATCCGCGACAAGTCCGCCAGCGAATATATTGCGCACTTTTCTGGATTGCATCTTTGCCTCGGAAAATTATTTTTCGATCCGGTTGCTCTAAAAATCAACCAAGATCATTTTCTCATATAATTTTTCATGCTGATCGCAATTCTAGCCTCGAATTTGCCAAAGAAGTTTGGGAAGATGCGTTATGCAAGCGTTCCCTCATCTAATGTTATTTTGGTAATTTTATCGAGTGTAACACTGAGCAATTTGACTGGAGTGTTGCTCTATGTGTAAACACAAAAATTTGACTGGGAAGACTCAAATATTCAACCTATTGATGGATTTCTATAGAGAACATAAAGAGTTAATATGTGAAGGTCATGCAAAGAAGACGGAGTAAATTTATTTTGTTAGAAAATCTAGGCCAAGAGAAAAAAATATGAGTTGGTTCATAATTGTATTTTCCTTTCATAAGAGGAAATTACATTCTTTTCATATTTGACTAAATATTCTTTTTCTTAAGGAAAATATTTTGGACTTCTTTACATTGTGATTACTTCCTTTTAATTTGAGATCACCTATAATATAATCTTAGAAGCTTTATAAATTTTGTTTATGGGGGTGAATTTATAGTACACATGTATACTCCTATTTTATCTTATATTACTTCTTTTATATTACATTACTCTTAAAAAGTGATACGTAAAATATGTATTTCGATTTAAATTTCTCATGACTTACGAATGGATTTAGCTTTTCAGATGCTATTGCATTAAACATGTTATTCAATTTTTATGTAGTTTAATTAAAATTTTATTATTTGCTTTTATTCTTGTTTTAAACTCAGAATTTCAATCAACTCAAAATAGATAACACAGGTTGAACGTCAATGATGTACCACTTTAATTTGAGTACGTGACACTGCCTAATACAATTTCTAACCCCCTAGTTGTATATGACCTACTTTGGTTTACCATGGTAGAATTGATTAATTTTTCTATTCTCTTTTTGTTCTACAATAGGATAGCACTCTAATTCATTTGCATAATTATATATATTTTTTTCTTTTTTCTTTTCTACTATATATAAATGACTAAATGACTTGAAGCAAGTAACTCACGATCGACATGCCTGCTTCAGTTGTTTGTTTGAGCAGGCAACTGTTGATTGATGGGCTTGCTTCAGTTACTTGATTTTACTATTTCATTTATATTAATTGTTTCTTTGGTTATTTCAACTATGCATTTACAATATTACCCCTAACAAATTATCTCTTCCTTAAAAGCAACTGTCGGTTGACGTGTCTGCTTTAGCTACTGATTTTACTATGTCGTTTCTATTAATTATTTCTTTAGCTGCTTTAACTATGAATTACAATATTACCCCTAATAAAACATTTTTTCTTAAAGGCAGTTGCCGAACAACGTGCCTTTTCAGCTGTGTGCTTTTACAGTATTACCCTTAATAAATTATTTTTCCAGCTGCTTCAGCTATTAAGTGTTAACAATTTAAAATGTTAATAAATAAATAAATTTTTGATTGAATCTCAAAATTTCATATGTGCAACATAAAATCAAAATAAAATAAACAACATATATTATTTAAAAATAACATAAAATATGCTATAAATCACGATAATTAACAACTTAAGAATTTAAATATATGAATAAAAAATCTATCAATGTCACATAAATTGAGATTAAATAATAATATGTATTAGACTCATGCTGGCACGGGCTCTCGTGACTAGTATTAGTAGTAATAAAGATGCAAGTGAAAATATGTGTCATGTATTTATTAGATTGATGTAAACATTAAATACATGTATCTCAGAATAAATTTATAATGTCCACTAAACACAATATAAATATGCTAATTCCAAACTTAATTCTTGATATCTCACCTTATCTCATCCAACTTAAAATTATTTTATCTCACTTCCCAAGTGGACTAAATTAATTTAGAGATTATAATTCAAATTAATTATCATCTCGCGATATAAGATTTAGTGCACATACCAAATAACTCAAGTAAGCATTGTCGAAACTATAGTTATTCACGTCGATCATATTTATAAGTTATACAATATTGATACTTACAAGAATAATTTATGCAAAATAAAATAAAAATATTGGATGACTTCTTTCATCTAGCTATTTGATCCTTGATGATAGAGTGTTCCATTATTTTTACTCATATGAGATAGGTAGCATAGTATTTTATGCGAAAGTTGATCGAAATATCACGATTTTAAAAAAGTTTAAAGAGTTAAAATATGAGTTGTCTAGTAACATATATAAATGGGACACTAGGGGAAAAAACAAAAATAGTAGCTTGATTAGTGTTGGCCAATTGCAAAGATGATAACCAATTACCAATGGTACTTTACTAGAACTAGGGCATGTTGATTAGATCAATGTGTCCCAATGATCAAGAAATTAAGCATAATTGTTCAAAATTCGAGTTCTATGTGAGCTTATATACATTCAAGAATCAATTGAGACTAAGGGTGTGTATTAGTACGGAGGAAATATTTTTCGAAAAATATTTTAATTTTTTTTTTAAATTTAATTTTTTTACAACCTCCCCCCCTCCCCAAAAAAATTTACTTTTGAAAAATATTTTAAATTTTTGAAAATTTTATTTTTTTACTCCATCCCTACCTGCGAAAACCCCACCCATCATCACCCCACCCCCTCCCAAAAAAAAAAGTTCTTAAAATTATTTTAAAAAAATTAAATTATTTGAAAGTTAAGTCTGAAATCGGGTATGGTAGGATTTTGGTTCGAAAGTTCGGGCTAAGTCTAAATTTAAAAGTCGAATCTTAGATCGGAAGTTTATTTGGGTCTCGCATTAGGTGTTGGGGTCGGGTCTTGAATTGAGGTTGATTTTCATGTTAGAAACTATTTTCCTAAAAAATAATTTCCACTCTTTAGCCAAAAATAAAAGATATTTTCTAAAAGAATATTTTCATTCACTCACCAAACAATAGAAAATATTTTTATTTTTCACTTAACAACCAAACATGAGAAAATAAGTTAGAAATCAACTTATTTTTCAGAAATCTTTCGTACCAAAAACACCCTAAGGGGGAAAAATAAACAATAGAAACATCAATTGATGAGATATCATTAATAAAGACACACCCTCTGTCTTATTTTATGTGACACTGTTTGGTTTGACACAATATTTAAGGAAAGAAAAGGTCCAAAACAATTCTTAGATATTTGTGTGGTTGTAAATTATTTCTTAAGGTTAAAGAAGAAGTTTAAAGTTAAGTTATTTATAATTATAGAAAAATGACACTCTTTTTGAAACAAACTAAAAAAAAGGCGCCACATAAAATAAAACAGAGAAAATAGTATAAAATTTACAAATAGTCATTTTTTCAACTTTTATAATGAAGAAATAATAGCTCACTAACAAATATATTGGAGTTTCACTCGTAAAATTTAAAATGGGTTATTTGCACTTTTGGTCCTATATATTACATCATGGTCTTATATTTGTGTCCCTCATAATAGATAATTTTTTTGCGAGAATAAGTTTATAGTCTGTATCATAATGTTCTACGAGTTATGTCCTAACACGATTTTAATTTTTTAAAAACTTATATATGCCCCACTAAACATAAACTAAATTGCTAAAGCACAAAAATTAAAGAGACTAGTCTAGAGATAAATAGATTAACAAACCAAAATGCTTTTATATTAAATGTGGAATTTTATATTTAATATGTATCTTTGTAGGAAATGGAAATTTCTAGTTGATTTAGTGACTTTTGTCCAAAATGCTTTTGCTTCATTCTAGAATGTATAAACTTTCTAATCAAGTTGGAATAAAGCCAACCTAATAATTCAAATATAATACTAATTGCTTCTAAAAAATTATTAAAATTTGCATTATGAAAAGGTGGAGCCAAGATTGAGACAATGGTCACATGAAATAATGTTGAAAAAAGAAAAAAAAGATCTTAAGTAGGGACATTATGATATCTCCATTAGATAGAGAAATTTATGCTAGTTTGGCATATAATTGTTAGTGTACTTCTAGTTGGAAAGCATCCAATTGCATTTTACTTTGAGTGGGTCAACTCTATTAGAGAAATTTTCCTAGTTGAGTCATCATAAATTTTGGATTTTATTGGTAAAAAAATTAATGATTTATATTTAATTAAAATAGTGGTAATTTTAAAAACATTAGTATATAATACGACGATAGCTTGGGATTTTATAAATAATATATTTATTAAGCTCGTTAAAACATTGTATTTCACAATCATTATATGAACAGATACATGCATTCCATTATAGAGATATTGTATAATTACAGATACACTCATTATGCATGTGCATACAATATATTTTGAAATCAAAATTCTTCTATATTTTCGCTATTTTTCGTATACTATATGTACAATTAGAACTATTTACTAATTTTTCTCTTATTTTGTTCTCTATTTAATTTTCTTTTGTATGTGGTATACTTAGTAGAAGCGTGTTCAAAGTTAACCTTTGCCAGTAAGATAAAAGTTTTGGAATTCAATCAACCAACTGACCTACTAAATTTTTTTACTAAATCTTAAAAAATATATTCTATTTTATATATGATAATAATATTTAACTTTATAGAGTGTTTGAGATGGAACTTAACTTATATATTTATATATATAAAATGATAATAGTGAGAGAGAGAGAATACAAAATAGTGGTTGAAAAGTTTATTTGATAGAGAAATATCACATATCATATTTGATAATTGGATAATATAATGAATTGAAATCTTAAGAAACTTAAATTGAAGTCATTTTCAAATGGATGGTCATCAAATACTCTAGCACAATGCATCCAATAAAATAAATATTTGATATGAAAAATAATAAAATTAATATTTGATATGAAAAATATTCATTTTCATTTTTTCAATGGCAATTTAACTTTTAATTTTTGGGGTGTCCAACTCTTATTTTGAAGCCCTAATTAATTTAAAATTTTAAGTTCAAATCCATAATTTAAGCTATATCAATTACAAGACAAAATTCCTTTAGCACATGTGGTATTTAAAGTTACACATGAATATTGATTTTCAACCATAAATATTTGAACTTCAACCCATATATAAATTTTTTTAAAAACTACACATAAATAATTAGATAATAGTATCCCAAAAGGTACTTTTTTAAAATTTTCACAAAAATACTCCCAAGTAGATTCTTTTTCTATTGTCAAAACTCAATCTCAAAATTACTAATTAAGGTAAAATTTAAACTTTGGTCTGTGAATTCACCTTAACAAATGAGGATATAGCAAAACCAATAGACTCCACAAATCATATATATATAAAAGAGAATGTTAGGTCAATTTACGTAACACTCTCATATAATTTTTATTTATTTTTTCTTCAATAATACAATATTTTAAAAATCAATTAAATAATCCAACAGACATTAACAAAACTCAAAAGACATCGTTTCTGATTAAACAATACTTTAGTCTGTCCCAACCATTCAAAAAAATAACAACAATATTTTCAAAATCAATTAAATAACCCAATATAAGTTAATAAAACTCAGAAAACATCGTTTCCGATTAAACAGTATTTTAGTCTATCCCAACCATTCAAAAAAATAATAATAACCATTCACAAAAGTCACAACTCTTCAAAAAATCACAATCTTTTGAAAAACTCTCTGAAAAAAATTATAATTTAATTAAATTGAGTCTTAATACATAAACTTACTAAGTGATTGATCGCTTTCAAATTTAACCCCTCCTCCCCCCAAATCCAACCTTGAAATCAACAATAACGAATGTTTGTTTGTTAGTTCAAAATTCAACTGGAATCAAAGAAGTAGTAGAATCTGTTTGGCTCAAAATAGGAATGGACTAGAGTTAAAATATTCTTAGTCATGTGGTATATATGTATGACCACTAAATTTCATTGTTGTTTTTGGAGAATAATATGAATACAAATAGCATAATTATCACGAGGAGATGTCACACATTTTAGTGAGTTATTTGTGGTCCATGTTCTTGTCTGGTCTGCCTAATGCCATTTAATGTGATATGTTGTCTTTGGCCTATACAAATACCTAAAGTGCATGTCACTTCACATACATAAGTTGGAGTTGAGACACTCATCACAATCAAAAATCAAATAAATAAATATTTTTTGATATGGTAAATAATGAAAAATATGAAATTTTGATATCTCATAAAACATAAATAAATCTCTTTTACCTTTTGTTTTTTAACATATCTTCAACATGTGGTGGTTGAGGGCAGGGCGGAGCTAGTCCTTGATCAGGTGGTTCATCTGAATCTTCTTCGGTAATATATATTTATATGTATATATATAATAAATGTCAAATCTTCTTCAATTAATTCGTATGTTTATTTCTTTAAATTTTAAATTTCCCTAATGAAAATTCTGATTCCGTCACTAATTGAAGGCTAGCTCACTTGATGAGCTCATATCTTAAGTAGTTGAGGTGGAGGATTCAAACTGCATTCAATATTTAAAATTAGTGCTTTTTTTTTTCTCTATTAAAAAAATATGCTTAGCCTTTGGAAAACTTGCCTGAATTACTATAATAAAAACTAATTAAGAATGCTCTTGAAAAAAAAATCTTATTAATTTAATTACAAAATTAAAAGGAAAAAAAAACACCTTTTATACCATACATACCTTGAAAGCTTTCATATTTTCTACTTCTTCAGTTTCAATTTGATTGTTTCGCCTTTTTATTTATTTATTAAAATTTTTTTAATCTTAATTTCTCATATAATATATCTTTTTTATTTATTTTTATTTTTTAAAAATGTCACATTAAATTAAATGAAAAAAATAAATGGAAGCGGAGAAAGTACTCATTTTTCCACTATTCCCTCCCACCACTTCCAAAACAGAAAAGATATGAGGGAAAAAAAAATGCAAAAAACCCCCAAAATTATGTAAATAAATAAAGAAAGGACAATGGAGATAAGGATGGGTATGTTATGGGTTTCCATGCAAGAGGGAGGTGAAAAAGTCTGAAAATGTTTGTTGTAGAACTTTAGCACCATGTTTGGATGATTGTTACCTAATGTTTCTTACATTTTACTGTATAGTTTTAATGAATACAAAATATTTGAGTAAGTTATATTAGTTTTTGTCATTATATAATGTTACACATTAATAATAATACGAGATAGAATAATTATAAAATGTAGGGTAAAGAATACAATGACTTTATTTGATAATAATTAAAGACAAAATGAGAAAAACACACACGAAACTGATTGTTACATAAAATAAGGTTTTTCATTGTTAGATAATAGTATATTGAATGATATGATATAATAAAATTTAAATAACAATCAGAATAAATGTTAGATTTAAACTAATAGTACAATACAATACTACTAAAACATGTGGTGAAATTTATGACCGAGACTGCTCATCCCCTAATCAGATGTTTTGATTTCAAGCTCTAAATATAAAAAAAAACCTTTAGCAGGGAACATTACCTCCAAAGGAGCCCTACTTGGTGCAAACCTAGATTACTTGGGTTCTAATTCAATTATTGAAAATCAGATAAGAAACAAAAAAAAAAAAAAATGATAACACATAAATATGTCCTTTCACTTGGCCTCAGACTGATATTTATGGCCTCCAACTTTGAGTGTGTACAAGTATACATTTAAAACTTGTATATAGTTGAACAAACAGATACACGTTCAACTTGTCATAATACATAATGAAAATTGCTACATAGGATGCTAAATAGGATATCTGTATTTACTTGTTCAATTTTATACAAATTCAAATATTTACTTGTATATACTCAAAATTAAAGAACATAAAAGTCAAATGAGATCAAGTTAAAAATACATTTATGTATCCCAAAAAAAAGATAAAAAATTCATTAGGTAACGACCCTCCAATCAAAAGAGGAAAAAAAAAAAAAACCAGAATCTACTAAATCTTCAACTTGGTGTAAGAATCCAATATCCTTGTCTTTGTGGGACTTACACACACACAAACTCCTCTTCTAAAACTAACTAATAGTAGTACTAATTTGTTTTATCCTCTGTCTCTCTCTCTCCTCTCTTTGTCACTGTTTTAATGCTTTGCCTTTTTTCATCTGAACAAAAAGCCCCAAATATAACAACTCCTAAAAAAGATATAGTTTTAACTAGTGTGCTCTCCACTTTTCTCTCTCTCCAATGATCTTATCTCCATTTCTTTCATGTTATTACTTATCTTTCTTCTTCTTCAACATTTCTTTTAGTAAAAGCTAAAACAATTTCTGTCATGTCACTTCTCATCTCTGCTGCAACTTTCTTGAAAGTAAAAAAGGGTACTCTCTGCTTTCCTGCCTCCTCCCCTCCTTTTTGTTTCTTGATGATAATATCTTGAGCTTTTTTCTCTAATGAATTGTGGGTTGTAAGTAATTTTTGTGACTGTTTTTCTAAGAATCATTACTATGGTAGTTACTAATAGAATGCTACTTCTACTGCTATAAATTGTTTGTTACTATGATTGTTGTTGTGCTATTTGTAAATTTGGGTTCTTTTCTTGATCTACTATGAGTAGCTTGAATTTTGCTCTTCTGCTGTATTTGAGGTCTTAGTGGACTGTAGACTTCACTTGTGGGATTTTACTGACTATGTTGTTGTTGTCGTATATTTTGTTATACATGGGGAATAGGGAATTACAAGGTGAGAATTGAACCTCACTAATAAGGTGAAAGTTCAGGTAGTTAACCAACAAAATTGGGATTACAAGGTGGGAAATCGAACCAGGACCAATAAGGCGAAAGTTTAGGTTGTCAACCAATGGAATTAGCTACTAAATTCCCCTACTTTTAAGTTGCAATTGGCTTATGAACAAATTCCACTATAGGTGAAAAATGAAGAAACTTGATTTTGTATCATTTTTCTGCCTTTTTTTGGTACTAGTTTATGACCCATTTTGAGGTGTAAATATGGATTGAGATAGATCCTACCAAAGGGAACAATAAGAAACTTGGTTTCAACCTGAGTACCTGAACTAATTTTCTTGAAATTTTGTATTTCAAAGCATAGTGGGCTTGATGAGCTCATGATTACATGAACATTAGGTGTATTTCAACCGATTTTTGGTTTAATGATGATTTATGTGTGCCGAGTGTAACCAAGATTTGAACTTTATGATTTCTAAATTCTAAGATAGCAACATCAATTGTTAGTAACTGATGTTATGAATTTAAATTTTGTATATATTTAGTGAATTTCTTAATGCAAACACTGAGTTTGAACTAAAAGCTACTAGGTACGGGTTCTAGCTCTGCCCGTGATTGTGTTCCTTTGCTTCTTTGAAGTTTTCTGTTTTTTCTTAAGTTCCTTGAAAAATGAAATGGAGTGTTAAATTCAAACGAAAAACGAAGAGGAGGAAATGAATTGAATGGTATATTTTTGGAGCATAGGATGTGATTCTTTTGCAGAAATTTTCTGATGGTGGCTTTTGTTTCCCAGGTTCTTCCAAAAATTGAATTTTGCTAGAGTTCAAGAAGCTTTGGAGTTGTTCTGATTATTTCTCAAAGTGCAAGCAAACCGAAACTCCATAGGTATTGTATTTCTCGTTTCGACCCTTCAATTTACCAACCATATTAGCTCTATCTTGTTGAACTAAGCTTTTGCCTACATGATTTAACCGACCTTTGAATCATTACTATGATAACAACCAGTCTAAGGTTCAACATGAGCTTGGTGTTTTAACGTTGTGAGCAGGTTCATCATTTCCCATATGTGAACAAATGATCTACTTTTATTTGATGCACTGATACTGATTTGAGTATGTGAAATTTTTTTGCGTTCATGTAGTATACATTTTACTGATCTGGTGAATTTCAAAGATGTTTCCATAGAGATATACTGAACTTGTTCTCTCCAATACTTCTCATACAATGTCCCTTGGTCGTAATCTCTTTCTCTGTTATGTTATAAACCAATGGGGTTGTTTGTACTAACCTACAGAGCGGAAAGCAAATCAAAACCGTCAAGAATAAAGTTTAAAGTTGAGGGGCCAGTAAAACGACAGCAGAAAATGATAAGAAGCAATTCGGAGGTGAAAATTGCTAAAGAAAAAAGTCAAAATGAGCTACCATAGGATTATCTGTGCTTAATGATGTTAAACAACATGATGATCATTAAAAACATATTCTGGATTATGCTTACCTCTGCAGTATGTCTATTGAATACATGCGTGTATGTTAATTTCTCAATATATTATGTAATTGAAGACATAACAGTTTTCCGAGGAATGATAACTGTTGGATAGACTGCCTCACTGACTTATTTTCTGGAAATCCTTCCGATTTTAGTCATGTCTTGCTACCTAGTGCTTGTTTGGCCTTGCGTAACCATGCAGAATCGGTTGGATAGGCTGCCTCACTGACTTACTTTTAATACGCAAGTTGGATCTGTTTTTCTGTTAACCGCGTGCTTCATTCCTTCACACTCTTATAGTTAAATCTTTTAGAAGGGCTAACCTGCTTCCATTTGATGTTGTTCATTTTGGTTTCTGTGCCGTTAGTCGATAATTATGTCTATCTATTGAGGAGCTTCACACTCAGCGTGCAACTTGGTTTAGAATTCAAGGGAAATGATTAATGTATGCCTTAATAAATTGATCTTGAAAGTACTGTCTCAGCATGACAGATTATTTCCTCTCGTTCGAAAAATCATGTAGTTTGTTGTACATATGCAGGTGAATCAATTAACAGCGGCCATCCATTGATTTAACAGTCCCTCTTGTTTTACCAAAGTCTAAATCCGTACACGAATTATCTCCAAGCAACATGAAGCCACCAAATTTCAATCTTGAATCAGAAGACGAGTCCGAGGTCAGCAACTGCCAAATGGGTTCAAACATATCCGTCCAAGAAACTCGTCCCGGTCCTTCCCTTAATCTTCAGCAGGAATCAGTTCCTGTTACGCTTGACTTGACTCTTGGCTTTAACAGCAGTGACGCCGAGTTGAAAGCCAATGTAGAGGCAAGTGACGAAGTAGTCCCCCATCCTCCAGCTGCAGCACTATCCAGAATTTTCTCGTGCAATTTCTGCAGGCGCAAGTTTTACAGCTCCCAGGCGTTGGGCGGACACCAGAACGCACATAAGAGGGAGAGGACTTTAGCTAAGAGGGCAATGCGGATGGGAATGTTATCGGACAGGTATGCTAGCTTAGCATCATTGCCCCTTCACGGTGCTGCATTTCGATCTCTTGGCATTGAAGCTCATGCTTCTGCACACCAACGCGTCTCGCACCAAGAAACACCTATTCATGCTATTAGAAGCGGGGCAAGATTTGAACAAGGCTATTTCGGGATGCCAGTATTCGTGGAGGACGATGACGTGGAGATGTTCTGGCCTGGTAGCTTCAGGCAAATAGAGGGAATTGGTGGCAATATGGTGTATAATAATTCAGGGCAAAGTTCAAACATAAATTTTGTAGCTGTAGCTCCTCAAACTAGGACAGATCCAACATTGCCTGATCTTAATTTGAAACTGTGATTGTCTTTTCTATTTTTTTGCATTCTATTCTACTTTTTGTATCAGAATTTTCATAATTGTGGTATTACATTAGTGCTGTATTTGTACAGGAGAGGAATATTTGAGACTGTCTTGAGCTTTCAATTTTTGAATCCAAATTTGCTTAGTTGACCACTTTATTGTACAATTATATGATATTATTACAAAAGTACAGATTTGGGATGCTATTTAACTTATCTCCTGCATCCTCTTCTTCTTCCCTTGGGTCACCATAATGGACATGAAGGCTGTCCTCTCCTGTGAAATCTTCTACATATTTCTTAATCTTAATGGCTGAAACTCCAAGGTCACTCTTAATTTGAACCACGCAAATGGACTTTAAACTTCCTACCATGTATTGTTGAAGAAGAAGCAGATAATTTTGAAGAATCCTTGGAGATGCTTCTAGGATTTGCTTAACAAACCCTTCTAGTTCTGTTGATCTTCTAGTGGTTATGTTTGTTGGCTTCAATGCATTCCAACCCATAGAAATCTCTGAGATGTCCGCATACTTGCTGAAGAATCTTGTATTCATTCATCAGGGGGAGAAGCAAATTAGATCCATACATCGTAAACATGCTTTCCCTGTATTGTATTCAAACATTTTCTCCTCTGTCGTCGTGGCTGCATAATTCCTTAAGGAAATTATTTTCCTCAAGTACCCGAGGTTATGGAATATATCCTCTTGGGATAAAATGACTCACGACAAACAAATAGCGGTACCTCAAATTTGTTGTCCAGCGAACCACTCAATGACTTGTAATCACACTTGAATTTTTTAAAACAACACTTTTTCTTCTTGAAACTTGTCTTAAACCTTTCTATCATAAGTTCCTTAGTTTTTCTCTAAGTTCTCAAGTTCTATCAACATCCGAGAAGGATTCAGATATTTATAGCCAATAAAATGGTATAATAATTCATGTAAAGTAGACGAAAGGTTGCACCGAAATATGAAAAGTTGCATGAATATTTAGGAATAAAATGAATTCATTCATGGTTGCAACTTTCACAATTTTCAATACACCAATATTCACCTATTATACATAGAACCTAACAAACATACATTCAAAAGAGGCTCCATCTTAGTTTTCAATTTATGTGACATTATTTAACTGAGAACTACATTTAAAAAACAAAGAATTATTTTGGCATAATATGTAAATTAACTCTTTAACTTGACTTCAAATCACAAGTATGACCTCCAACTTTCAAATTGCACAAATATGCACTCAAACTAATCATTTCTTAAACATTTAAACATGTGAATTCAGTAGCCTGATTGCGTGAAATACAAATGCGACGACGTGGATATTTTGGGCAATTCGTCACTGATTGACCTGGTATTAGTTAATTCAATTATTTTAGATATTTTAGTTATCAGTGTTATGATATATTTTACCTGTTTATTTCATTATTAGTTTTAGATTTATTAGATTATTATTATTATTGTTGTTGTTATTATTATTCTTCTCCATACTCAGTATATTCCAGCATAATAACTAACCTCATACTTTTGCCTATATTATTCTATAATATAAGCCGTGATGATTCTTCTCAAGTTCAAGGCTAGTCCGGATTTTTGGTCAGCTTAGCATCAATGGTGAGTCCTCATGCTCTAAGGATGCAGTTATTTATGAGCTCCTATCATTTTCTTTTCAGACTCACTTTTAGACAATTAATTATATTGGTGAGTAGGGCTTGTCCTATGCCCCATCTACGTAATTGAGGCTATTAAGACTGAGTACATGTTCAACTTTATTTCCCGTTGTTGTTCTTAGATTTTTTTTGATTGAGTTGTTATGATAAGAATATTCCCGTTGTTGTTCTTAGATTTTTTTAATTGAGTTGTTATGAAAAAAATACTTTGAGATTTATATTCCGCATTCTCATTCCTTGTGTTATTCTCGTGTGTTTTCCATCATGCTTAAGTTAAGAGACTTGTTTAGGATCCTTTGGGATTCTTTTCATTGTGTCACGCTTAGAGCCCAACTAAGAGCACAACAAGTTAACTTGATAATTGAAGTGTCAAGTATGTATCTTTTTGACGAAATTAGTCACAAAGAAAAAAGAAAAATTAAAAAAATCGCTATACAAAGAATCTTTTTCCAACTAAAATAGACTTGGTGTAAAAGGTGGGAAAAATATTTTAAATTTTATTTTTTAAAATAATTAGTCAAAAAATTATTTTTTTGGAAGAATATTTATACTTTAATCTTTTACTTTTAACTAGCTAATATAAATAGTTTATTTAATATTTGTCAATGTGGCATGCCATGTGGCAAAATTTTCTCCAATAAAAGAGAGAGTGATTTACACACGAGGTGTGTTTCTCAAACTAATAAGTGGTAATTTAGGTATGAAAGTCACACTCCCACTAGTTTAGGTATGAAACTAAAAAAAAGAGGATAGTTTAGGTGTGTTTTTGATACTTATATCTTATTATTTTAGAGTAGAGAATATATATGTTCCTTGCTTTTGAGCGCTATATAATTTTACAGTGATATTGACTTCGACATTATTGGCTAATAAATGATGTTTACTTAATTATTTGGCTTTCAATTGGTAAAATATTGTCAATTAGGCATTCGTTAGTTGTTTATATAAATGTTTTTCAAAAAAAAAAAAAAAAGGAAAAGCTTATGATTTTTCTTTTTAATCAATTCTATTTTAGTTGGAAAAAAATTTCTTAATATGAATTTAACTATAATAAGAAAAATCTTCTCCGTTTAAATTTATTAAGACGTTTTCGTCTAAAGTGGAGAAGTCAAAAAATTCAAACAAGATTACTAAAGGGAACAAAATAATGAATAATTATCCGAATGTGAGTCAACATGAAGCATAACATTGTACATAGGAAAAAGCAAATGAGAATGAGCAGAGGTGTACATTGTCAAAGATGAAACCAAGAAAAGCTAATCTTTTTGCTAACAAGTTAAATGCAGTGCTCCATCTCTGCCATCCAACAAAAAAAGTGCTTATTACAATTAGTGTAACTTGAACTGAAACAATATATGCCCCCGATCTTGTTGTGACGACCCTGCTGTTCAATCCTGTGTACTTAATAACCTCGCCTTCCATATCGTCTCACTATCCTACTAGTTTGGGCATTCTGCAAATTATATATGATGATGAAAGCAAGCAAACGATAATTCAAAATGAATGGTGAAGACTTAAGAAATTAATTAACTACCTCAGCTGCTACATCTTCCTTAATCTCAATGGATGAATCTCCAAAGTTTTAACTGCAAATAAAACAAATTAGTAATGAGATAGTTAAGATGAAAGAAAAGTCAAATCATTAATTTAAAGCATCTCTAGAATGAGAAATTAATCACCTCCTCTTCTTTTTCTTCTTCTTCTTCTTCTTCTTCACTTGAGTTATCATTCACAAAATGATACATGGACATGAAGTCTGTCCTCTCCTGTGAAAGCTTTTACATAATTCTTAATCTCCATGGCTGAATCTCCAAGGTCACTGTTAATTTGAACAACGCGAATAGACTTTAAACTCTCTATTTCCACAAATGCAGAAGGGATCTCCGTTAGCTCGTAACAATGTTCTAGTATTAATTCCTCAAGCTTGGGAAAAGTTTCTCCATCAACTTCCCATTCAGAAAATTGGGCATATTGCAAACGCAAAGTCTTAAGACTTCGATAGATGTCTTCACTAGCATCCCACTTTTTCTCCATGAAATGACAGTCGATAATCTCCAGAATTTCAAGCTCAGGCAATGCTGCGATTGCTGAAAACAAAGCAGGTCTCATTGGAAAACCATACAACCGCAACTCTTTCAAGCTATTAGGGAAGTGATATTCTTTGGGAGGTGGGATTTTGTCTTTTAACTCAGGATCATGATTGTAGTAATAAGCAGGCCTGGCCGTCAAGTATCTTGCAATGAGTGATTCAAGTTCTGTAAGGACATCAAGCTTGGGAAACCAATCGCCGTCTGTAGGAGGATCTATCGGTTCCTTGATGGTGCAATCAAGGTGCTGAAGATTTGGGAACTTGTCCAGAGCATCATTCGTACCTTCAGCATATGAAATAAGAACTTGAGACAATGCTGTCAAGTCTTCTAACTTTGAACTCTCAGCTTGCAATATTCTGCTTGGTTGATCCGTAATAATGTCCCCGGAATAGCCCACTTCAAAGAAAGAACTCAGCTTAATGCTCACATGTTTTAGCTTTGACAGTTTGAGTATTCTGGGCAGTAGTACAATGATGGGAAATTCCTTTTCGATCAACAGAGTTTCCAGATTCTGGAGGTTCACCCAAGACATTGGGATAGCTTTTAGATTAGCTTTAATCCTTAAGAACCTCAAATGAAATAGGGAGCCTATTTCTTCCGCTAAAGACTCTCCCAGAACAATGTTACCCAATTGCAACACTCTGAGAAGTCTCAAGTGTCTTGTGTGACAGATATACCTGGAGTTATCAATCGAACCGCTCACTTTCAAAGACATCAGATTCTTACTACCAGCTGAAGACTTATTAGAATTGAACAAAGCTGTACATCTTTTCTGGAGTTGGCCCTTCTCGGTATGAATGGTTAAACGACGGTGTAGGAAATCCGAAGCATGAAATGGATCACCTGAATTGATTAACTTCAAAAACTTTTCCTTTTTGGCTTTTACTGAACAAAAATCATGCACAAAATCATGCACGTAGCAAACCTTGATCATACCACTGAAAGGCTGATCATTCTCACACGGGACATGATCCACCATTATCAGGCTACTAGAAATTAAAGTATCCAAGTCACTTTGAGTACCCTTGGGTGTGATATCACGATCCACCAACCCTTCAGCCACCCACAACTGCATCAACTTAGAGACTGGAGTCCGCTTGTTCTTTTGAGATCTTGCAAAGTAAAGCAACAATGGCTTCAGGTGGGACGGTAAATGGTCATAGCTTAATTGCATAACCTTCATCATCTGCAAATTGTAATTGGCCGAAATAAAGGAATCCATATTATGTTGAATCTTTAGCCACAAATCCTTTTCCTTTTCCTTTTTCTTTCCTTCCCTCCCTATAAGAATTACTCCAGCAATCAAAACAACAGCCAAAGGAAGCCCCTGGCATTTCTCAACTATTCGGTGCCCAATATGTGACAGTTCAGCAGGGCAGCTTCTGTGATCTCCAAATAACCTTTTTTCGAATAATTCCCAACTTTTTTCAGGTTTTAATAGTTGAAGGTGGAGAGGATCACTACAGCATTTAACTTGCCAACCTACCTTACTACTTTGGCTTGTTAAGATAATTCTATTTCCTCTCTTTACCTTTGGAAAACACGCTATTAACATCTCTGCTGTTGCAATATCCCACACATCATCCAAGACAATGAGGTATCTGTAATCGAGCAGTGCACTTTTTAGATTTTCAGCAAGGTCTTCCGCACTTTCTTTTTCTTCCAATCCAGTAACTTGCTGGAGAATCTCTCGCAATACCTTTGACTTGTTATACTTTTGGGAAACAGTGCACCAAGCACGATCATTGAAATGACTAGCAACTAATGCATTTTTATACACTTTTTTGGCCAGAGTAGTTTTACCAAGTCCTGGCATTCCGACAATCGAAATGACATCAAGCTCGGATTCATGTTCATCCAGGAGTTGGTGAATGATCCAGTCTGCTTCTTCCTCATGACCTACTGTTACCTCAACAAAAGATGATGAGGTTGACTCAATTGGCTCGTCAGAGGACTTTGCATCAAGGGCGTCATCCCCATTCTTATCCTCCAGCTGTAAACTGGTGACTTCTGCCACAATAAGCTTGATTCTATCAGTGACACTCGGAAGTGAGAAGATGAGATGCGGGAGAGCTTTATCTCTGACAAGAATGCAATTAATGACATGTTCTGACTCATATGCCACCTCTAAAGCACGCACCCAACAATCTTTAACTACTCCACTGTCATCCAATGTTTGCCTGACTTTCCCGAAAGATGATCTTAGGAATTCGAGGCTTTCTTTCACCATCCCAATTTCTTTCTTTATCAGAGCAACCGAATAGACATTGGAAATGAGCAAATCATTTAAATGTCTGAGTAGAAGATTCAGGAAGAGGAAACCATCATCCATACGAAAGCAAAGTCGAGATGACTCTGGAGCTTTCAAAAAAATCTGTCTGATATCTTCCTTCATTCGTTCAATTTCCTGCCACAAGGCTGGAGCTGAAAATTCTGCTTCATTGATATTAGTCCCAGAGCTCTCCTCCAACAGCTTGCTCACCAGAATGGATATCTTCCTTGTAAGTACACCAACGTGTGCCAACATATCATTCAATTTTTCTCGATGGATAAAGCGCTTTGGTATATCGGTGAGAAAGATCAATAGGAACTCCATCATGACATTAATGCCTTGAGTTGGAGCATAGTTGACTGCTAGCGCACCTTCCATGCGCCGTTGGAGAAGAATCAGATAATTTTGAAGAATCCTTGGAGATGTTTTTAGGATTTGCTTTACCCACCCATTTAGTTCTGTTGAACTTGGTTGTTTCTTGATCTTGGAAGTACAAATGCACAGAACATCCAGCTCGAATGGGATTATGTCGATGAGTAGAGAAGCAATCTTGGAAGAGCATTGAGAGACATCATACTCTTCGAAATAGTGTGAATCACCAGTCCAAAGATCAAAACAGAATTGTGTTACTCTATCAAGTATCATTTGGTAGCTAGGATAGAGATACTCAGTTCTTGTTTTGTTGACTGCGATGCATTCCATCCCATAGAAATCTCTGAGATGTCTGCATACTTCCCGAAGAATCTTGTATTCACTCATCAGGGGGAGAAGCAAATTAGAACAATACATTGGTAGATCATAAAGATGTTTGAATATGCTTTCCCTGTATTCAAACATTTTCTCCTCTGTCGTCGTGGCTACATTGTCCAATCTCAAATACCTTTTGATTTTTTTCAGCAGGTATGGTGCAAGATCATCCATGTCGTATTTGGCTAGGACAAATTTATCTTTATCGAAGATTGAATCAGTTAGATCAACAAACTTGTCCACGAAGATCCTGTCATAGAAGTCATCCAAACTCGAATTCCCAAACAGGACAAATGTTCTTAGGAATCTCAGTTCCATTCGTAGCTTTTCAAAGTCATGCAGTTTTGAAGCAATCAATTCATTCCTTATTTGATCCAAGCCATTCAAGAACTCATCAATAAGATTCCTGATTCTTGTTCTTTCTTCCTCAAACGACAGCTGCTAAATTCAATAAAATCAAACAAACAAACATCAATGATAACATTTTATTATTGTTGTTAGAAAACATGCATTCAAAAGAGACAAGAATTAAACATTACTCCTCCATCTTAATTTTCTATTTATGTGACACTATTTAACTTAGAACAAAGGAAGAATCACTTTTTGAAACTTGTCATCTAAAATTAATTATAACTACTTGTGTGACTATAAAGAAAACAAATATTTAGTAAAAACTGAACTCAAAGCCAGATGAAAGATGCAGTATACATGATGATGATACGAAAACAAACACATACATAAATTAAATGAACTCGGTAGGGGTGAAGATGTAAGAAATTAATTACCTCTTCATCCTCTTGTTCGTCACTTGAGTCACCATACGCATATGATACACGGACATGAATTCTGTCCTGTCCGGTGTAATATTTCGCACATTTCTTAATCTCATTGGCTGAATTTCCAAGATGACGTTTACCTTGAACCACACGAATGGACACTAAAGTGTCTATATCCCCAAATTCAGAAGGGATCTCCGTAATCTCGTCACAATGTTCTAGTATCAATTCCTCGAGCTTGGGAAAAGTTTCCCCATCAACTTGCCATTCTGAAATTTTGGTACATACCAAATGCAAAGTCTTAAGACTTTGATAGATGTCATTACTTGCATCCCACTTGTCCTCGCTGAAACGAGAGTCCTTTAACACCAGAATTTCAAGCTCAGGCAATGCCACGATTGCTGACAACAAAGCAGGTATCAGGGGAAAACGATTCAACCGTAACACTTTCAAGCTTGTAGGGAAGTGATATTCAATGGGAGGTGGGATTTGGTTTAGTACCGTGCGATATTGAATGCAGAAATTATTGGACCAGAGATTCTGGTATGTTGCGAAGAGTGATTCAAGTTTAGTAAGGACATCAAGTTTGGGAAACCAATCACCGTGTGTAGGAGGAACTGTCGGTTCCTTGATGATGCAATCAAGGTGCTGAAGATTTGGGAACTTCTCCAGAGCATCACTCGTGCCTTCAGTATATGAGATATGAACTTGGGATAAAGTTGTCAAGTTTGAATTCTCAGGGTCCTCTTCCTCTTCCTCTCCAAAGAAACAACTAATGACAATGTTCACATGTCTAAGCTTCAATAGTTTGCATATTCTGGGCAATAATACCATGGTGGAATATCCCGTATTGATAAACAGAGTTTCCAGATTCTGGAGGTTCAACCACGACAGTGGGATAACTTTTGCACCACGAGTCTCAATCCGTAAGAATGTTAAATGAAATAGGGAGCCTATTTCTTCTGTTAACGAATCTTCCAGAATAATGTTATCCAGTTGCAACACTCTAAGAAGTCTCAAGTGTCTTGTGTGACAGAAATAACTGGGGTCACGAACGGAACTGCTCACTTTCAACGATATGAGATGCTTACTACCAGCTGAAGATTTATTAGAATTGAACAAAACACATCTTTTTTGGAGTTGGCTGTCGTCAGTGTGAATGGTTAGACGACGGTGTAGGAAATCTGAAGCATGAAATGGAGCATCTGAATCGATTAACTTGAAAAACTTTCCCTTTGTGGATTTTACTGTACAAAAATCATGCACAACATCATGCACATAGCAAACCTTGAGCATAACAGAAATAGGCCGACTACTCTCGCAGGGGCCATCATCCACCATTATCAGGCTACTGGAAATTAAATCATTCAAGTAACTTTGAGTTGCTTCCTCCAAATTACTCTTTGATGGGATATGATCCACAAACCCTTCGGCCATCCACAACTGCATCAACTTAGAGACTGGAGTTCGTTCGCTCTTTTGAGATCTTGCAAAGTAAAGCAACAACGGCTTCAGGTGGTATGGTAAATGGTCATAACTCAATTGCATAACCTTCATCATCTGCAAATTGTTGTTGGCAGAAATAAAGGAATCCAAATTATGTTGAATCTTAAGCCACAAATCCTTTTTATTTTCTTTCATTCTAACAATTACTCCAGCAATCAAAACAAGAGCCAAAGGTAGACCTTTACATTTCTCAACAATTTGGCGTCCAACATCTGACAGTTCAGAAGGACAGCTTCCTTCTCCAAATACCCTTTTTTCGAACAACTCCCAACTTTTTTTATATGTTAAAACTTTGAGCTCATGAGGATCACTACGGCATTTAACTTGCAAACCTACCTTTTTACTTCGGCTAGTTAAAATAATTCTACTTCCTATCTTAACCTTTGGAAAACATGCTATTAACATCTCCCCTGTAGCAATATCCCACACATCATCCAACACAATGAGGTACCTTTTATCGAGTAGTGCTCTTCGTAGCTTTTCAGCAAGGTCATTCTCACTATTTCCTTCCGAGCCAGAAACTTGCTGAAGAATCTCCCCCAACACCTTTGACTTATTATACTTTTGGGAAACAGTGCACCAAGCACGAACATCGAAATGACTAGCAACCAATGTATCTTTATACACTTTGTTTGCCAGAGTAGTTTTACCGAGTCCTGGCATTCCAACAATCGGAATGACATCAAGCTCGGATTCATGTACATCAAGGAGCTGGCGAATGATCCAGGCTTCGTCTTTCTCACGAGCTACTGTTGCCTCAACAAAAGATGATGAGGTTAACTCAATTGTTTCGTGTGAAGACTTTGCATCAAGAGAGTCATCCTGATTCTTATCCTCCAGCTGTAAACTGGCGACTTCTTCCACAATAAGCTTGATCTTATCAATGACACTCGGAAGTGAGAAGATGAGATGCGAGAGAGCTTTATCTCTGACAAGAATGCAATTAATGACATGTTCTGCCTCATAAGCTACTTCTGAAGCACGCAACCAACAATCTTTAACTACTCCATTAGTGTTATCCAATGTTTGTCCGACTTTCCTGAAAGATGATATTAGGAATTCGAGGCTTTCCTTCACCATCCCAATTTCTTTCTTTATCAGAGAAACTGAATAGACATTGGAAATGAGCAAATCATTTAAATGTCTGAGTAGAAGATTCATGAAGAGTAAACCATCATCCACAGGAAAGTGAAGTTGAGATGACTCTTGAACTTTCATAAAAATCTGTGTGATATCTCCCTTCATTTGTTCAATTTCTTGGAAGAAGTCTGGAGCTGAAAAGTCCGCTTTGTTGATATTATTCTCAGAGCTCTCGTCCAACTGTTTGGTCACCAGAATAGATATCTTCCTTGTAAGTACTCCAACATGTGCCAACATATCGTTCAACTTGTCACGATGGATAAAGCACTTTGGTACATCAGTTAGAAAGATTAATAGGAACTCCATCATGATTTTGATGCTTTGAGTTGGAGTGTAATTGACAGCTACTGCACCTTCCATGCGTCCTTGGAGATGAATCAGGTAATTTTGAAGAATCCTTGGAGATGCTTTTAGGATTTGTTTAACAAACCCTTCTAGTTCTGATGACCTTGATTCTTTCATGAGCTTCGAAGTACAAATGTATAGAACTTCCAGTTCAAGAGGGATTATGTCGATGAGTAGAGATGTGATGTTGGAAGAGCATTGAGAGATGTCATAGGCAGTATACTCGTCGCAAAAATCTTGTCTATCCTTTACAGCCCAAAGATCAAAACAGAATTGTGCTACTCTATCAGCAGTCAATTGGAACCGATGATAGAGATATTCAGTACTTGTTTTGTTGGCCGTGTGGATAGGATAGAAATCCCTCAGATGTCGGAATACTTGCCGAAGAATCTTGAAGTCACTCATCAGGGGGAGAAGCAAATTAGCACAATACTTTGGTAGATCATGGAGGTGTTTGAAGAGGTATTCAAACATTTTCTCCTCTGTTGTCGTGGCTGCATACTCATTTTCCAAACTCAAATAAGTTGTCATCTCTTTCAGAAGCTGAGGGGCAAGACACTCCATGTCGTATTTCGCTAACATTGATTCATCTTCATCTTCATAGAAAAGTGACCAAGTAAGTCCATCAAACTTCTTTATCTTCAGGGACATCCTGCCATAAAAGTCATCCCAACTCGAATTCCCAAACAGGACAAATGTTCTTAGGAATCTCAATTCCATTCTTAGCTTTTCAATGTCATCCAATTTTGAAGCAATGAATTCTTCTTCCTCCTTCATTTTCTTCAAGCCATTCAAGAAATCCTCAATGTGATTTCTGATTCTTCTTCTTTTTTCCTCAAATGGAAGCTGCTAAATTAAAAACCAAACATCAGTCCTGATATATTAGCGACAGATTTTATTGTTTAGTTACAAAAATAATGAGTAAGAAAGGACCTGCACTATGAAAATGAAAGAAAGTGTATTTATTTGAGATCAAAGAAAGGTTTTGTCTCTCTTATAAAAAAAACAAGTGACAAGATCAAAACCTAGTTTTTTCAATCAAGATTATTGACAAAAGCAAAAGCTATTTCAAGGAAGAACATTGCTCATATTCAACGAGGGAAATACTCGAGTGTTGCAGTGTCTTTAGTTGTAATTTGAGTTTTGTGTCGTGTTCTTATATTGTAAATCTACTACTATACTATAAAGGATAATAGATCATTTCTCCTCTTATATTGCAATTTGAGGTTGTGGCTATAATTAGTTGTGGTGTAGTGTTGAAGTCTATATCAAGCAGAGAGAGTTAGTGTAAAGAGCAATAAAATTATTGCTTGATTGTCTTGTAATAGAGGTGTTATAAAGTTGGTACGATTAAGAGTTTAATCCTTTGTGATTACTTGAATCTGCAATTATGAGTTGTTTGAAGTTAATTGAACATTGAGAAATTATGTGAGATGGGTCATGGTTTTTTCCTTCGTTGAGTAAGGAAGTTTACACATAATCATACCATGTCATTTTACATTCAGTATCTGACTTCAGCACTTTTGTTGATTGGTTTTGTCAAGAAATAATATCATATATATTATATTAACTACTAAAAGTGAAAAGGTGTTAAGTCAAAAGTTGAATCATCTTTTTAATGCAATTAAATGAGAAAGATACTAAGAAAGATGAAAATGAAAAGATGATGATTTTAAGACCTTTCTTTTCTGAAAGTTAAATTTTAAAACTCCTCTTTTCGTTTTCTCATATATTGAATGAAGGAGAAAAGTTGGTCTTGCAAACTATCTATATTTATATTTTATTTTAGGCTTAACTCATAAAGAGACGTCTAAACTTGTCCTCATTTTTCACTTAGATACCTAAATTAAGACAAGTTCCTAATAGACACCTCAATTGCTAAGATTTGATCTCATTAAACACTTTTATCCTACTTGGAACTCTCCACAATCTCTTCCCCTGCAAACTTTGAATCATAAATTACTCTCTTTCACGTAATTTTATCATACATCACTAGGTCTTTCTTTTGCATTTTATACTAAGCATTTCATTGGCTCATGATCCTTGCATGAAGATATACAATTACTGAAATTGAGAACAGTTGAGGAAGTTTCAAAGTAAGGTTAAAGTTACTCAGTGGAAAGTATATAGACTGGCTTACCTTGAGGCTGACAAAGATAGTCTAATAAGACATATCAAGACTCTTTATAACCGAATTCTTCAGAGATGTTTTAGTTGCAAGCTTATGGTGATTCACTGATATGTATACATTTTAGTATTGGTTGGAAAAAAATCATTCTGGTTGTTCTTTTGTTTGTCGATTACTTAAGACGCTGGCAACTCTATATTGTTATTGTGGCTCCCCAATTTATCCTGTTGCAAATTTAACTTCCTAAAAGTTATAATTGGAGGATGATCAGATTTTTTTTATGGTGATCCATGTTGAAAATGCCCAATAGCCTGTATCGATCTGGATACAATTTTGTATTAAGAGTTTTTTAAATGCCATGTGTTTTGATATTTATCGAAAGATTGTAATGTTACTTCAATGAGTATGACTGCACAGTGTGTTAAAGATGTCTTAATTTTTGAAGGAGAACTTCTCCCTGAAGACAATAATGTTGCTTCCTAACCAAATGCATTCGACAACTTTGTTATATTTAGAACTTCAGATGGAATGTAATATGAGGTGGTGCAGTTGCCAGCTCTTATGATTAATAACACATGTTCAACCATTATTTTGCAACATTATTAAAAATGTAATCTTTACTAGCATTGTTGTATCTAAAATCTTAAATGTTTGTTCTTTTGGTTACAAACTTATAGCTAACAAAACTCTAGATTTGTTAATTCTCTCTTGAGGTTATTTATACTCCATATACTAGCTAGCTAGAAAATGTTGTTATGAGCAATAAAATTCATGATTTATTGCATCACCAACTCAAAGTTTCAGCTTTTTGAGTTGGCGGAAGATTTATGCCACCAACACATAGTTCTATTTATAGAGTCTTTTTTTTCACTTATCTTCCTCTCTCGTGGTCTTGCCCTCTCTTTCTCTTTTCTTCTCTATGCTTTGTTCAGTTGCTCTTTATGTTCATTGCTTGCTTTAATTTCATCGAAGTTTCAATTTCTCTAACTGATTTCTAATTAATCTATGGCATTCATTGAATTCATGGATTCTCGTGAGTATCTATTGGAATCAATTAGTTTGTTAATAGTTAGTTATACATATTGTACTTATGAGCCCAAATTATAACTAATTAGTCAAGTGGTTAGTTAGGAAGATTAGTTAGTTTGTTGGTATTAGCTAATCACTTGTATATATATGCACACCACGTGTACCAATACACAGTTTTGCATGTACAGAATTTCCCCCAAACCCTCTTCTCATTTCCCTCAAATCTTCTTCTCTAATTTCCTGCTTCTCCATCCTCAAAATTCCACATGGTATCAGAGCCTTGAATTAATGAATTGATTCAATGATCTTGTAATCGAGATAGGGAGCTGATTCTCGACAATGGTGAATCATGGAAGCAAGTTGACAATGGAGAACTCTGCTGAAAATGTCACCAATAATTCAGCGGAAACTCTAGATCAAATCGAGAGGAAGAGAAATCATCCTTTGTACCTTCATAATTCAGGAAGTATTCTTACTGTTGTGCAGCTCACCAGAACAGGGAATTACGCTCTTTGGAGTAGGTCAATATTGATCAATCTTCGAGCAAAAGGGAAGCTTAGTTTTGTACTAGGAACGTGTAAGAGGAGTGATTACGAAGGGGAGATGGAAGAACAGTGGAAAAAGTGTAATGCCTTTGTGTTGGCATACACTGTGTCGAAGAAATTGCTTAGTAGCATTGTTTATGCAATAGATACAACTATGGTATGATCAGATCTAAAGGAGAGATTTGACAAGGTCGATGGATCAAGAGGTTATCAGCTGCATAGGGAAATTTGCACGGTTAGTCAAGGTAATTTGACTATTTCTGCTTATTTCTCGAAGCTGCGATTGTTGTAGGATGAGTTTGATACTCTTGTACCCCCTCTTCATGTAATTGCGACAAGTCCAAAACATATATAGATCACTTAGCATGTCTGAAATTGTTTCCATTCCTGATGGGGCTGAATGAGACATATAGTCATGCGCGTAGTCAAATCCGGATGATGAGTCCATTGCCTAGTGTTGGAAAGGCATATGTAATGATAATGGCTGATGAGGGACAGAGAATGACTGCAAATATACATGTAGGAGTAAATATGCCAGAACCAATTGCACTATATGCAGGAAGAGGCAATTTTCAGCAAAGGAGGCCACAGTTTAAGAAGAAGAACTAGGATCAAGTATGTCATTTTTGTAAGATTCAAGGTAACATTAAGGAAGATTGTTACAAGTTGAATGGCTACCCTCCTAATTGGAAGTTCAAAAAAATAATCTGGTCCAGCATCTTATCAAGCTAATCAAGTGCAACATAACAAGCAGCAGGAAGTGGCTAATCATGTGAACTTCATTAAAAGTGAGATAAACTCAGTGAATGAATTTGCACCTCAGATGGCTAAGGGAAAGAACATTGAGTCTGTTGCATCACTGGCCACACAACCTACATTTACACCAGGACAGTACAACAAAATCATTCAGATGTTGAATAAGGAAGAAGCTGGTTCAGGCTATGGAAATGGACTGGATGACATGGCTAACATGGCAGGTATAATCACTAATCCTACTACCTTGTCTGTAGCAAATAAATTGACAGCTAAGGATGAGAGATTGATTGTAGACTCAGGAGCTACTTGTCACATGACATCCAAATTAGATAGGTTAAGATGTGTGTCTAATTGCACTGGAAGAAATGTGCACTTACCTAATGGTGAAGCTGCTTCAGTTACACATGTTAGTCAGTGCAGTGCAGGTTGTGGTGGTGTGTTAGACAATGTACTCATTGTTCCGGCTTTCAAATATGACTTACTTTCAGTATCTAAGTTAACTTCTTTCCTAAGTTCTTTGTTCTTCAGGACCTCTTCAATGGGAAGGTGAAGGGGATTGGTAAGGAGATTGATAGACTCTACTACTTTCCAGCTCATACCACATGTGTAGGTGGTCAAAATAATGAGACAACATTCATGACAAAACACTCAGACACACACAAGCTGCTATGTCATAACAGGTTGGGACACCCTATTACAAAGGTGCTACAACAACTACTGTTAGACAAAGAACACATTGATGATAATGAATGTAGTAAATGTCCAGTGTGTCCTCTCGCAAAGCAAACCAGATTGCCTTTTAAATCTAGTATGTCTAGGGCAGGTGCTGTTTTTGATATGATTCATTTAGATGTATGGGGACCATAAAAGATTGCTACTCATAATGGATGCAGATTTTTCTTAACCATTGTTGATGACAATTCTAGAATGACTTGGCTATATTTGCTTAAAATGAAGAGTGATGTGCTTTCAGTGTTGAGATTGTTTATGACTCTAGTTAAGAATCAATTTAACATGCATGTTAAAAAGGTGAGATCTGACAATGACACAGAATTCTTTAATGCGGAATGTGGGAATCTGTTTAGATCACTTGGCATCATTCATGAAAGTAGTTATCCCCACACTCCACAGCAGAATGGAGTGGTGGAGAGAAAACACAGGCATATACTTGAAGTAGCTAGAGCACTTAGATTTCAAGGATGCATTCCTATCAATTTTTGGGGAGAATGTGTATTGGTTTCTGTCTATCTGATAAATAGATTACCTACTATTGCATTACGAGGACAAACTCCTTAAACTACAAAGTCCTAATGTTGATCACCTTAAAGCCATAGGCTGTTTATGCTATGCCACTAAGATGGTAAAGCCTGACAAGTTTTCACCCAGAGCAGAAGCATGTGTGTTGATGGGTTATTCAATGACTCAAAAGGGATATCTACTATATAGTTAGTCCCAAAAGAAATTCTTAGTTAATAGAAATATTGTGTTCAAGGAGGATGTATTTCCATTTCAACATACAACCATCATGCACATGCCACTATTTCAAGCTGAAAATAATAGATTCCAGAATGATTATGATATACATGAGGAAGTCATCAACCTTCCTGCACCTGCTGTTTAGAGGACAACACAGATCAAGCAAGGGATGTATATGAAGATAACACATCTGCAAACATGGAGGCATCCTCCATAATCACTGGAAGCAATAGTCAAGCAGCACGATCAAGAAGATCTTCTAGGATTCCTTATCCTCTCATTTGGATGAAGGATTATGCCACTACTAACACTGGATCTCATCCCTACTCACAAAGCAATTATGTTTCTTATGACAATGTGACCTCTAAGTACAAAGCCTATTTGACAAAATTTTCTACAGATGTTGAGCCAATGAACTATGAAGAGGCAGTAAAGGACAAAACATGGGTACAGGCCATGCAGGAAGAAATTCAAGCACTGGAAGAGAATGGTACTTGGAAGATAGTACATTTACCAAAGGACAAGATAGCTATAGATGCAAGTGAGTGTTTAAAATCAAATACAAAGCTGATGGTCAAATAGACAGATTTAAAGCCAGATTGGTAGCCAAAGGGTATAGCCAGACTGAGGGGATTGACTACCAAGAAACCTTTTCCCCTATGGTGAAAATGGCTACAGTGAGATCTATTATAGCTTTGGATGCTGCTGAAAGATGAACCATCTATCAAATGGATGTTTCAATGCATTCTTGCAAGGAGATTTGTTTGAGGAAGTCTACATGAAATTGCCCAAGGGACTCTGCAATCCAAGAAAGAACAGGGGTCTTGTCTGTAAGCTCACTAAGTCACTCTATGGACTTAAGAAAGCTTCCAGACAATGGAATGCAAAGCTGACTGAGGCATTATCAAACTCAGGATATGTTCAGAGTCATCTAGACTATTCCTTATTCACAAAAAGAAAAACTTCAAGTCTGGTAGTGATTTTGGTATATGTTGATGATCTGTTGATTACAGGAAATGATTTAAAATTAATGGAAGAAACTAAGAAAGTTCTACATAGTTACTTCAAGATCAAGGATCTAGGGGAGCTTAAATATTTTCTGGGAATTGAGTTCTTAAGGTCCAGTAAGGGTATCATGATGAACCAACGAAAATATGCCCTGGAATTGATTGCTGAAGCAGGTTTGGGAAATGTCAGGCCAAATGTGACACCACTAGATGCAATGTGAAGCTGATAAGTACTGAATTTGATCAAGGTGTTAAATTTGCTGATGTTCTATATGAAGATGTGTATAGATATCAGAGACTAGTTGGTAAGTTACTCTATCTAACAATCACAAGGCCAGATATTGATGTGCAGTTCAGACCTTGAGCCAATTCATGCAACAACCCAAGATGTCTCATTGGAATGCTGCTCTGAGAGTCATCAGATACACCAAGCTGGAACCAGGAAAGAAATTGTTAATGAATTCTTATTGTAAACCTCATCTAACAGGCTATTGTGATGCAGACTGGGTTGCATGCCCAAATATTAGGAAGTCTATCACTGGATTCCTACTAAAGTTTGGGGATTCACTTATTTCCTGGAAATCAAAAAAGCAAAATACAGTATCCAGGAGTTCTGCAGAGGCAGAATATAGGAGCTTAGCCACCTTAACAGTTGAAATAGTGTGATGCCTGATAAAATTACCAAAATACCCCTAGAGTGAAGGTATGCGCGTAACACATCTTTCGATGCTCATATGAAAAATCCGAGACCAGATTTGTGATCAGCATGAAAAATTGAGTGGGAAAATGGTCTCGGTCAATTTTTAGAGCGACCCGATTAAAAGATAAATTTTTAATCCAAATTAAAAAATAGTGATGGTGCGCGACAGTGGCGCGTCGCGCACCTGTCGCGGAGAGGCACTTGTGTGTTTTTTCAAATTTTTCGACGGGATGGAGAAAACTCGTTCAAAAAATACCTTTCCAAAAATACGTTGTTCGCGACCGGTCCGCATCGCGGACCGTGTATTTTCTAAGCTGGAAATTTTTAAATAATTATGAGGGGCATTCCGGTCAATTCGCCACCCCTCCCAAACTCTAAGACTCGGCTAATAGTGGCGTTTCGACGTGAAAAGGGTCTATAACCCCCATTCTAAGTCCTATTCCCTAATCTAACAAGGCTAGGGCTTGAGGAGAGAAGAGAAGAGCTTGAGTTGAGGAAATTCGAGAAGAGATCCTTGACGTACTCGGTTGTTAGCTGCATCACAGGTATGTAAGGCTAAACTAAAACATGGGATTGTTCTCTCATGTGCCCTATAGAGGTCATAGATGAGTTGATGATTGAAGAGTCTACATGCATGATTCCTTTGATGGTTTTTCTTGAAAATTATATTTTGAAATTACATGTTTTCTATGTTGATGATCATCATACTATTTGTTTTCTTAAATTGAATATTTTCATGAGAATTTGCATAACCCTACATGACTATTTTGAAAAGCATGCATAATGAACTTGAAAGTTGAGTCTAAAGCCTTGAGTTGAGATTGTGATTGTTGATTGTGATTGTGATGAGAAAATGCTGATGAGTTGATAGAGTTTGATTGTCTTATGAGTCTCTATAAATGAACTCTACCGATGTGTATATTTACTTGATTCCAATGATTGTTCTAGATCTTGAGTCATTGATGAGATTGATTGATGAGAGGGTTAAAATCCCTATGAGATTGATTGATGATAGGGTTAAAGTCCCTATGAAATACCGATCTTTGACGGGGTTAAAGTCCCTACGAGATTGGTCTGATCGGGTTGATGGTTTTATGAGCATTGAGTCACGGGAGGAGTATCAAGCACCGAAATGAGTAAGAGTGAGTCCCACTTGAACTCATTAACTATGTCACCATACGTAGATGAGGCTTGGAACCATCACATGTATTGTGGTTCCCTCTTGATTAGAAGTCCCTGAAACAATAGAGGACTTATTGACGACTGACTCCATATTGGGTGAGTCGATATGGTTTCGATTCGTTCCCTACCTGAAAAGTTTGGAACGGTTGTGGCAACATCAGCGTGACTGTTGTACATTCACTGGCTCATAAGTGATTGTTGTCGGATAAGAGAAAATCCCATAAACTTCCTACCTTGAGTACTCTGAGTTTAGATGAGATGAGATGAGAGGGGGTGAGCTCCTCTGAGATGAGATGAGATGAGAGGAGGTGAGCTCCTTTGAGACGAGTCTGAGATGATTGGTGAATTCTGAGGTGTTGATAGGTCACTTGTCTACTCTTTATTCTTGTAGAGATTGACATTTGGCTAATGATGTGATTTGATGTTCATTCTGAGTTGATATTGTTACCATATTATTCTATCTGTTTCTGTTTCACTCAACTATTTTACATACCAGTATATTCCACGTACTGATGTCCACTCTGGATTGCATCGTTTTATGATGCAGAGGCAGGTACTAGAGATCGTCAATAGGCGCTCCGTTGAAGATCCGAGATTGCAGCTGATTTGGTGAGCCTTCCCTATTTCAGAGGACCCACTATGATATATTCATCTTGCTTTAGAGTTAGGGATTAAACTATTTCTTTTTTTTTTTGATTTGGGTAGCCATGGATTTGTCATTGGCACCACATGATTAGTGATAGAGGCTTCATAGATGATGGTCGAACATTGATGTTGAGATTGTGAGCTAGTTCTTTCTACTAGCCTTTATTATTATATGTATTCCTTTGAGACTTTAGATGAGATGTGTCCACTACCTATTTATATTTTCCGCTAATCAGTAGAGTTATTTGATTGAATGATGTGATGGAGCTAAGTGGTTCGCTTGGGGACTAGCAATAGTCTTCGAGTGCCGGCCACGCCAAGGGTACCCTCCCGGGGCGTGACAAATAGTGTGGGTAAGCTTATTCAAAGAGTTAGGAGTAAAGGTGATTGAACCAGCTTCCATCTACTGGATAGTAAAACAACCATACAAATTGCTGCAAATCCAGTGTTTCATAAATGCACTAAGCACATTGAAATCGATTGCCATTTTATTAGAGAGAAGATTCAAAAGGGTCTCATCAAGACTAACTACATCAACACTAATAAATCAACAAGCTGATCTGCTCACCAAAGCTTTAGGCAGGACACAACATGAGTTCTTGTTGAGCAAACTTGGAGTACTGAACATCTTCAGTACATCCAGTTTGAGGGGAAGTATTGGAATCAATTAGTTTGTTAATAGTTAGTTATACATATTGTAGTTATGAGCCAAATTATAACTAATTAGTCAAGTTGTTAGTTAGTTAGGAAGATTAGTTAGTTTGTTAGTGTATTAGCTAATCACTTGTATATATATGCACACCATGTGTACCAATACACAGTTTTGCATGTACAGAATTTCCCCCAAATCCTCTTCTCATTTCCCTCAAAGCTTCTTCTCCAATTTCCTGCTTCTCCATCCTCAAAAGTCCACAGTATCTACTTCTTCCTAGGGTTTCTTGATAATAGGAATTTTGTTTATATTTATGTTCTTTTCCTTGTTCTTTTGATGACTTTGTTGATTTGAATCATTACTAGAGTCTAAAAACATGAATATGTTTTAAGCTTTTATTATAAATGTTAAAATGTTTAGCGATAATGCCCCTTTATTTTGCTGGTCCCTCGCCTTAGGGGAAACTTTCTTTCCAGCGTTAGGATGGCCTGAGCCTAAAAAAAGGTTTTCTGGGTACAATTGTTATTCATCTAAAGCATGAGATGTGTTTTATATCCTATTTTGAGAGTACTTTGCTGTATTTTTTTTTTTTTGAGAAACTACTACGGTTGACACTCTCATCTCACATTTGCATTCACACGAAAATTCATTTAATATAATTTTGAATAATTTTTATATTGTAATGCATGTAGGTGGTAAATATCAATGATATTGGCTAAGTTGAATTTGAAGGGTCGGCCTTGGTATATATGAGTGCTTACAAGCTCGAACACCCACATAAGAAAGGTAGTGGCATTGGTTGACTTGAAATTTGGAGTTATCAATGTAAGTTATTTTGTTATACTCTTGTTCCAGTTTCAACTTGCGGAGTCACATTTCTCTAATAGATATGGTTTCCTTGTAAAACCAGGTGAAAGAGGAGTGGTTTCTTCTGCCTGGTTTGATAACAGCTTTTGTACTTTGTGATACCTTGAAGAAGGAAGGGAATAGTAGCCTGGTAGGCAGCTCCAAACATTTAAAAGAGAAGAATTTTTCCTTTCAAGAAACTGACATGTGCCATGAAGAGGACAACAGAACTAATCTGGAATCTGACACAGAGAAGGGGGTAAAGTTGGACCCGGAGGCTAGCAAAGGAAATATTGTAGCACCTGCAAACGGAGCAATCAATGGAGGCTGTGATATTCGTTCCATTAATCAGTGGAGGCTATGATATCCGGAGGCTAGTAATCAGTGCTTGCATGCACCTAGATTATTTCACGGGATACATGCTCTATCCCACCAACACATATACCAAGTAATTTTGCCTCTAAGTCTTAAGTAGATGAGAATAAATCACTTGGTGTTTTACTTTTTGCTTCTGCTAGGAATAAGAACAAAAATAAAGTTGCAACTTAAATTCAATAAATCACTTGGATTCCACAACAAATGAGGAAATAAAACATTCGCAGAACCTGTGGAGGAAAGTTTGATGCTTCTTATAACTTCTTTATGAGATGCTAATATTTCTATTTAGTGGGTTTTTGGTCTCTAACATTTCTTTTTCTTCTTTATGATCTCTCTACTAACTTTATAGGTGAATTCTTGCCAAGTCTCCATGAGAAGAAGTATTGACAATTAGCTCATGAGGTGTTATTGAATTTTGTTATAGTTTAATTGTATTTAGAATCAACACCAAAACTCTCTGTTTGTAGACTTGATCAATGTTAAGTCGTGTTATTTATTTCACTCAAGATTTGTAATAAGATTACTTTTAGAAAATGTAGACAGAAATCATGATATAAATATTTTATGGGATTTTATCTCTCTGTAAATATAACATATGGTTCACTAATATGAACTACTTTTTGATGGAGATCTTTATCCCTAAAACTAAAATGACTTCTGAAAAAATGAATATACTTAACGTGTTTGGCCCGTGCATAGCACGGACAACTTTCATCTAGTCTATATCTATATCTATCTTAAAAACATGAACTCAATAATTTAAAAGTCAATTTACTAAAATATCCTCATTACTATCTACCTAAATATTCTATTTTTTTTTTGAAAAATACCCTAAAAAATAGATAACCTATATTAGCTGCCTATTCATAAGCAACATAAGCCTTTGCAAGTCCCTTCTCGGAATAGTTGCAACTATTCAAATCTAAGATTCGGAAAAGGATCGCACCCTAAGAGTATGATGTAGATAACGTATCACACTATAATCATTAATTCTTATCACACTACAATCATTAGTTCTTACTTACAAAATAAGCAACAGAACCACGTGTATTTAAGGGTGCCAAATTGACGCTCTTCTAGAATAAAATTGTATGCGAAGCTGCATGTTGTTTGTAAGAGGATCTTAGATCTGAATAGTCGCAACCTTGCAACGGCTTATTCGAATAGGCATTAACATTGCCATGTAAAACATACAAATAATGTTGTTACAAAAATATGTAAAATTAATAATTTCTAGAAAAATAACCAACTTAATTAATTACTACTAATTTGGAGCATGTAAAAGTATTGGTAGACATACCCATGACTTTCCTTCTTTTTCCATTTAATCTCTAAACTCCAACCAGCCTTCAATTTCTACAGAATTGATTTTTCAAGTAAGGATAAAAAATATTAGAAATACAAGTAAAAAAGAAAATTGAGAAATATCTATTTCCTCCGTACTGAACGGACCTATGTAGGTGCCAGAAGGTTCACCCACGGCAAAAAATTACACTCTTTGTATAAGATAAATTGTCTATATTTTTGTATATCTACTAATTTTGAGCCATCTAAATCAAAGAGGAGAGATAGCCTAGTGGTATTAGACTGCCAACTTGGACCATAAATACTAATTTTCGATTTTGCACTCTTGTTCACATATTGATACGAGGGAATTGCTCAGATGATAAGCATCTTCGCCTTCAATTCTAAGGCTATGAACAAAAATGGTGAAAGCTCGTAGAGAGAGATTAAAAAAGAAGAAGCTTAATTATAATATCATTCTATATATCCAACATATTCGTTCTATAATTATCAAGTCAAAAATCTAAACCATTTTTTTAGTTTTTATGTATGTAATCCCCAAATAAAAACAAAAAGGAGATATATTTAATCAATAATATACATGTAAATGAAATAGAAAGAACAATATTTTACCTTTTTCTTTACTTCCAAGCTGTTAACTAGGAAATTATATGCCCATAAAACTTCAATGCAAATTATATGGCCATACAACAAGAGAAAAATGACAAGTTGCTCAATAGCTCACCACACCATGCATGTTCTTACCATATTATATTTTTTATATTTAAAATTTTTGAAATAGTCAATTTTTTTTATTCAGTTTAAGTGATGATTAATTATAAGAAGTCAATTTCTTTAAAAAAAAAAAATCCCACTTACTAATAAGTTAATTCTGTCAAGAAATTTTTAATCAAAAATTGGCCAGAATCTATCCATTAGTCCACTAAACAGGCGGATAACGTGGATCTGCCAATAAAATAAAAAGGAACCTGTTGGTAACAAAGCATATTTATTTCAGGAGAGGTAGAGATAAACCGATTAAGTATTAGGGAGAAGTGATTAGACATATTATGCTCAGCTCATCGAGAATATGATATTATATGGGAGGTTATGGAGGTCACATATTAGGATAGAAAGTTAGGTCGCCACTTTAATATAAGGGGTGAAGCCACCTTATTGCTTGCTATAAGGTTCATCCGAACTCCCTTCGATGAAAAATTATACTATTTATATAGTGTTAAAAATTATCTTTCATATATATACGATAAATGTCGAGCTTCCTTCTGCTAGTTCGTGTGTTCTTTTTCAAATTTTGAACATAATTGAAATCTTTGCTCCGGCACTGAGTTGTATTATTTGTAATATTACTCTTGTAGTTTCTTTGTCCTTTTAATTTGATTACTATTTGTGAATTTTGTACATTTTGATAATTGTGAAGCTTGTTATGATTATTGTTTATGCTGGTGTAACATACTACAAAAACAATAAATTACAGTTGAAAAATAAGATGACAAAATTAACTATATAAAAATTCATTTAGTTTGAGGAGCGGATATCTCACTCTCTTTAAAAGGAGATTTAAGCCGACTATGTCATCATAATCTATACCAATAGAGTAGTATAACTCTTGACTTATCCTCTGTAGGATATAAGAACTCAACAACGTCGTATAACTCAAACAACTCCGAAAATTGGGCTTTGTATGTGACTGTCCTCCATTTCTATCCTCATGAGTGAGATCATTGGAGGAGAGAATTATTCTGGTTCAAATAGTGATAAAATTTGTGTATATTTTACCACACGTGCTCAACAACAACATCGTTGATGGGAATTAAAGAGAAGAGCAGATGATGGGAAAAAATTGTGATTCATGTTATTGACTATACGTTGCTATATAAAAAATGTACATTAACAAAACCTAAATACAAGGAAAGAGTTGCAACAAATTCCTAAATATTAGAAACCAGGACAATTGAATTCTATAGTACGTTATTAGAACTGACGTCAAGCTCAGATTCATGTTCGTCTAGGAGCTGGTCAATGATCCAGGCTGCTTCTTCCTCATGACCTACTGTTACCTCAAAATTCTTCAATCTTATCATCACATTACATTTGATTTGTCTATTTATTCATATTATTTATTAAAGCGTGAATACGCATATTTGTTGACAACAATATCATTCAAATATTGAAGGACTTTTATATTTGAGTTGATGATTTTTCGAGGTTGATCAATGGTGCTCGGACAATTATAATAGTTGATGATTTTTCGAGCACCATCTGCTGTTCAACTTGTTGTTATTATATTTGAGATGTGCTAAAATATACTACGATAGCTTCTTTAATGGACCATAAAACTTGTTTTAACAATGAAAAAGGCAACAAATTAATGAGTATTATCTCAACGCGATTCAACATCAACCATAACATTGCACACAGAAAAAAAAATAGAAACATTCAAATTTTAGCTTTAGATCCAGGATGTTGAAAGAGACAACATAATTAAATTAGTTCCAGCATCTCGACTTTCGAATAGTGAATTGAAGTAAATGAATTTGAGTGTCATCCCAAAACATTTTTTCTGCAATAGGAAAGATAAATGGTCTTTGGATCTCTAAACCAAGTTTAGATCTGCCATCCAACAAAAGTTGTTATTACAGTTAGTATAAGTTGAAGTCAAACAAGATATGCAGCAATTTTATGACTAAGAAATTAGTTACCTCTTCTGCTTCACTTAAGAAATTAGGCCCCCAATCTTGTACTGTCTACTATCCTACTAATTTAGGCATTCTGCAAACTATATATGATGATGAAAACAAACAAACAAGCATTAATTAGTAAGAAGGACAAGCCCGATGTGCCAAAACTCTCGCTATGCGCATTAGTGGTATAGATAAATCAAAAAGAAGAACTATATGACCTCGCCTTCCGTATCGTCTCACTATCCTGCTAGTTTAGGCAGTCTGCAAAAAATCAAAATGAAGATTGAAAGGTCAGGATGTAAGAAATTAATTAATTAATGAATTTATATGACAGAAAACACTAAAAACATTAATGAATTCACCAAGGTTGGTGAGAAGATGTGAGAAATTAATTACCTCTTCTTCAGTCTCTTCTTTATCCTCTTCTTCTTCCTCTTCTTCTTCTTCCTCTTCCTCTTTTTCTTCCTCTTCTTTCTCTTCTTCTTCCTCTGATGATTTATGGACATGAAGTCTGTCCTCTTCTGCAGTCTCTTTTTTATCCTCTTTTTCATCCTCTTCTTCTTCACTTGAGTTATCATACGAAGATGAGATATGGACATGAAGTCTGTCCTCTCCTGTGAAATCTTCTACATATTTCTTAATCTCCATGGCTGAATCTCCAAGGTCACTGTTAGTTTGAACCACCCGAATGGACTTTAGACTGTGTATGTCCACAAATGCAGAAGGGATCTCCGTAAGCTCGTCACAATATTCTAGTATTAATTCCTCGAGCTTGGGAAAAGTTTCCCTATCAACTTCCCATTCAGAAAATTCAGCAGAAACCAAACGCAAAGTCTTAAGACTTTGATACATGTCCTCACTAGCATCCCACTTTTCCTCCATGAAATGACAGTCAATAATCTCCAGAATTTCAAGCTCAGGCAATGCCGCGATTGCTGAAAACAAAGCAGGTCTCGTTGGAAAACCATACAACCGTAACTCTTTCAAGCTATTAGGGAAGTGATATTCTGTGGGAGGTGGGATTTTGTCTTTTAACTCAGGATTATAAGTGTAGAAATAAACAGGCCAGGCCGTCTCGTATCTTGCAATGAGTGATTCAAGTTTTGTAAGGACATCAAGCTTGGGAAACCAATCGCCGTCTGTAGGAGGATCTTTTGGTTCCTTGATGGTGCAATTAAGGTGCTGAAGAAGTGGGAACTTCTCCAGAACATCATTTGTGCCTTCAGCATATGAGATCAGAACTTCGCACAAAGTTTCTAACTTTGAACTCTCAGCTTCCAATATTCTGCTTGGTTGATCCGTAATAATGTCCCAGTCTTGGTTCACTTCAAAGAAAGAACTCAGCTTAATGCTCACATGTTTTAGCTTTGACAGTTTGAGTATTCTGGGCAGTAGTACAGTGATGGGAAATTCCTTCTCGATAAACAGAGTTTCCAGATTCTGGAGGTTCACCCATGACATTGGGATAGCTTTTAGATCAGCTTGAATCCTTAAGAACCTCAGATGAAATAGGGAGCCTATTTCTTCCGCCAAAGACTCTCCCAGAAAAGTGTTACCCAATTGCAACACTCTGAGAAGTCTCAAGTGTCTTGTGTGACAGATATACCTGGAATTAGCAATCGAACCGCTCACTTTCAAAGACATCAGATTCTTACTACCAGCTGAAGACTTATTAGAATTGAACAAAGCTGTACATCTTTTCTGGAGATGGCCCTTCTCAGTATCAATGGTTAAACGACGGTATAGGAAATCCGAAGCATGAAATGGAGCTCCTGAATTGATTAACTTCAAAAACTTTTCCTTTTTGGCTTTTACTGAACAAAAATCATGCACAACATCATGCACGTAGCAAACCTTGATCATAACAATGAAAGGCTGATCACTCTCGCTGGGGGCATGATCCACCATTACCAGGCTACTAGAAATTAAAGTATCCAAGTCACTTTGAGTACCCTTGGGTGGGATATTACGATCCACCAACCCTTCAGCCACCCACAACTGCATCAACTTAGAGACTGGAGTCCGTTTGTTCTTTTGAGATCTTGCAAAGTAAAGCAACAACGGCTTCAGGTGGGACGGTAAATGGTCATAGCTTAATTGCATAACCTTCATCATCTGCAAATTGTTATTGGCCGAAATAAAGGAATCCAGATTATCCCTAATCTTCAGCCAAAAATCCTTTTCCTTTTCCTTTTTCTTTCCTTCCCTTCCTCTAAGAATTACTCCAGCAATCAAAACAAGAGCCAAAGGCAGACCTTTGCATTTCTTAACAATTTGTTGTCCAACCTCTGACAGTTCAAAAGGGCAGCTTCCTTCTCCAAATACCCTTTTTTCGAACAACTCCCAACTTTTTTTATATGTTAAAATTTTGAGCTCACGAGGATCACTACGGCATTTAACTTGCCAACCTACTTTACTACTTCGGCTAGTTAAGATAATTCTATTTCCTCTCTTAACATTTGGAAAACACGCTATTAACATCTCTGCTGTTGCAATATCCCACACATCATCCAAGACAATGAGGTATCTGTAATCGAGCAGTGCATTTCGTAGCTTTTCAGCAAGGTCTTCCTCACTTTCTTTTTCTTTTGAGACAGGAACTTGCTGAAGAATCTCCCGCAATACCTTTGACTTGTTACACTTTTGGGAAACAGTGCACCAAGCACGAACATTGAAATGATTATCAACTAATGTGTTTTTATACACTTGGTTGGCCAGAGTAGTTTTGCCAAGTCCTGGCATTCCAACAATCGAAATGACATCAAGCTCGGGTTCATGTTCATCAAGGAGCTGGTCAATGATCCAGTCTGCTTCTTCCTCATGAACTACTGTTACCTCAACAAAAGATGATGAGGTTGATTCAATTGGCTCGTCAGAAGACTTTGCATCAAGGGCATCATCCCCATTCTTATCCTCCAGCTGTAAACTGGTGACTTCTGCCACAATAAGGTTGATTTTATCAGTGATACTCGGAAGTGAGAAGATGAGATGCGAGAGAGCTTTATCTCTGACAAGAATGCAATTAATGACATGTTCTGACTCATATGCCACCTCTAAAGCACGCACCCAACAATCTTTAACTACTCCACTGTCATCCAATGTTTGCCTGACTTTCCCGAAAGATGATCTTAGGAATTCGAGGCTTTCTTTCACCATCTCAATTTCTTTCTTTATAAGGGCAACCGAATAGACATTGGAAATGAGCAAATGATTTAAATGCCTGAGTAGAAGATTCAGGAAGAGGAAACCATCATCCGTACGAAAGCAAAGTCGAGATGACTCTGGAGCTTTTAAAAAAATCTGTCTGATATCTCCCTTCATTCGTTCAATTTCTTGCCACAAGTCTGGAGCTGAAAATTCTGCTTCATTGATTTTAGTCTCAGAGCTCTCCTCCAACAGCTTGCTCACTAGAATGGATATCTTCCTTGTAAGTACACCAACGTGTGTCAACATATCATTCAATTTTTCTTGATGGATAAAGCGCTTTGGTATATCGGTGAGAAAAATCAATAGGAACTCCATCATGACATTAATGCCTTGAGTTGGAGCATAGTTGACTGCTAGCGCACCTTCCATGCGCCCTTGGAGAAGAAGCAGATAATTTTGAAGAATCCTTGGAGATGTTTTTAGGATTTGCTTAACCCATCCATTTAGTTCTGTTGAACTTGGTTGTTTCTTGATCTTGGAAGTACAAATGAACAGAACATCCAGCTCAAAAGGGATTATGTCGATAAGTAGAGAAGCAATCTTGGAAGAGCATTGAGAGACATCATACTCTTCGAAATAGTGTGATTCACCAATTCTTCTCTCTCCAGTCCAAAGATCAAAACAGAATTGTGTTACTCTATCAAGTATCATTTGGTAGCGAGGATAGAGATACTCAGTTCTTGTTTTGTTGACTGCGATGCATTCCATCCCATAGAAATCTCTGAGATGTCTGCATACTTCCCGAAGAATCTTGTATTCACTCATCAGGGGGAGAAGCAAATTAGAACAATACATTGGTAGATCATAAAGATGTTTGAATATGCTTTCCCTGTATTCAAACATTTTCTCCTCTGTCGTCGTGGCTACATAATCATTCTCCAAACTCAAATAACTCTTCATCTCATCCAGTAGCTGAGGGGCAAGATATTCCATGTCATATTTCGCTCTAGATTTATATTCATTCTTATAGAAAAGTGACCAAGTATGTTCCTCAAACTTTTTTATATTCACCCGGGACATCCTGATATAAAAGTCATCCAAACTCGAATTCCCAAACAGGACAAATGTTCTTAGGAATCTCAGTTCCATTCTTAGCTTTTCAAAGTCACCCAATTTTGAAGCATGTAATTCATTCCTTATTTTCTTCAAGCCATCCAAGAAATCTTCAATAAGATTCCTGATTCTTCTTCTATTTTCCTCAAATGGAAGCTGCTGTTAAATTTTTTTTTTAAAAAAAACGTCACTTACTGGTAGGAAACACTAAATTCAAATAAGTTTGAACGAGAATTCCACTTGGGCAATATATTACTAATGGAAAGCAACCAATCAACCACTAAGTAGATAGAAAGGAAGCGGAGAAAAAGGGAAACTCAAATTTGGTAAACCAATCAGAGAAGATTTTGAAGCACTAAGCAGATTGAAAGAAATCAGGCAAAAAGGAAAACTCAAATCTGGCGAATCTATCAAGATCAAAATCAGAGAAGATTTTCAAGAAAAAAGATCTCACTGTCAATCAAGACCAATCAAAAAAAGATCTGCACAAAGATTGGGAAGAATCAGATGATTGCCTATCCTAAGCCTTATCATTATTCTTGGAAAGAGGATTCATCATTGCCTCAATCTAAGGATCAATTCCCTTGGGATGCCATCCCATCTACATAAAAGGAGGCATCCAGGATATCTCAAAGCATACAAGCCTACTGCCTTCAAGACTATCTTCAAACTCTTCATCTTTAAGAAATTCATTGTAATCCATTAGTTTAACTGTGATAAAAAAAGAGAGAAAGGAAGGAAAAATTGAAAGAGAGGATTGTATCAAAAGAAAAAGAAACACAAGAAAAAATTGAGAGTGGTAGATTAAGTTTAATTTCTTGTAACCACAACATTTCAAAGGTTTGAAGAGATTTCCTTGCAACCCAAGGGGATAAACGGATTCACATTGGATCCGCACCAGTATAAATATTCGATACTGAACTTTCTTTTTACGCTCTTTAAATTTTACAAACTGTCTTACTGTTCTTAGTCAACTATCACTTAAGTTAGTTGACTAACTATCAACAGTTTTAGGTAAAATAAAAAAAGGGAAGAAATTTTAATTCACCCCTTCCCCCCCCCCCCCCCCCCCCCCTTTTGCACTTTCAATTGGTATTAGAGTCTGGTCTCACTATATTTTTTGTCTAAACACAGGTGAGAAAAGATCATGGCAAATCAACATCAAGAAATTAGAGCCTTCTTGTAAGAGGGAACATCTCAAACCAAACCTCCCTACTTCAATGGGAAGTACTTCTCTCACTGGAAAATAAGAATGAAAACATTTATAAAATCCTATGATGTGAAGGTTTGGAGAGTTATCACACTTGGTAACATTCTCATTCCTTTGGCTAAACCAACAACTGAGAGTCCATCAAGCGTTGAAGGTAGCCTGACACCAGTCATATCTAGTTTAGAGAACTACACGAACGAGCAAATGAAAGTTATTCAAATAAATTCTAGGGCAAAGAATGTTCTCTACAGTGCCATTCTTGTGGAGAGGAATATGAAAAGATCTCTAGTTGTGAAACTGCCAAGGAAACATGAGACAAACTCAAAGTCACCTATGAAGGAACTGACAAACTCAAGGAGACAATTGTCAGTCTACTTATTTATGAATATAAGCTATTTCAAATGAAGGAAGGTGAATTAGTTGAAAGCATGTTTGCTCGTCTCAGCAAAAGCATTGATGAGCTCAAGGCTACAGGCAAAGAATATTCTCCCATTGAGCACATCAGAAGGACCCTCAGAAGTACCTCCTTAATGGCATGCCAAAGTGGTTGCTCTTGAAAGCATGAATATTACATGCCTCACTTATAATAAAGTCAGAGGTGATCATATTGCCTTTGAGAAAACATATCTCAACAAAAAAGGGAAAGAGGACGACAAGAAAAAATATGTTGCTTTCAAAGCTTCTAATGAAAATCAGGATGATGAAGAAGATCTAAATGAAGATGAAATTGCACTGATTACTAAATTTGTGATGGAAACCTTTAGACGCAATAGAAATCAACGAAGAGGTAAGCAAAACTATTCCAGAAATAAGCAAATAACTAACTACAATAGAAATGATGGCAGGTGCTAGGAATGTGGAGCCTTATCGAGTAGAGTTTTCTGGACACCATCTATGTACTCTAAATTACAAGTCGTAGATGGGTTGACGACCGATAATCTCAGCCTCATGAAAAGTTTTTCCAAGTTAGTTTTTGGGTCCCAAATTCTACGGACCCAACTATGAATCATAGAAGCTTCTACGGGTCATAGTTTGGGCTCATAGAATGAGTTCTAGGACCCAGAAATCCATCCTAGATAGTTTCTACGAATGAAATTCTACGGACCGCAGATTGCCCCGTAGATGACCTGGGCAACTTTTTAAGAAGGATTATTTTAGTCTTTTCTCACCCTTTCAGAGCCTACACTCGACGATTTTACACCTAATGAAGTCCCTAAACATCATCATTCAACCTCATCACACTCAAATACATTCTCAAGACTTAGAACAAGGTTTCAAGAGGAAAAAAGCAAGGATTTCAAAAGAATCTAGTGAGTAATTCAATGTACTTCCATAGTTTAAATATTTCAAATGTGTAATACTAACTAAAACATAGATTATCTTCTTCCATATGTTCCCAATAGATAGGATTTGTTGAATTATGAATGATTGAGCCTTTCATGAATATTTTTTTTGAGATTTTTGTTAAATCCTAGTATATTCTGACATAACCTTGTATAAATGATAGTTTTTATGAATCAACACTTGTAATAGATGGTTATATTTTTACATGAACCTTGGGGTGAATTTTTGCATTTATTATATACTACGTTTAAATTGGTATACATGAGTATGATTTGAGCCTAAAAAGTCTATAAAAATTATAAATGTTTTAACTCTATTTTTGTACCTGAATATCTTGAATGTGAATAGTAGATGAGATAGAGTCTTTATGAGTTACGAACTATTTCTAACAAAAGAGTTAATAGTTGATGTAATGAATTGAGTTTGACAAGTTTCCAATGAGACTAATTGAATGAGTTAACCGAAGAGGTTGATTGGAGTCTTATGAACATGTTGAGTCTTAGGAGAAGTGTTGAATACCAAATTGAGTGAGAGTAAATAACAACCCAAACTCAATAACTATGTAGCCAAAGTAGGAGATGATTTAACCACAAAATAGAATTTTTTTTGTTGTCCCAAAAGAAGACTTGACTGATGGGATGTCCTTTACCCTGGCAAGGTATTGGATCGATGTGGCAATGACATCACTTTGTTGTATCATCACTAGTTCATAGGTGATGGTTGTCAGTTAGAAATCTCAAATTAGGATGTACGAGTACTTGATGTGAGTGGATTGCATTGTATACTCTTGAGTCTTTTGTGATCTTTGAGTTTCACTGTCATATTGAGTTGAATATCTGAGTTGAGTACATTTTGAGCTTATGGTTTCCCAGCTATTTACATGCAGTACATTTCACATACTGATGTCACTCAACATTGTATCATTTTATGATGCAGATACAGGTGTTAAAGATCGTCAACAGGCACTCTGTTGAGATCCATTCCATTCCTAACAGTGGTGAGTCCTCCTAGCTCATTGGAGACATTCTATTTTCTATTATATCTTTTCTATTTTCTAGAGTGTTTCTTTTTTGGATAGCCATGGGCTTATCATTGGCACCATCTATACACTAGAGTTAGAGGCTTTATAGATAGAGATAGATTGATTTGATGTTCTTATTTACTTGATTTGTCCCATGTTAAATTATTCTTTAAACTCTTGAATTGAGTCTTTTGTTATATGATTGATGATGTAGTCACACCAAGTGGTTCTCTTGGGAACCAGTTATGGTTCCTGAGTGTCCGCCACGTCTAAGGTACCCTCTTAGGGCATGACAAACTTGGTATTAAATCAAATAATTCAAGATTCCTAGGATGCTTATGAGACCATGTCTAGTGGAGTCTTGCTTATGGATATATTGTGCACCACATATATAATCAAAATGCTACATTACATTAAGAATTGTCCGACTTCTTTTGTACTCTGAGTTTGTGTGATAGAATTGAGAGGTGTAACGTTGAAATTTAATGAGTATGTATTTGTTGGCTATGACGTAAACTTGATGATTGAAATATCAAGTATGTATTTGTTGGCTATGACGTGAGTTCAGAGGACTACAAGTTATATAACACAAGTAATAACAAGGTGATGGTGAGGTTAACGTTGAATTTAATGAGAAAGTAGCATAGAATTGAGAGGCCCCCAAAAAATAACTTATGATTTTCTTCCATACTTAGGAGTTGAAGACCAACTAGAGACCTAATGTAATTCCACCTTTTTCACCATTAAATGTTGCATATACAACTATTTAATTTTTCATACTCTTTTGTTATTCTCTCCGTTTCATCATAGATGAGCATTTTTTTTATCTTTTATACAGTAATTAAGATAATTACTCTTTAAATTGAACACCCTTATGCAAATTCCTGGCCCAGTCACTCTCTATCTGTAATATTTTGCTAGATAAAATATAATTAGTCGTAAGATAATATTTTCTTGTTTACTTATTAAATTTTAAAAAATAAGTAAGAAAACCACTTATTTTTTAAGAAAAAATTTTCCTTTGTACTAAATACACCCTTACACTTTGTTTCGATAGTTATTACGTGTTATTTCATAATGTATGGTATTGCATTGTATTATGTTCCGCTGTGTCATATTATATTACTTTAATGAATACATTTGGATAGATTGTATTGTTCTTCGTCTTTACATGATGTCATAAATCAACAATTTGAAATGATAAACCTATAAGAAAAGTAGCGTACAGGGTAGAAGATAAGGTAAAGATAAAATAAGATCATAAATAACAAAAAAAGGATCATAAAATAAGAAGATAATATTAAAAGTAACAACATGATCGCACCAAATTGATCTCTATATAAAATGAGACTTTTCGTGATTACCTAATGATAGATTTAAATAATACGATATAATAAAATTAAAAATAACACTTAAAACAAATATTGTATTCAGACTAACGACGGATAATAACCATCCAAGATGTTGTTTACTAAATGTACTAATTTGGAGTATGTAAAAGTATTGTTAGACATACCTCTGACATTCTTCTTGTTTGCCCCTTCTTTGCTCTTCTTCCTCCTTTTTCCAAGTAGCCTTCAATTTCTAGAGAATTAAAATTTTCAACTACTATTGATGTTAATTATCAGATCATCCAACATATACATTCTGTAATCATCAACTCAAAAATATAAACCATGTAATCCGTAAATAAAAACAAAAAAAGGGATATTACTCTATCTGCCTTTGAGTTCAACTATATCTTTCGAATCAATAAAATACATGTAAAATGAATAGAAAGAGAAAATTAGAAAAATATTTTACCTTTTTCTTTACTTCCAAGCTAATAATCTCCCATGAAAATTAACAATATGTGATAATAATCTGCTAAAATGTTTCTAAGAGAGCTTCAATATATGGCCATACAACAAAGAGAAAATGACAAAAATGATCCCTTAGGTTTGTTAGTAGGTTCAAAATAGTCCCTTGAGTATTGACTAAGTCATTTTGGTCCCTTTAAGTAAAAATAAATTAACGATGGACAAATTATGCAGCCAAATACCAAAATTCATAAGTATATCTATTTAATAATAAAATAACCACAACTACATACCCAGTGGAATCCACAAGTGGGATTTAAGGAAGGTAAAAATGTACGTATATCTTACCACTACCTTATAGAGATAGAGAGATTGTTTTTGAAAAACCCTCGTCAAAAATATTTATTAGCTACGGAATAATTTAACGATGAAATTCGTTTCTAATTTTGATCATCAAATATTTATTTAATATCAACATCCATATTTGACCGTTGATTATGTTGGCTTATCATATTTTATGAAGCCTAATGGAGTTGAGATCTGGTTTAATAATTTTAAATTGGAAGTCACCATAAAATATTGAAAAAAGAAAACTATTTTAAATTATTTCGACAGTTGGATATACTCCACACTCGTATTAATCTTCTTGCATTATTTTAGAGAAAAAAGCAATTTAATAATATTAATAAATAGAAAAAAAAAAACACTACTTTTCATTTTAGTAGTTATAATATGAGAAAGTACTCCTAATAATTTCTTTTGAGACAATACTTTAAATTTACATCCTAATTCAAGTACTTCCAGATTCCTTTGTGATGATACAAAGTCTTATAATGTGGATCGTCATAATCAAATTTAAATTTCAAAATAAAAATAAAAGAAATTAAAAGATGGTGCACAAATTTTTCTCGATTTAGATTGGTGTAGTATGAGACTTTACTATTTTATCACTTCTAAATTTAGAAAAATCTAATTGAAATGGGCAATCTTAAGTTATAATTTGTTTTGAGCCGATAATATATTGAAAACATCTTTGCTTCCTTTTCAATTAGGTTTGATCATCATATTTAATCAGTCATCTAATCCCCTCCATGTTCCCCTATCCCTTCTTTCAAATTTTTTTTAAAGAAAAATTCAATCACTTTCATAAGACTACAACATTATTATTGGTTATTTGTGTATAGGACGTGAATGTTATCCTTCAATTCTTTATTTAAGATTAAAAGCTACTTTATTTTACTTAATTAGTAGACATAATTAAAGTAGAAATCTAAACAAGTATTCCAATAATACATCATTAAATTTCATAAGTCAACGCAGATAAACAATTCTTGGTGAGTTGTTCCTGACTTTTTGTTAGCCCCAAAGATTCCCCACCCTTACTAATTTTAATTAGTTATTCATATTATATACTTAAGTATGGTTAAGAAGAAAACAAGTTATTCAATTTGATAAATATTTTAATTCATAGAAAGTAAACAAGTTTCTCTTTCTATCTCAATTTATATTTTTGTCACTATTTGAATTTTGAAAGTCAATTTTTTTAGTTTTGATTATGAATACGGAGGTGAAATCTTTAATCGGTGTAATTGCAGGTTCAATATCAAATACGAAGTGCCTTCGTGGTCATTAACAAGGATTGAAATTTCTCAGATTCTTTCTAGGATAGGATATTTTAGAGGGTGCTACATATACTTAAAGCAATACATCTATCCAAATATTGGATAAAACAATATATATATATATACACACATACACATACACATACACATACACACATATATATAACACAAACACATACAATCCTATATAATGCGATACATTATAGAAAAATACGTAACAACCATTCAAATAAGCTGCAAGAGTCTTTAAAATAAAAACCCTATAAATAGTTATTTTTGTCCAGAAATTTCAACCAAAGCGGCATGAGAAGATTAGTCAACTAAACTGACAAAAACAAGTGGATTTGCCAATAAAAAAGAAGAAAAGAGTAAAAAATATTCTTAAATTATATGAAATCGAACAAATGTCTTTCACTCATAATTTGATTTAAAAATAACCTACCGCAAATAATTTGATCCACAAATATCCTTTTATAAAACTCATTCAAACTTGAGATCCACAAATTTTATGGGCTACATGCTAGCTGTCATTGGATAATTAAATTGTTTATATTGCTCATATAATAAAAGAAAGTCGTAAGTTGGTGGTGTATTTAAAAATACTGAAAAGACTTTGGTTTAATAATTCAGAATATATTGGAGTCAATTTAAAGTAATATATTGCAGATCTAACACATTATCTTTATTATATATAGCTAAATATGTGGAAGAGAGAAATTGTCATACTAATTACCATTCCTCTTCTTAATTTCTTACGCAAAGAAATAGAAATGGATGATCCATTTTCTTCAATTTTCAATACACAAAATATGGTCATAATTATGGATTACATGCAAACATAAATTAGAGATTTGGTAGATAAGTTTTATTTATAAATTTATATTAAATTTAGATTAAATCTTAAATCCAATGATACGTAAATACATCAAGAATCTCTGCTAGGCCGCGTTCGCGGAGGTTAATATACTATTATATATATCAATAAATATTTTAATAATTTATGCAAATGTTACAATCTTTATGAAATACTCTTGCACCAGATTTGGCTGCAACAACTGAAAAGGCTAAGTCCCAATCTCCGACGTAGTGCTCAAGATTCGTTTGGAACCGTGTGCATTCAAACAAACTATACTATCCCATCGAGTCTGGCCTTCCGAACTCAATAACGCAGTCAAATTTTTTAATGGAGGTTGTTTTGATAAAACGTGGAACCCACACTCATGCACCATTTTAATAAAAATTGACAAAGGGGCTCGAAACAGGAAGCCTTAGAGATGTGTGAAAGGTTGTTGTAGACCAAACTTGATGTTTTAGAACTAACCGTGCTGATAAAATTCTCATACAAGCGCAATTTTTAAGAATGTTGACCATGGTCAACTCTGAGCCAAATTTTAACAATCAAAATGCTAAAAGGTTTAAACTCGCACCGAAAGCCTTGAACTCGAGCCGACCACGCTTCTAGCATAACTTGGCCCTTTTCGGAGCTGATGAAACTATGAAAATTCTATTATAAAGGTCGTCTACTTGTATTTTTGACCGAAGTAACTGTTCAAGTTATAAGGACCTCCAAACATGAAAGACTGCACAAAAACTAAACGAACGACTAGGCAACTAAACTGACAGTGCCAGCAAGTCATAAATGTTAAAAAGTATGAAGAGCGGAGGAAATGTCCTAGAGGGCATTACAAAGAATATGTGAGACACAAGTTATATGTTTCACTTGTGTAAACATTCTTTTATTATGAGTGATTTTTGTGAGGTTATTTTTCTCGATAGTGTGTACTATTTTTTATATAGTGGATTGCTCATTTTTTCTTGGAGGAATAGGTTGATTGACTGAAACACGTTTTACATTTATGTCTCTTTTGGTATATTTCTCATTTATTCTTACTTAATATTTTACTATTTGTTTTGCTAGCTTTCGCATGATACCTGATTATTATGATCCTAATAAGTAGTATTAGAATGAAGTTAAAAATAGATGTTCATCATGATAATTTTAGTTCTCGCTGCAACCTATTTGACAATAATGAAGATTTTTATTTGAAAATTTTTATTAGAGTGTTACTATGTGCGGAGACATAGATTTAATGAAAAGAATTCCAAAGATAAAGATTCACATATTGAAAATTATTGAAGAATATGGAGAAAATTTATTTTATCAGAAATTTAGGCTAAGTGGGGAGATTTGTTGGATGTTTGTCTCGATTTTTTCTACCATGATTTTGAGTTTTTCTTTTCGTAAAGAAAAACACAAAGTTTATATATTTGGCTAGTCTTTTTTCTTTTAATGAAAAGGTTTATGACTCTATAAACAGAGCTTCCTTCATTCGAACTTGGTAGCATTCACAATATAGTCATAAGAGCTTTCAAAGTTTTATTTAACGGGAGAACTTGTGAGACACAAGTGATATGCTATCACTTGTACCTCCTTTTTACCAAAATATTATTTCTATCGATATTGTGTACTCTCTTTTACGTTGAACTTGCTCATCTCCTCTTATATATTAGGTCGATCGATCAAATTACATTAACTATTTGTGTCTATTTTGGTATACTTTGCATTTATATTCTTACTCATGATCTTTTAAAATTCTTTTTACTGGCTTTTACATGCCACCTAATTATTTTGATCATAACAGTCTTGCCCCTGTTCTGCCCTACTCCGATTGTCATGTCTATTTGTAAGGCCCAACTATCAATATTCTTAGTTGTCTTGGCAAGATAAACTTCAAATATTTTTGCATGAAGTCACGTGAACAATTGTTTTATTCAAAATCAATAATTTGTTTTTCGAATTTGTACAATCAACTCACGATTCAACGGTCAAATTTACCTCAAATGAGTTCATATTCATTGACGGATCGTAATTGGGTCTCAAACTGTCGACGAAGGTCAAAGTTCAGAGACTATGATCCTTTGATTTTGAACCACGAAACAGGAACTATGGATCGTAGTCCAAGATACGAGTTGTAAACCCTCCTTCATAGACTGGACACTGGGTTTGGGAAGGGAAATTACAAGATACAACCACGAAACGTAGAAGACCTTATGGGTCATCAAGATCCCTCGTGAAAATCAGAACTTTTTCACCCCTATCTGAGCCTTATGTACGAAATTTCTGTCTACGGTCCATAGAGTCATCTACAAGCTGTACGGTTAGTTCGTAGATGAAGTCCAAAAAGTCAATTTTTTTAAGTATGGAAGCCAACCGCGAGACCCCTCTATGGATTGTAGAAGTGTCTTCGTGGTCATTTACAGGGACTAATTATGAGAACTATGTAAATACATGGCATGCGAGGCTTGGCCATATTGATCAGCAAAGAATGAATCGCATAGCCAAAGAAGGTTTGTTGGCACAATAGATAAAGCCGAATTGTCTACTTGTGAAACTTGCCTAGCGGAAAAAACTGCAAGAAAACCATTTGGGAAAGGTACAAGAGCTGATACTCCATTGCAATTAATTAATTCTGACATTTGTGGTCCAATGAATGTAAGGGAAAGACATGGTGCTATTTATTTCATCACTTTTATTGATGATTATACTCAATTTGGTTATGTATATTTGATTTCTCACAAATCTGAAGCTTTGAGTTGCTTCATTAAGTTTATGAACTTAGTTGAGAATCAATTAGATAGAAAAATAAAAGCTCTAAGAACCGATCGAGGAAGGGAGCATTTGTCTGATGAGTTCAAAAGATTATGTGATGAAAAAGGAATTCAAAGGCAATTAACTACTCTTTATACCCACAACTAAATGGTGTTGTGGAACAACGAAATAGAACCTTGTTAGAAATGGTTAGGTCAGGATGGCATAAGCGAAATTGCCCATCACCTATTGAGGTGATGCTTTGCTCACTGCTGCATTTGTACTTAATCGTGTCCCTTCAAAGCCAGTTACGACTATGCCATATGAATTATGGACTAAACAAAAGCCCGATTTAAGAATTTTAAAGCCTTGGGGTTGTACTGCTTTTATTCTTAATCCTTCTTCCCATTATAAAAAATTAGGTCCAAGGGGAAGAAAATGTATCTTCATAAGATACTCTAAAAAATCCAAGGGTTATGTGTTCATAGGGGAATAAAATAGTGGCACTGTAACTGAAATTGAATCGCGTGATGTCACATTCATGGAGTATGATTTTCCTAAGCAGGGAGAGATAGGTCATGACTTATCTCTTTATGAAACTACGTACCAGACTATTTTTGTTGCCGAAGATCAAATGGATTTGAGTGGGAGTCATTTTAATGATAATGGATTAGTTTCTATTTCTACAGATACACCACATTCATCAAATCCTAATGATATTGCTGGTCCGAGTGGGAGTAACTTACCAATTGATAAATCAATTTTTCAATCTCAACCTCGACGAACAAGTTGTCCACAAATTCCTCATCGTCAATTTGAGATTGAAGGGGAAGCATTTATAGTTACTCCAGATGATGAAGAGCCGAGAAATATAAATGAGGCTCTTACATGTCCTGCTGAAGAAAAATGGTTAAAAGTAATGAAAGAGAAAATGGAATCAATGAAATCTAACCAACGTGTGGAAATTGGTTGAACTACCTATAGGCCGAAAAGCTATTGGAAACAAATGGGTTCTCAAAATCAAGCGTAAGACAGATGGTAGCATTGAAAGATTCAAAGCTCGTCTAGTAGCTGAGGGGTATACACAACAGGAAGGAATTGATTATGAAGAAACTTTTTCACCTGTTGTACGCTTTACTTCTATAAGATTAATTTTGTCTATAATGGCTGCATTGGATGTTGAATTACATCAAATGGATGTGAAAACTGCATTTCTCAATGGAGAACTTGAAGAAGAAATCTACATGGAACAACCTAGGAGTGGAATTGTAGTGCATAGCATCATCAGATTTTGACGATTCAATAATCGTCAATGCATTATCTTTGGAGCACGTAATTGGATTTTTATCATTGGCTCTTCGACCAACTTTTGCTTGTCCCCTCTTTTCATTCAAAATTTTCCGTGCATCGCCCTTATATTTCTCAATATCAGGTGCAATTTCTTCTTCTTTTGTACCCACCTCTTGATCATGACCTATATTCTTTTCAATATTAGACGACAATTTATTTCACCATGACCTTGATGCTTGCAGTTAGTACAATATAAAGGAAGACTATCATAAAAAATCTCCCGAAAGTGGTTTCAGTATCTTACTAGATTCTTCATTCAAATACTGGAGTTTAATTTGTTTGGGGTGCTTGTCTAACAAATCAAGTTTGACTTTTACTCTTGCTGTGCTAGGCCTTGATCGAACTTGAGTTGCTTTGTCGATTGCAATTGGATGACCAGCTGCCAATGCAATTGATAATAGAGATCTCTTTGCAAACAAACTGGTAGGTAAACCTGGCAGGGATAACCAAGCTACTGCTCTTAAAGTTTCTTCCTTTGGATTGAAAGAAACAGTCCATGGAAAAGTTCTGTATCCATAGCTCTCACCATTAACCTGAATATAACCTGATTGATGTGATAAAACGGATACAAAATCCTCATATTTGTCGCAACGAATTAAAATATGTCTTGTAGCACGTACCCCAATTAAACATTGACCTTTGATTGCAAATTGTTTTGGAAGAATCCGTCGTAACTCTTGGATTTCTGGTGCTCCATACGAGAATTTCATCACAATGGCTTGATGAAGTCCCTCTTCAGTAGCAAATTCGTTTAACTTCTTAAACGTGAAATGTAGGGTATGCTCTCCATGTACCTATTGGATCGCTTTTGTTTTTGACATAGATTGTATAATTGTTTTAGATATTATTAGCGCAACATATGTAGGTTTTGATATTGGCTCTCCCTTAGCCATAGGCTGGGGAGAGGACGACAAAGCCATGGAAGGCCTTAAGCCGCAATTCCAGTCGCCTGAAGAGATTAGGGTTTAGCAGCGGCGTGCAATCTATTTCGTCTAGGTTGGGATTAGGTCCTTAGTGAAAAAGTTTAAAGAACGAATTTTGGACCATAATACTAGAGAGACGAGATTTAAATTTAAACAAACTAAATTAAAAATGTATTAAGATCTTATACCAAGATCTATATATCTACATAAACATCTTAGGTGGGTTCCTGATAATCATTAATAATTTAAAAATATTATCTCAAAATTATTTTAGATGTATGTTTCTTTCAAATAAAATGATCGATGTGAATCATTAAAATACATGTAAAATGAAACAGAAAGAGAAAAGTAGATTTTCTTTTTAACCTTTTTCTTTACTTCCAAGCTAATCTCTATTCTGTTCCAATAATGTTTCTGAGAAAGCTCATAATAAAACTTAAAAGCTAATTAATTAAGGCTGGCTCAAATCAAAATGACAAAATTGATCCCTTATCTTTGCTGGTAGGTTCAAACTAGTCCCTCTATATAAACGCGTCCTTTAATTTGGCATATCTATATCTTTTAACTTTAGACGTGCATAAGTAGAAACTTAAATAAACAGACATTTATCTTACGTGGTGCCTTATATGGCAATTTTGTATCCTAGGTGTATTGTACATAGGTGTGTCTACTTATTCAATTTTATACAAGTTTTAAGTATCTGCTACCATTTATGCAACCATTTAATGTCAATTTCTTCAGCTGACTATTGATTATTTTGGCTTATCATATTTTATTTATAAAGGCTAATGAAATTGAGGTAGTTGGATACAGTTCACAATTCACAGTTGTATTATATATATTTTCTAATATCCTTGATCTTTCTTGCATTGTTTTATACAAAAATGTGATTTAATAATAATAATAATAATAGTGAATACATTTAGCTCAATAATGAAAGTTAAGATCAATCAAAGGAGACTTTACCTCTTTCATAATCCAAACAAGTCATTAGGCAATAAGATATAGATCTTTATGTTTCAATTTACATGGCACTATTTGAATTTCGAAAATAAAATATTATAGCTTTCACCATAAACTAGAATATAGTCTTTAAATTTTTTAAAAATAAAATTTATATAAAAAATATCAGAAAGAATTACAATAATGAATAAGTCTTGATTGAAATTGAGTTTAAATATCTTTACCTAGCACAAATCTATTTAAAAGTGAAATTTCAATTGATTTATTAAAGTCTTGATTGATGCACTACATTGAGTTTGCCAAAAAGTTTTTTTTATTCTTTGAAAAAAAGGAGCTACAAGTTTACCCACTTCAAAACAATTTTAGATATACGCGATTGAAGTTATAAAAATTCCTTGTGTGAAGGATAAATATCTTAAAATTTTGTCTATACTTGCTATGATTTGCCAAAGTCAAATTCAGACATTTTTTTAGTAGATTTTTGACCTTTACAAAACTTCATATATATATATACAACAACAACATACCCAGTGACATCCCACAAGTGGGGTCTAGGGAGGGTGAGATGTACGCAGACCTTACCACTACCACATAAGTAGAGAGGTTGTTTCCTGGGAACCCTCGTACAAAACTTCATATATATATATAACGCGTTAATCTAATGCTGCCTATATTCTAAAATAATCAAGTTCCTTCAACAACTATGCAAGAAGGAAATTGTGGAATAGTATATCAACACAAGTATTCCATATGGAAAACTCCATGTTCAAAGGAGTCAAAAAGGTAGTTTTGCCTAGAATTAAAGTTGTTGTTGCCCCGTCTTTTGAGATTTAGACAAATCTCATGCATGCAGTGGGACAAACCTTAGCGAGGACGCTGAGTTTATAAAAGAGGGTATATGTGACAGTATTCCATCAGCAAAACATAGGAGAAATGTTGGGTACATAAGTAAGCAGGTTTTATAAACTACCATGTTCTGAAAAAATGGGGCAATTATCATATCAGGCCAATTGGGACATATTCATTCACAATTTGGCATTGGAACAAATTACTCAGTACTGAATGAGGCAAAGCAATAATTGTTTGGAACAGTTTACATGAAAGAAAACATTCAATACATTAATTTAAACAAAAACACTCAACACATTAATTTAAACAATCTCCATAACCACTCAAGGAAAGAATTTCAACCTGACAATGTTTGAATAAACAAAAAATCTTTTATTGGAACTACTTATTAGATGAACTGAGACTGCAAATGCATCATCATGTCTTGATACTCTCCTGCGAAAAGAAGGAGAAAATATATAGTAACAGACATCGAAGGATAAGAAACTATAGGAGCAATACTACAAGTATTAATATGAACGGACAGCAAGACAACACACTTTAACCACACTTTGTGGACAGCAAGACAACAACACTGTTCTGCGAATAAAGATTTAGAGATAGATGCACTCTTATTGGAAAATGTCTATGGATATTAGTGAGACGAGATGGAGAGAATCGGACTAACCTTATTGAATCTTCACTTTGTGGCGTTGAAATCAGGCTCAGTAGGGAATAGTGAGCTTGAATTTGACGCTTTCTTGATCAGCTTGCTTCTTCTTTTTCTCGCGTTCTATTTCTCTTGCAGATTCGCTTGCTTTGCTTGTGTTTTCCAGCGTCATCTCTTGAAGGTAATCCAAATCAGCAAGCTCAAGTGGCAGAGCCTCAAGATTAAGACAGGAGATCAGGACAAGGCTCCTAAGTCTTGGGAAAGGACAGTTTGCTGCCTCCCACGATACGAAATCTGCCCTTTCAATCCACAAGACCTGGAGTTTCTTAAAACCTCCAGGCTCCATCTTCCAGGACTTCCCCCTGAATGCATTTTCTTTCAATTTCAGGACCTGGAGATTTTTTACCTGCCCCAATTGATATGCCTCGTTCCAGTCAAACCTTGTTTGTGACAGAGTTAACTTCTTCAAACTTGGTAAATATTCGGAGAATGATGACGGAAGGTGAAGAACTTTATTACTCTTATCATCATTTAGCAGTGTTAAATTTTCCAGGAGCTTTAGCACTTGAAAATTGCTGAAAAATTCACCCTTGCTAGTTTCAAGAAAAGGGGTCAGATTACCTTTTACACTCATTTTTTTGAGTTTTCCAGCCTTTGAAAGAACACTTGCCTTGCAGCTTTCTGGTGTAACCAGAGATAAAGTTTGCAATGCACAAGAAGAAGTACTACTGCCACTACTACTACCTTCTGTTGAGGGTGGCAAAGTTGCAGGTCTGTTGGTGCGCAAATGGCGTAAACGCGGCATGTTCCATATGTCAGCTTTTACATCAAGGGTGGGATTGGAAGTATTAAGCAAAAGAGTTTGTACATTCCAGAAAGAAGTAAAGAGTTGAGGAAGTTGCACGAAATCACCTGAGATAGCAATGTACCTCAAGTGGAATAGATGGTAAAATTCCTTGGGAATACTAAACTTGAGGGATTCAATGTCTAAGACTCTCATAAGTGGAAATGCTTTAGGGATGAGTTTGACGTCGATGTTAGAAAGGTCAACTTGTTTTTTTTCTGAGGAGAAACATAACAAAGACCTAACATGTTCTTCAACTGTCTTCTTTGAGATGAAATTTTGAGGAACAGATGATTGAATAGACACTCGACGACAAGTAATTGAGTTCTGTAAGGAAGGAACAATATCTTCACCAGATGTGAGACATACTTGTTTGAAAAGAGACAATCTAGTAGCTTCTTTCACGCAAAACTCATGTAACATGTCATGAACACGACATGTTTTTATTCGACCATTAGACCTCTTTTTCCTCACCATCACTAAGTTCCTGTTGGCAAAGTCATTCAGATAATACTCTGCTATGTCTTCAATTTCATTGCCTGACAACTTGGACATTATGAGTCCCTCAGCAATCCAGAGTCGAATCAATTTCCACGCGGGGATATTGAATCCTTGGGGAAAGGCACCAAAATACAAGAAGCAAGCCTTTTTTTCTTGAGGCAAATGATAGTAACTCAGTCCCACAGCATTCACACATCTCTGAAGTTTATCTTCTTCTATAAGGTGCTTCCCCACATTTTTACTAACTACTTCCCAATCAACTTCATTCGGACGACCTCTTAAAGTTCCTGCAATTACCACAATTGTAAGTGGTACTCCATCACATTCTTTTACAATCGCTTCTCCGTATTCTACTAACTCAACAGGACAACGGCTAATGCCAAAAACTCTCTTTTCTAGCAGCTCGAAACTTTCATCTGGCTCCAGATACTTCAGATTGTGGGGATCTTCATTGACAGATCGAGCAATAACTCCATTTCGAGTGGTCATCATGATCCTGTGTCTTTTGTTGTTTTTCGGGAAAACTGTCTTGACAAAATCTACAACTTCTGAATCCCACACATCATCCATCACAATGAGACATTTACCTCCATTAGCTATACGAGTACGTATTTCTTCTGCTATTTCTGTCTCATTTTTGTCTTGAAATTCTTCAAGACGCCTAGTAAACCATTTCAGAATATTGATAAGGATATCCCTTTTTGCACACTTTGATTGTCCAATAAAAACCCAAATGTAACTGAAAAATTCACGCGTAATCGTAGGATCATTATAGATTTTTCTTGCCAGTGTGGTTTTACCAAGTCCTGGCATTCCTACGACCGGGATAACATCTAGACACTCTGCTCCTTCAACCAGACGCTTGATCACTTTTTTTGCTTCCTCGTCAAACCCAACCACATCGTGATCTTCCAATGAAGAACCCTTTAACATGGATCATATTTAACAAGTTAGTAACAGTAATAATATACTAACAAATTAAAGTCTTGATGTACCAAATTTGATGTACGAAATGAGTTAAGATCGTGTTAATTATCATTGTGTTATGTCAAAGTATATATATAACTGCATATTTGAGGCTAGTGTTGCAAGTTTGGTTCACTAAAACTCCTGCTATGCGCAGGGTCCGGGGAAAGGCCCGACCACAAGTGTCGGTCACATGGCAGCAAACTTTACCAATTACTACAAGGCTCCCTTTATACCATTTGGATGTGATCTTGAATATATTATGATATCTCAATTGCTATATATATAAGAGTGTCATTCAAAGTAAAATAAGAAGTTTAAGGGTGTGTTCAATATGGATGAAAGTATTCAAAAAATATTTTTCAATTTTCCCATATTTGATTTGTCAAAAATATTTTCTCTAGGAAAATAGTTTCATCAAGCTCATTGTCTCCTTCAATCTCCATCCAACTCCGGCAATATCTGCTAGTTTACATATAAATTCTTTTGGACAAAATCTTATTGCTTACACACCTAACACTACAAAAAATAAGTAAAACTCAGTTATTTTTCCACGAAACATTATTTTCTTTCGTATCAAACACACTCTAAAGCTAAATAATTTTCAAATATAAGAAAAGTATTGGTTTTTTTTAACCATGCTAAAACTATTTCCTATGTTTCAATTTGTCATCTTATGTTTCCTTTTAGTTGTTTCAAAAAAAAAAACATGTCTTTCCTAATTTGACAACTCTTTATTCTTTCTGCCCAAGAAACTCAATGAGCTTATGGATTGATGGTGTTGTAGGAGTAAGTGATTGGGTTTACTCACTGTTGGCAAAAAAAAAACTATTTTTCGAATGATTTTCCATTGAAAAATGTTTAGTGGATATTCCTATAAATATTGTGATTACATTAGTGAGAAAAAAATAGTAATATAAGTTTCTCACGATTTCATTGAGAATCTGTTTTTCATTTTACATTTTATAGAAGTTAAAAAAAGACAAAAGTTAGGTATTTGAAAAAGTCAATTAGAATAAAGGAGAAAAAATTGTCTTTCATTCAAATTTTACTGAGGAGTTTGAGTTTTAAAACAAAGTTGGGTATGTTTTGATCTTCATTCATTCAAAATTACAAAATTAAATGACATTTTGACATATTATACATATTTTTAGAGCAAGTGCACAAGGATTAAAAAAGTTATTTATTTTTCTTTACTTTCATAAACATTTTTCCCAATCAAAGTAAGGCCTCATTTGTTTTACCTTAATCAAGGTCTTAATCTTAATCATTCAGATCTCAATCGTTAAGTCCATTTGTTTTCAAGTACCGAGTCCTGATTATCCAAATCTTAAACATTAAGTGCTTCATTTTTCTTATTTTACAATCATTTAATTAGTCTGAATGGGTCTGATGATTAAGCTTTATAGCAAGGTTTTAATATCACTAAGATGTTTATTTAAAAATTTGTATGAAAATAAATCACATATTTCTATTTTTTTTATATAAATAATCACCTACTATTACAAACTTTCAAACACACACAATCGTATAAAGATCCACAAGTCAATAATATTAGCAACTATCTATTCTTTAATATAATTCTTTCATATGATACGAACAATCTCTTCACATTGAACATGCATCTTTAGTCTTTTTCTGTAAAATATAAGACTTATTATAGATCAAATTTTGCATTTAAAATATTCGAAATTAAAATTTTGTGCAGATTTCATAAACGAACCTGTTCCTCTTGGACAACTTTTTCAGTGTGATGATCAATTGTTGGGGTGGCCTCAAACAAATGTTGATTTTCTTCAAGGATTTTCCTGACCTCTTCAAGTACCCCATTGATTTCCTCTGTAAAATTCCTGTTTTTGTAGGTTTTATGGAACAATTTTTTTGCTATATTATTCTCTTGGTCTAGCCTGCCCTGAATCAACAATTTATCAACAACATCCTCTGCTTTATATACTGTACGTCGAATTTTATCGACTAGTACATCCCATTGAGTACTATTACTTCTCTGATCCGCGTTATCAATTAGGAACGCGTTTAATTTTTTAACTTCCTCAAACAAATCTTCAAATGATTTCTTTAGTCCTGTGTACAACTTCCAATTATAACTGATAAGATGCGCCAAGTTTTCCACCAGAAGGTTCACAGTCGCTGTCACCGCGGTTGTTAATGCAGCAGCCGTGAATGGATCCATTTTAGTAAGAAGGATAGAAATTAGAGATGACAATTTCTGTGTTTCACATAGTTTTGTGTATATAAAGATGTGTTAGATCTGGGAATGTATTAACTTAAGTTGACTCTTTATGTATTTTGAATTAAATAAACCAAGTCTTTCAGTATTATATTCTTAATACACCATCAACTTACAATTATGAGCAACTTAGCAATTTAATAATCAAATGACAACTAGCGTACAGAACATGATAAAAATATATTCATTGATCTGAATAATTTAAGTTCACATTGATTGAATAAGTTGAAGATAAAGGGGTGTTATTGGAAAGAAGTTTTGTAATGACCTTGAAGGTCATTTTTGGTATTTTCAGTTAAATTATCATGGTCTTTTCTAAAAGTTGCTCTGAGTCATTTTTGGGTGAGTTGAAAAGTCGAATTCTGAAAACCTTGTAAAAAGTTGGAATTTTGCAAAAGAAAGAATTTTTAAAGGCTTAAAGTTTGAAATTTTGAGTTTTGAGGTCATCTTAACTTTCAGTCGTTGTAATGCAATTCCGTTGATTCCATTAGCTCCAGAACGCGAAATTTGGTCTAGGAGAACCGGCGAAACTGAATTTGAATATAAAACGGAGATTTTGGACCCAAAGTTGCATTTTTAGTTGAATTTGGACCATAGTTTGACCTTGGTCAACATTCGGAGTTTGAAATCTCAAAATCGGAATTTCAACAGTTTCAGTGGTTCCAAATGGTGAAACTAACGCTAGAAATGGTCTCGTTATAATTTTTAGAGTTTTCGAGGGCATTTTGAATATTTTGATTTTTAGCTAGTTTCTTGGAGTCCTATCGAGTTCCGGGCCAAGGAGGCCTCACGCTCGAATTCTGATGGTTCCACTAAGTCCGAAATATCATTTTTGGTAGAGTTGTATATCTGGTTTGTGCGTATCGGGTTCTGGATGAACTCCGAGGGTCCGTTTTGAAGTTTTTGCAATAGCTGATTGGACTGTAATCTGGTGCAGTCGAATTTGTGCTCCGCATTTGCGGCATTGGACTCCGCACTCGCAGAGGCTTATGTTCTGTACACTTCGCGTTCGTGGATATTTCTCCGCATTCGCAGAGGTTTGGACCGGATTGACCTCCGCGTTTGCGAAGTATTATGAGGCCTGAAACAGTGTTTAATAAAAAAAGATGGGTTTTCACCAAATTCGCCATTTTTAACATTTCTAAGCTCGATTTAGGAGAGATTCTCAAGGAATTTCAAGGCAAAGCTTTTGGATAACGTGTTTCTAACTTATATCTTCAATTTCCATTGGTTAATTCATGATTTTAACATCAAATTGGAATTTTGAATTAGAGGAATTGGGGTTCTATTGGACATTGATTTTTGATGAAAAATGATGATTGAGGGCTCATTTCAAGTCCTTTTTTCAAAACGATTTTCACCATTAGATTTTTTATTAGTTGGGGAACATTTCCATATAAAGATTTCCAGATTTCGAGAACTTTTTTCGGGATGAGAATTTTTGGATCATTTTGCCCTTTTCACTCGAATTACTTGATTTTAGTGTCATTAGCTTCGTTTTGAGATTGTGAATCTGTATTTGACTAGATTGTGACGCTTCAGGTGTGAAATCGAGTGGGAGAACTCTGGCTTGACTTGGTTATTAATTGAGGCAAGTGGATTCTTAAACCTTGTTAAGCTTACTTGAACACTATATTTTCTTTGTTTGTGATTTAAAATGATTGGCTAATTGTTGTTGGCTAAGTTGAACTTGGTAAATTTTGATAATTGAACTAAATTGTGAAATTTCTTTAAGTGTAAAAGTGAATGTTAGAGATTGATATGCATTGGCTTGTGATTTGGTATTGAGAATCTCTTGTGATATAAGAATATGGATTGTAGATCATGTTTTACTTGAGCATAGTAAATATTGGAGTTATTATAGTTGAACATCACTTGCGGGTTAGAGAATTGACTATAAGCTTGGAATAAATAGATTATTAAACTTTGTATATCGTGAGATTTGACTTGAATTGATATAATTGTTATAATGTGAGCTCTTGCATGCACTTCTTATTACTCTCCATATGAATACTATCTTGTTGTGTATTCTTGATTGAGATCCATTGATATGATATGTATACTGGGGACGGTCACACGAGCCATGGCATGGGACATTGATTATACTGGAGACGGGCCACACGAGCCATGGCATGAGACATTAATTATACAGGGGACATGCCTCACGACCCGAGGCAAGTACATGGACAAATATATCCCCATGGGTTTCGAACTAATTACATCAGTGAATATGTACCGATAGGACAGACATGCATCATGATTACTTAACATTGTATTGATTCATTCCATATCATATCATTTCATTACATTTCATATCATATTACCTCGTGATTGTGACTTGATCCAGTTATTTAAGATCGATATAAGATGATTATTCCTGGACTGTGTCTGATGAGTATTTGAGATTACTTGAGACATTTGTTGTATATATCTGGGTTGTATATTGAGACGTTGATTGTATATCTGTTCTGTACTTTGTGAATGATAACGGTTGGGTATATTTATTGTATTGTTTATATACATTGTTGTTGTGCTGGGATTTTTCTGAGTGCAGGGGTATAGTTCAGCAGTATGTGGTTGGTGTGAAAGGAGTATCTTGTTCAGTATTCCTTACTTGAGTTTAGGTCTTCTTGCTGAGTTCCTATTGCTTTGGTACTCACCCTTACTTCTACATTCATGTGTAGGTTGTGAGCCCGGTTCTACCTGAAATAGCATTCTTCTTTGACGGACCGAGCATCTGGACGTTCGAGAGGTAGCAGCTTGTCTATATCTATAGACCCTCAAAATCTTTTATCTTATCTTGTGTTCTATTTGAGAACCGAGACTCAAACTTGTATTTTGTATTCTTCTGTAATCTCTTGTATTAGAGGCTTGTACAAGTGGCACTAGTCTTGGGATAATTTGTAGACTTAATTATCTCGTGCTTATCCTAGCTTGTTATACCTTATTTCTTTTGCTTCTAGTATTGTGAATTGAATTGAGCAGGTTTAGGCTGACTTACCTTGGTGGGTTAGGCATGTTCCATGACACCCCATTTTTGGGTCATGACAAATTCACATTGATTAAAAACTTGAAAATAAAGGGGTGTCGTTGGAAATCTTGAAACAGTTAGCAATAATATTTCAACAATAACAATAATATAGTATATTACCACACAGTGAGGTCTGTGAGGATAGTACGCATATCTTATATCTATGGCTCTACCATAGAGGTAATGTGGAGTGGTTATTTTCAGTAGACCCTCGACTCAATATAAAGACAACCAAGGAAGATACAGAATGAAAGTGCAATAAACAATAGATAGTTAAAAAAGTAAACAATAACATACCAATACTATAACAAAATAAGACTACCAACAAGCTATACGAAATGATAGATCGTCAAAGAAAATGAAGAACAAGAAATTACAAGAGTAGTCCTATGATTAATAGTACGTAGACAAAGCATTTCTATCTATTGGTGTATATGCATTTTATTATTAAAATAAAATATTAAGTGCATATATTAGTGGTATAAATTATGGTAGAAATGACCATTAGTTCTGGTAACTCTTATGGTCATTAGTTTCTTGTAACTTATATGACCATTAGAGTCTTGTAACTCTTGTAACCACTAACCCATGTTCTACCCCATTAGTGTCTTGTAACTCATGTAACCCCCAAGACATGATTCCTCCATTCATATACCTACATTACTATCCACATTAATTTTATTCAAGACAAGGATGAATTCTCACGTATAAATAGTGATGTTGCTTCTTTTGTGAAGTGTGAAAAATGAGGAGAGAAAAAATGTGAAGTGTGGATAAATATTGTAGTATGTAAATAAGTGAGCAATAATGAAAGAAAGAGTTGAGACAAAGAAAATATTCTAAGTATTTAGCTACATTCACTATACACAAAAGAATGTAATTATATGTTGAAGGAAGGTGTTCTTTTTGTGGAGCTTTGGACTCTTCAACTAATCTTGAGTTGTTTGAGTCATACAACATTGGTGGGCTGTTGTATCCTGGAGGGGACAAGTCAAGAGCATTATTGCTGGATCGGTGTAGATTATATGCCACAGTAGACTTGAATCTTCTTAAAGAGAGCGAGATATCCGCGGCTCGGCCTGAATGAATTTTTTATTCAATTTGTCATTTTTATTTTCAACTGTAATCTATTGTGTTTATGGTATATTACACCAACAATTTTAAGGAGATTCATGTTTTTGTCCCATTTTGAAAAAAATGTGGATATCAAAATAGGAGATTTCAACATCATTCCGCTTCAACAACGCTCTCTTTAAGAGGTGGAAGAGAAGAGATGTACGGGTAAAGTATATTTCTAATTGCTCAATTCAAATGGAGAAAGGGTAAAAAAGCAAAAAACTTTTTACCTAATATTTTTTATGAATAAAGTGATATTTCTTTTCATGAACACAAAATTAATGCTTAAATTCTAGAAATAGTGGGGGTTCATGAAATGTGGAAAAAAACCATTGTGAAATTGTGTTTTTTGCATATTTGAGAAATGTTCTAAAAAAAAGAGTATTAGAGGTGCATATATTTATTATGAAGTAAATCACATGTTATTTTTTGCATATGATTTGGTGAGTTTTGGCTCTAACATGTTTTCAAAAAATGATAAGAAAAAAATGTTGAGTAGCCACATTGATATGAAATATTTGGTTGAGATAACTTTCATTCTTGTAATGAAAAATACCATAAAACATGTGATGAAATTTTTTCTTATCAAGTCGCATTATATTGAGAAAATTATGAAAGACAACTTTATTGGTTGCGTGAGACTTGCAACTCCTTTTGTTTCAATTATATAAAAATAGTGTGAAAAAAAGGAGTTTGCTAATCTAATTAAAAATATGAGATATGTGACTGACAGTTGAAATTGATATTATGTTTGCAGTAAAAGTACTTGGCAACTACAAGCAAACCATATGAGAAAAGCTTGGTGCAATTTGTAAAAATGAGAAAAGTAAATTATTATTTACTAACTCTACCATGAAGGTTGAAGTAAAAAACTTTTTAGCTTCAACTAGTGAAAAAGTGAATTGAGTTTATTATATCAAGCACTTTATTTTGAGAAATTAATTTTTCTGATTTTGTTGAATTGTGATAGCACCAATATTATTGATAGAGTACAAAAATCATTATTATAACGATAAATTCAGACCCATAAAGATAATACACAATATTGTAAGATCTTATTGATTAGTGGTATACCATTTACTAATTGTGTTAATTCTTGCAGATTCATGTATTAAGGCCCTAGCAAGATAAGGGTCTGAAGCACATCTAGGGGGATGATATTGAAGTCTATGAATCTTGATTCATATATGAGGAAACCCAACCTGATGACTAAAGATCCTATAACCAGGTTCAATGGGGAAAACGAATCATATGATAACTTGTTGTGAAATGCACTAAAATTAATTTTACTCAATCCCTATGATGTGAGTGCATTTATCCTATAATGATTTGTGGAGGTTGAGTCTATGAACTCTTAATGAAAGTTTGTATCTCGTATGAGTGGGGTGTCAAATTATAGTAGCATCCTTAATAGATTTCACCTATGTGAGTGTGAAAGTGGCGCTGCTTTCTATGAGAATGGGCTTGTTCTAAAAAACACTCATGAAATCTGGGATAGCACAAGGCCATAATGTGCTGACTATTAAAGCTTATGTCAACACTTTGATTATTGTGTGCAAGCAGTAATACTTTATTTCCCTTAAGCAGTCATAGTTCAAGTCTAAGACCACTACTGACTCTCGAGTAAAGATTATTGTTTTACTAAGTGGAGGTTCATTGCAAAATACACCTTCATTATGCATAATAGTCTACTTTCAATTAAATTGGTGAAAAACTCTCTTATTTTAATATTAAAATGAGTGGAGGAATGTTGGTGTATATGCATTTTATTATGTAAAATTTATGAAAATACACAATCTTTTTTATCCAAATATCAAATTTTCCCAACTTTTTATAAAAATTACTAAAATCCCAACTTTTCTAAAAATTTCATTTATTTTTGATACCTCATTATTATATTTTTTATTAAAGAATATAATTAGTATAATTTTTTTTAAATTTAGAAGTCTATTTATTGTCAATCACTTTTTACATTTTAATTTTTCCTTTTTTTTAAATCCGTTTTTTTAAAATTTTTATTTTTTGATATTTATCTATATGACAGTTACCATTTAAAATTTTAAATGTTCCTTTTTCAGTTTTTTCCAACCTGAAACGTTTCTCCATTCTCCCTCAACTGCATCTCCATCTCCCAAACTGCATCTCCATCTCCATCAACTGCTCCATCTTCATACATATATCAATCTCCATCTTTGTTTTCATCTCATTATTTCTGGTGTGAATCAACAATGAAATCTATTCCGTCTTTTAGTCTTGGCCGATCTCAAGATGTTGCTGACAGTGGTGAAGAAGTCGACATTGCCAATGTCGACCAGCACAATAGCTCCGGCGACGAGGCCGGCGAAACATCTCATGGAAGGGGTCTGAAATTTGATGTGGATACCTAACAAATTAAGTATGATTGCTACTTGAGTATTTGATACCTATTCTGTAAGGGGTCTGAAAGTTGATGTGGATACTTAACAAATAAAGTAAGCTTGATACTTAAGGAAAAAATCTATCACTGTGCATCTAACTGGTGATACCTATTTTTTTTAGAGATGATGCAAAGTTTGATACTCCATACATTATGTGTTACCTGATTTATTTTTTGATCCTATGATTCACATGGAAGTATTTCTGATTCATATCTCTTTATGATGAATCTTTCTTTCTTCTCTCGTCACTTGAAGGCTGAAGCTCAACCAAATGAAGAAAATTCGAAACCCTAAAATCAATATATTTTGATTGTTATTATTACAAGGTAAGTAATTATTTTTTTTTTGTTGTTGTTAATTGTTTTGAGTGAAATTATGATTTCATTTTTTTTTATGTTAGGGGAAGTTGATACCTAGAGATGATAATAAGCAAGGAAAAACCACCAAAACCACTTGATTTCTTCATTTGGACAGTTGAGGTACTTGAGATTTTTTAAATTTTGTTGTATTTGAATTCATGAAGTTCCACTTTTATAGATCTTGTGAGTTTACTATTATTTTAGGGATTAATTGCATAATTTGTAACTTACAACCTTAATTCAAGGGATACTGCTAGTTGACAGTAATTTCTTTTCCTTATTTAACGTTTCAGCATTAATTTTCAGTTACAATTAGGTAAGTATCAAGTGGCCTTAGAAGGTATCAAATAAATGTCAAAAGTCGGGATTTTTTGTAATTAAGTAAAGATTCGGGATTTTTAGAGATTTTTTAAAATCAGTATGGGATTCCTAAAAATTATACTTTTATTATTAAAATGAAATATTAAGTGCATATATTAGTGGTATAAATTATGGTAGAAATGACCATTAGTTCTTATAACTCTTATGGTCATTAGTTTCTTGTAACTTATATGACCATTAGAGTCTTGTAACTCTTGTAACCTCTAAGACATGATTCCTCCATTCATATACATACATTATTATCCACATTAATCCTATTCAAGACAAGGATAAATTCTCACCTATAAATAGTGATGTTTCTTCCTTTGTGAAGTGTAAAAAATGAGGAGAGAAGAAATGTGAAGAGTGGATAAAATATTGTAGTGTGTAGGGAAGTGAGCAAAAGTGAAAGAAAGAGTTGTGACAAAGAAAATATTCTAAGTCTTTAGCTATATTCACTATACAAAAAAAAGAGTAAATGTATGTTAAAGGAAGGTGTTCTTTTTGTGGAGCTTTGGACTCTTCAACTAATCCGGTGTTGTTTGAGTCATATAACATTGTTGGGTTGTTGTATTCTGTGTTGGAATGTGGAGCCTGATTAATATGTAAATATTTTTTTTATATATTAAAGATCTGGAAGAATTAGGCAAGAAGCAAAGCGAGAAGATTCTTTACTCAGATAGTCAGAGCGCCATACAATTAGTAAAGAACCCAGTATATCATTCGAAGACAAAGCACATCAGAAGACGATACCATTTCAATCGTAAGGCAGTGGAGGATGGTGATATGTGTGTGGAGAAGACAGAGGGTGCAAAGAATCCTGCTGACATGTTGACCAAATGTGTCGATGTTAGGAAACTGGGGTTGTGCAAGACCTCAATTGGACTTTTGTAGATGTGAGTTCTACAATGCTGTGATGCGGTAGGAAATATTGATATTGTGATCACACTGTTTGAGAGAATACTGTTTTGGTTACCTGATCAGTCTCCAAGTGGGAGAATTGTTGGGATGTGGAGCCTGATTAATATGTAAATGTTCTTTTTATATATTAACGATCTCGCCGTTCAAATTTTAGGCTGTACTATTTTTTATTATTCTCCATATATTCTATAACAGTATTATTTTATTAATATAAATACTGCATCACCGTGGAGGTTACCCACAAGGTGTTACTATGAAACTACTTTCTCTCTCTCTTAGGTTTACTAAAATTGTTTTGATTCTTGAATTGTTCTTCGAAATCACCAAGTGTTGTTGTAATCGATCCTAACACTCTGGAGGGGACAAGTCAAGAGCATTACTGTTGGATCGGTGTAAATTATATGCCGTAGTGGACTTGAATCTCCTTGAAGAGAGTGAGATATCCGCGCCTCAGCCTGAATAAATTTTTTATTCAATTTATCATTTTATTTTCAACTGTAATTTATGTAATTTATTGTATTTGTGGTATATTACACCAACACTACCTACTAGTAGGGACACACTCCTGCATACTAATCTTCTACCATAATTTGCATTTGCCACACCTTCCTATATAAGATCATGTCTTTGGTAAAAATGCAACTGTACCATGTCTTGTCTACTCATCTCTCCTTAAAATTAATTGTTGCGAAAATGTTTAACGGTAATTGAGTTAATGTAATTGCATCTAGAGTTGCTAAAGCCTTTAGTGATATTTATATAGAATGTTGGTTATAAATACACATACTTATTCTTGTCGCCAAATATAATATAACAAAAAAAAATTTATTGCTGCTAAATAATTGCTACAAATGCTTTTTATTTGTTGTAGTAATTGTAAAGTGAGTTTATTAGATTTATTATTATTTCACTAATTGATCGAATTATTGATTCTGAATAAAACAATTGTTCACTTGACTTCATGCCAAAATATTTGAAGTTTATCTTGCCAAGACAACTAAGAATATTGACAGTTGGGCCTTACAAATAGACATGACAATCAGAGTAGGGCAGAACAGGGACAAGACTGTTATGATCAAAATAATTAAGTGGCATGCAAAAGCTAGTAATTTCTTTTTGAAAGATCATGAGTAAGAACATAAATGCAAATTATACGAAAAGACACAAACAATTAATGTAATTTGATCGATCAAACTAATATATAACAGGATGAGCAAGTTCATCGTAAAAGAAAGTACACAATATCGATAGAAACAACATTACGTAAAAAGGAGGTACAAGTGATAGCATATCACTTGTGTCTCACAAATTCTCCCCTTAAATAAAACTTTGAAAGTTCCTATGACTATATTGTGAATGCTACCAATTAGAATAAAACTCTATTTATAGAGTTATAAACCTTTTTATTGGAAGAAAAAAGGACCAGCCAATATATATACTTTGCGTTTTTCTTTAGGAAAAGAAAAACTCAATCATGGTAGAAGAAATTGGGGCAAACATCCAACAATAATTCTCCCCCTTGGCCTAAATTTCTGATAAAATAAATTTTCTCCATATTCTTCAGTAATCTTCAATACGTTGAATCTTCATCTTTGGAATCCTGTTTATTAAATATGTCTCTGCACATAGTAATACTCTGATAAAATTTCTCAAATAAAAATCTTTATTATGTCAAATAGGTTGCAGCGAGAACTAAAATTATCATGATGAACATTCATTTTCAACTTCATTCTGATACTACTTGTTAGGATCAAAATAATCTGATGTTATGCGAAAGCTAGCAAAACAAACCGTAAAATACCAAGTAAGAAGATAAATGAAAAAATATATCAAAAGAGACATAAACACTAAACATGGTTTAGTCAATCAAAGAGGAGATGAATAATCTATTATATAAAAAATAGTATACAATATCAAGAGAAATAACCTCACAAAAATCACTCACAATAAAAGAAGGTTTACGCAAGTGAAACATATCATTTGTGTCTCACTTATTTTTTGTAATAACCTTCTAGGATATTTCCTCCATTCTCCATTCCTTTTTAACATTTAGAGCTTCTCTGTAGCGACCATAAATTATTTATAACTTTTTGGCACTGTCAATTCAGTCGCCTAGTCGTTTGTTCGATTTTTGTGCAGTCTTTCGTGTTTGGAGGTCTTTATAACTGAACAATTGACCCTAGTCGTTTGTTTGGTTTTTGTGCAGTCTTTCGTGTTTGGAGGTCTTTATAACTAAACAATTTTGGTAAAAAATTACATGTAAATGACCTTAATTAGAATAGAATTTTAATAGTTTCATAAGCTCCGGAAGGGGCCAAGTTAGGTTATAAGCGTGATCTGCTCGAGTTCAACTGTTCAAGGCTTTCGGTGCGAGTTTAAACCATTTAGCATTGACTTTTGAAATTTGGCCCAGAGTTGGCCATGGTCGACATTCTTGAAAAAATCGCACTTGTATGAGAATTTTATCAGCGATTTATCTTAGGAACATCAAGTTTGGTCTCAACCTTTCGTGCGTGTCTTGAGGCTTCCGGTCTCATTTCAAGCCCCTTTGTGGATTTTGATTAAAATGGTGCATGAGTGTAGGGTCAATATTTTATCAAAACAACCTCTGTTGAAAATTTTGACTACGTCGTTGAGTCGGAATGCCATATTCGATGGGATAACATAGTTTGTTTGCGCGCACGAGATTCCGAATGAATCTTGAGCATCCCATCGAAGATTGGGACTTAGCTTTTTCAGTTGTTGCAGCCAAATTCATAAAGATTATAATATTTGCATAAATTATTGAAATATTTATTGATATATATAATAATATATTGACCTCCGTGAACGCAGCCTAGCAGAAGATTCTTGATGTATTTACGTATCATTGGATTTAAAATTTAATCCAAATTTAATATAAATTTATAAATAAAACTTATCTACCAAATCTCTAATTTATGTTCACATGTAATCCATAATCATGACCATATTTGTGTATTGCAAATTGAAGAAAATAAATCATCCATTTCTATTTCTTTGGGTAAGAAATTAAGAAGATAATGAAGAGGAATGGTAATTAGATATGACAATTTCTCTCTTCCACATATTGTTGGGAAAGTTCGATTCTTCCCTGTTTGTGAAGTTTGTGAAGTTAAGATAGACACTTTAGGAATTAAGGTATTGGTAGGAATATAAGAGTTTATAATTTTCCAAAAAGGATATTCTTCCTATATAAAAGAATTGTAATCCTAGAAATACAAGAATATGTTAACAAAAGATTTCCTTCCACATATTGTTGAGAAAGTTCGATCCTTCCCTGCTTGTGAAGTTAAGAGAGACACTTTAGGAATACATGAGTTTATAATTTTTCAAAAAGGATATTCTCCCTATACAAAAGAATTGTAATCCTAGGATTACAAGAAAATGTTAACAAAAAATTTCATTAGTCTTAAGTGGGATTATGACTTTTTAAGCTTTACACTCTCACTTTGGAAGTGGATTCCTACTTCACTTGGATTTCTAGGATAGCTCTCAAGTGGATTGTTACTTCATTTCGATTGCTCTTGGTTGTGGATGGTTACGAATGAAGACTCCAACCTCTATTTATACTATTCCACCTCCTTAGTGAATGGTGGAGAAGATGTCTCTAGAGTGTTTTACACATTCTAGAGAGTCTCTACTCTTCCACTCCTTTCTACACTCTTCTAATTTCTTCCATAAAGTTTGCTTCCATAAGCTTCTAGAGAGTTCTATACTTCTCTAGAGTTCTCCGAATCATTCAAGAAAATTCTACGCTTTTCTATAATTTTCTAGAATCCCTCCAATTAAGGAACCCAACACATATTTAGTTGTATATAATAAAGATAATGTGTTTGATCTGCAATATATTATCTTAAATTGACTCGTATATATTCTGAATTAATTAAACCAAAGTCTTTCAATATTCTTAAATACACCACCAATTATACTAGCAACATGAACAATTTAATAATCCAATGACAGCTAGCGTGTAGCCCATAAAAATATTTTAATAGATCTCAAGTTTGAATGAGTTTTATAATGGGATATTTCTGGATTAAATTATTTGTGGTAGGTTATTTTTAAATTAAATTATGAGCGAAAGATATTTTTGTTCGATTTCACATAATTTAAGAATATTTTTTACTCTTTTCCTCTGTTTTATTGGCAAGTCCACTTTTTTCCACTTGTTTTTGTCGGTTTAGTTGACTAATATTCTCACGCCGCTTTGGTTGAAATTTTTAGACAGAAATAACTATTTATAGGGTTGTTGTTTTAAAGACTCTTACAGTTTATTTGAATGGTTGTTACTTATGTTCTATAATGTATCGCATCATATAGGATTGTATGTGTTGTATTATATATGTGTGTGTGTATATATATATATATATATATATATATATATATATATATATATATATATATAATTTTATCCAACATTTGGAAAGATGTATTGCTTTTTTCATTACATAATATCACACATCAACAATATAAAAGATAAACCTATAAAAAAGTAGATTATTAAGCATATGTAACACCCTCTAAAATATCCTATCCTACAAAGAATCTGAGAAATTTCAGTCCATGTTAATGACCACGAAGACACTTTTACAATCCATAGAGGGGTCTCGCGGTTAGCTTCCATACTTAGAAAAAATTGACTTTTTGGACTTCATCTACGAACCAACTCTACAGCTTGTAGATGACTCTATGGACCGTAGATAGAAATTTCGTACATGAGATTCAAATAGGGGTGAAAAAGTTCAGATTTTCACGAGGGATCTTGACGACCCATAAGGTCTTCTACTTTCCGTGGTTGTATCTTGTAATTTCCCTTCCCAAACCCAATGTCCAGCCTATGAAGGAGGGTCTATGACCCGTATCTTGGACTACGATCCATAGTTCCTGTATCGTGGTTCCAAAATCAAAAGATCATAGTCTCTGAACTTTGACCTTCTTCGACACTTTGAGACCCAATTACGATCCGTCAATGGATCTACGACCCGTAGAATGGAGTTTCGTATACCAAGGCCTATTTTTCTCAAGAAACTACGAAAGTTGTCTACGAGTCGTAGACAGGACTACGACCAATGGCGGAGTCAAAATTTTAATTAAGGGGTTCAAAATTTGAAAAAGTAAATACACGAACTAGCTGAAGGGGGTTCGATATATAATATATATAAATAATAAATTATTTTAACCTTGTATAAATAATATAATTTTTCGCCAAAGGGGGTTTGGACCCCCTCAATGTATGTTGGCTCCGCCCCTAACTATGACCTGTAAACAAGGTTTTGTAGTTCTTGTCATCAGTTTTAATGAAGGTTTTTTTTCGATCCTTTTCTATATTTCCGGCCTCATTATCACTTAGATTATTTTTAGAGCTAATTCAAGAGGAGAAGAGCTACGGTTCAAGTTATTCTAATTTTTTGGTATTTGAACCTGCAATTACACCGATTAAAAATTTCACGTCTGTATTCATAATCAAAACTAAAAAAAATTGACTTTCAAAATTCAAATAGTGACACAAATATAATTTGAGATAGAAAGAGAAACTTGTTTACTTTCTATGAATTAAAATATTTATCAAATTGAATAACTTGTTTTCTTCTTAACCATACTTGCATATATAATATGAATGACTAATTTTTTAAAAAAAATTAGTAAGGGTGGGGAATCTTTGGGGCTAACAAAAAGTCAGGAACAACTCACCAAGAATTGTTCATCTGCGTTGACTTATGAAATTTTAATGATGTATTATTGGAATACTTGTTTAGATTTCTACTTAAATTATGCCTACTAATTATTATAACAACTAAAATGAAAAGTAGTGTAATTTTTTTCTATTTATTAATATTATTAAATTGCTTTTTTCTCTAAAATAATGCAAGAAGATTAACACAAGTGTGAATTACATCCAACTGGCGAAATAATTTAAAATACTTTTCTTTTTTTAATATTTTATGGTGACTTCCAATTTAAAATTAGGCCAAATACCAGATACCTAAATTTGTCCTCATTTTTCACTTAGACACCTAAACTAAGACAAGTTCCTAATAGACACCTCAATTGCTCAGATTTGATCGCATTAAACACTCTTATCCAACTTGGCACTCTCCGGTACTGTTTTTTAATTTTTCAGCCAAAAAAAATAGTTGCGGTCCAAAAAAAATTTTTTTTTCATAAAAGTAGATTCTCAAAATTCTCAGTTAAACATGTGCAAAAAATAAATTATTTAAATCTGCAATAATTTTTTTTCGCATATGGTTAACGGAGAATTTTGAGAACCTACTTTTATGGAAAAAAAATTTTTTGGATAACTGAGAATTTTGAGAACCTACTTTTATGAAAAAAAAATTTTTTCTGGACCGCAACTATTTATTTTTGGCTGAAAAATTAAAAAAAAAGTATCGGAGAGTGCCAAGTAGGATAAAAGTGTTTAATGGGATCAAATCTGAGCAGTTGAGATGTCTATTAGGAACTTGTCTAAGTTTAGATGTCTAAGTGAAAAATGAGGACAAGTTTAGGTGTCTCTTTATGAGTTAAGCCTTAAAATTATTAAACCAGATCTCAACTCCATTAGTCTTCATAAAATATGATAAGCCAACATAACCAATAGTCAACTATAGATGGCGATATCAAACAAATATCTGATGATCAAAATTAGAAACGAACTTTATTGCTAAATTATTCTGTAGCTAATAAATATTTTTTACGAGAAATTTTGAGAATAACCTTTCTATCTCTATGAGATAATGATAAGGTCGGTGTACATTTTTATCCTCCTCAAATCTCACTGAAAATGTAATTGTTGTTGCTTTATTATTAAATAGATATACTGATGAATTTTGGTATTTGACTACATAATTTGTCCATTGTTAATTTACTTTTACTTAAAGGACCAAAACTCATATCTAGTTTATTCTGCTCATCGGTTTTTGTGACGAGGGTTCCAAGGAAACAACCTCTCTACCGCTATGAGGTAGTGGTAAAGTCTGCCCGTACATTCTACTCTCCCCAGACCCCACTTGTGGGATTTCACTGGGTATGTTGTTGTAGTTGTTAAAGGACCAAAACGACTTAGTCAATACTTAAAGGGACTATTTTGAACCTACTAACAAACCTAAGGGACCATTTTTGTCATATTCTCTTGTGGTATGGCCATATATTCAAGCTCTCTTAGAAACATTTTAGCAGATTATTATCACATCTTGTTAATTTTCATTGGAGATTATTAGCTTGGAAGTAAACAAAAAGGTAAAATATTTTTCTAATTTTCTTCTTCTATTCATTTTACATGTATTTTAGTGGTATCCATTTGATTCGAAAGAAATAGTTGGACTCAAAGGCAGATAGAGTAATATCCCTTTTTTTGTTTTTATTTTTGAGTTGATAATTACAGAATGTATATGTTGGATGATCTGATAATTAAACATCAATAGTAGTTGAAAATTTTAAATCCAGCATAAATGGGAGGAAGAAGAGCAAAGAAGGGGCAAATAAGAAGACAGTCAAAGGTATGTCTACCAATACTTTTACATACTCCAAAATTAGTACATTTAGTAAATAACATCTTGGAGGGCTATTATCCGTTGTTAGCCTGAATACAATATTTGTTTTGAGTGTTATTTTTAATTTTATTATATCGTATTATTTGAATTTATCATTAGGTAATTACGAAAAGTCTCATTTTATGTAGAGATCAATTTGGTGCGATCGCGTTGTTACTTTAATACTATCTTCTTATTTTATGAACCTTTTTTGTTATTTAATGATCTTATTTTATCTTTACCTTATCTTTTTAATAGTAACTGTACCTTGTACGCTATTGTTCTTATATGTTCATCATTTCAAATTGTTGATGTATGATATTATGTAACGCTGAAGAACAATACAATCTATCCAGACATTGTATTCATTAAAATAACATAATATGATACAGTGGAACATAATATAACACAATACCATACATTATGAAACAACACGTAATAACTTTTGAAACAAAGTGTAAGGGTGTATTTGGTACAAAGGAAAATATTTTCTTGAAAAATAAGTGGCTTTCTTACTTATTTTCTAGAATTTAATAAGTAAACAAAAAAAATATTATCTTAAGACTAATTATATATTATCTAGCAAAATATTATGAAGAAGGATAGAGAGTGACTGGGCCAGGAATCTGCATAAGGGTCTTCAATTTAGAGAGTAATTATCTTTAGAGAATGATATTATGTTTAGAGAGTAATTCAATTTTATCATAGGGTGTAAATAAAATCATATTATGTTTAGTTTTGCCATTTTATCATAGTTTATCATGCACTTGTACTCCCTCCATTTCATTTTAAATGAATATTTTATTAAAATATGTGTTTCATATTATTTGGTCACTTATTTCACGATAGAATTACTTTTTTTATTTTACTTCTATAATTGATATGATTTTTGAAAGTTTAAACAAATTTTGAAGATTTAAAATTTCTTTTTTTCAAGAGGCTAATTACAATGAACAAAGGGCAAAATAGTAAAGTTAATCAATCTATTAATAATTTCTTAATTACTATATAAAAAATGCTCATCTATGATGAGACGGAGAGAGTAACAAAAGAGTATGAAAAATTAAATAGTTATAGATGCAACATTTAATGGTGAAAAAGGTGGAATTACATTAGGTAGCATGGTCTCTAGTTGTTCTTCAGCTCATTAAATTCAATGTTACACCTCACAATCACCTTGTTATTACTTGTGTTGTATAATAGTCTTCTGAACTCACGCCATAGCCAACAAATACATACTTGATATTTCGATCGTCAAGTTTACGTCATAGCCAACAAACACATACTCATTAAATGCAACATCACACCTCTCAATTCTATTGCGCAAAACTCGGAGTACAAAAGAAGTCAGACAATTCTTAATATCCTGTAGCCTTTTGATTAATTATAAGTGTGGTGCATAACACATTCATATGAAAGACTCTACTAGACATGACTTCATAGACACCTTAGGACTCTTGAATTCTGTGATTTAATACCAAGTTTGTCACGCCCTAAGAGGGCACCCTAGACGTGACCAGCACTCAGGAACCATAACTGGTTCCCAAGAGAATCACATGGCTTGACTACATCATCAATCATATAACAAAAGACTCAATTCAAGAGTTTAAAGAATTATTTAACATGGGCCAAATCAAGTAAATAAGAACATCAAATAACATGGGTCAACCATCACCTATGAACTGGTGATGATGCAATAAAGTGATGCCATTGTCATATCCATCCAATACCTTGCAAGGGTAAAGGACATCCAATCAGTCAAGTCTTCTTTTGAGACAACAGATAAACTTCCATTTTTTTTGGGTTAAATCATCTCCTATGCTGGCTACATAGTTATTGAGTTTGGGTTGTTTTTTACTCTCACTCAATTTGGTGTTCAATACTTCTCCCAATACTCAACATGCTCATAAGATTCCAATCAATCCCTTTGGTTAACTCATTCAATTAGTCCCATTGGACACTTGTCAAACTCAATTCATTACATCGACTAGTAACTCTTTTGTTAGAAACAGTTCATTTACTCATCAAGACTCAATCTCATCTATTATTCACACTCAAGATATTCAGGTACAAAAATAGAGTTTAAATATTTATAATTTTTATAGACTTTTTAGGCTCAAATTATACTCATGTATACCTGTTTAAATGTTGTATATAATAAATGCAAGAATTCAAGGTTCATGTAAAAATATAACCATCTAGACAAGTGTTTGATTCATAAAAACTATCATTTGTACAAGGTTATGTAAGAATATACTAGGATTTAAGAAAAATCTCAAAAAAAATATTCATGAAAGGTTCAAATCATTCATAATTCGACAAATCCTATCTATTGGGCACATGGAAGAAGATAATCCATGCTTTAGTTAGTCTTACATACTTGGAAGATTTAAATTCTGGAAGTACATTGAAGAACTCACTAGATTCTTGCTTTTTTCCCCTGGAAACCTTGTTCTAAGTCTTGAGAATGTATTTGATCATAATAAGTAAATAATGATGTTTAGGGACTTCCTTATGTGTAAAATCACCATGTTTAGACTTTGAAAGGGTGAGAAAAAACTAAAATAATCCTTCTTAAAATGTTGCCCAAGTCATCTACGGAGCAATCTGTGGTCCGTAGAAGCCCATTCGTAGAAACTAGCTAGGATGGATTTCTGGGTCCTAGAACTCATTCTACGGGCCCAAACTATGACCCGTAGAAGCTTCTATGATACCTAGTTGTTGGGTCCGTAGAGTTTGGGACCCAAAAACTAACTTGGAAAAACTTTTCATGAGGCTGAGTTTATGGGTCGTCACCCATCTACGACCCGTAATTCAAAGTTCGTAGATGGTGTCCAAACAACCCTACTGGATAGGGCTTCACTAACACGATCATAACATTTTATTCTGAATTCTAAATGAGACAATCTTGTTAGCATTGGAAAGAGGATTCAAAGGCCTTTAATTTGATAGGTTGTGGGTCACCTAACTCCTTATATTCTAGGAGATATAGTCACATGAGCTGACTCCTCTGTGAACTTGTACGAAAATTTAGTTGATAGATATTCTTTAGACTTGGCTTGATGTAAAAGATCCTTTCTGATCCTAGACAACATTTAATACACTTTAAATACTTAGAAATTAATCTTAACATGTATATACTGTTGTCATCTAATTTTGATAAAATCGAGTTTTGGCAAGGAAACTTTTAACTTAACTTGGCACTAGAGGGTTCTTGTGACCTTAACTCATCTCCAAATCTATTCCCACACTAAAGGATTGACTTTAAAACCTATGTTCAATTAAGAATCATTTGGTATAACCTTATGCACATATAAAGGTTGGCTCGATCTTAACTAAAAAATTCAGGGTATTACATATAAGCATGACATAAGACACACTAGAATAATACAAAAAATGAGAATATGGAATATAAGTCTCAAAGTATTATTATCATAACAGTTCAATCAAACAAAAAATCTAAGAACAACAATGAAAATAAAGCTGAATATATACTAAGTCTGACAAGCCTCTACTATGTGGATGGGGCATAAAACAAGCCCTATTTTACTAATATAAATGTCTGAAAGTACGTCTAAAAAGAAAATAATAGAAGCACATAAATGGTTGTGCTCTCGTAGCATGAGGACTCACCACTGATGCTAAGCTAACTAAGAACCTGAACTAGCCTCGACGCAAGAAGAATCGTTGCAATCAAAATTATATATGGTATAGGTAAAAGTATGCAGTCAGTATCTATGAAATTTATTCAGTATGGACAATATTCCATACATATCATAATAATAATAATGGAGAAGGGCCTAAAATGTCCTTGAACTATTAGAAATGGTACAAAAATGTCCTCAATTCACCTATTGGGCCTAAAATGTCTCTGTCATCCATATTTGGGTCCAAAAATGCTCTTCATTAACATTTTTGGCTCATTTATACCCTTGAAACTAACCACTCTCTCTTTTTTTAAAAAAAAAAAAATTATTTATTTTATTTTATTTTCTTATGGAATAAAATAAATCTCTATCTCTATTAGATTTCCTTCCATAATTTATCTAAATCGAAATAACGTATCTCTTTAAGGATCAAAGTGATTCTTTTAAAAAATGATTTATTAAAATGATTAACCGATTTAACTTTCTAAAAAAGGAAAACTTTTAAAAAACATATAAAGTTAATGAAAAAGTAAGTTTTAAATTTATCCTAAGAGTAAGTTTTTTTTTTAATGTTATACTAGAAATAACGAAAAACCATTCAAATTTTATTAAATAAACAAAATTAAAGAAAGCTAAATCGATTTTAATAAATCGCTTTGTTCCTTAAAACATCAATTAGTATTGTCTATATAAAATACAAGTATGTGTAGATTTTTTTAAAAAAAATTCAAAACATGTATTGTTTAACTATAACCCCAAAACAAACTTTAAAAAATAAAAAAAAATTATAAGATTTTTTTTAAAAAAAAAAAGGAATTGAGGATGAGGGTTTACTTTATTTCATAAAAATGAAACATAATAAATATTTTTTAAAAAAAGGGTCGTTAGTTTCAAGGGTATACGTGAGCCAAAAAAATGAATGAAGGGCATTTTTTACTTAAAGATAGATGACAGGGGCATTTTAGGCCCAATAGGTAGATGGAGGATATTTTTTATACCATTTCTAATAGTTCGAAGGCATTTTAGGCCCTTCTCCGTAATAATAATTTGATAAATTTGAAACTGATACTACAGTGACCAGATAAAACGTATCATGAAACTGATAATTGAAATATATGAAATAACTGAATTAACTAATACCCAGTCAATGCAAAATTATGAGAATCATATCATAAACTAAGTGATCAAAATAAAAGAACTCCATAGTAAGAGACACCACTAATCGACATATAACCGTGCGAGTTACAACATTGAGGATGGTGTATTGTCCCAATAAAAAGGGCCTAACATGCTTGCCAAGGCATAAAGACATGTACTAGATGGAATCACTAGCTAAGAAAAGTCAAGCCTCTACTAACGGGTGGCATAGGTATGGGTTATGCCTGAACTAATGGGTGACGTACCAAAAAGTCATGCCCCAACGAATGGGGACACTTCATATCCTACAGTGGCACATAGTTCTGGATCAGAAGAATTGCTATTAAAGCTCTCAAGCCTCTTTTATTGGGTGAGCCTTTATCCCTAGGTCTGCTTGGTGTTAGGTAAACTCTCAATAAGAATAGTCATGCATAATCATAAGCATCTCCTTTTAAATGGTTAGAATCTAGCAATACCAAATTATTTACAAAGCTCGTAGTGATAGAATAGCTCCGTAAATCATGATTTTATAACATATTCATGAAGACACTTATCGAAAGTATCAAAACAATGAAGGTCTTTCATAATGAGAATGCTGTAATTGGAAGCAAACTAGAATTCATGGAAATATCTTAGTAATTGCTCTAAAGCATCATAATCTCATACTTTTCTAAATCATAGTTCATGCATGTCAACTTGGTTGAAATTCATAATCACATCTTACTTGCATGGTAGGAGTTGTTAGCGTCTTCTTCTGCTTTTTTGTTGATTTCCTTGCTCATTTCATGTGAATCAGGTCCTCATCTATAAAGGAACCTGGTGCTTTAATTTGAATCTTGTCTCTATTGTTTCAATCCATAGCTAGAGTTAGCCAGGAGGGGATTTTGAAGTCTAGACTAATCTGAGTAGATTAGTTTAGTGGGCAACAAAGGTGTTGCTTATTAAGAAGGGCTTTCATTCTCTTTGTAAAGGGGGGAAAGGGGATTAAAGGTTAATCCTTCAGATTTCAAGAGTTTGTAATTGTTGGTGCTCCTTGAAGCTAATGAAACTGTTCATGTGAGACAGGTCATGATTTATACTCCCTTGAGCAAGGGGGTTTTTCACGTAAAATACTGGTGTCTTTTCTTTACCGTCTTTATTAGTTTCTGTGATAAGGGACATGATCCCTTACCGTAGATGACCAGTGCAGCCCATCAAAGTTTAATTTAAATTCCATTTTGAGAACAAGTACCTAGCTATGCATGTTAGTGATGGCATAAATTAAGAGAAGTGACATAAATCAAAACTTATGCTTATTATGGCGTAGGAGATTGGGACATATCTCCGTTGAAAGGATTAAATATGTTAGAAAGGATTAATATGTTAGAAAGGGACATATAGATATCTAGGGACCATTTAGTCTCCTTGTTTTAACGGTCAAAGATATTTACATATGCATTTGCTATTCAAAAAGTTTGAAGCACTAGATATTTTCGAGACGTTTAAGGTGGAAGTAGAACAGCAGAGAAGAGAGAAAGACAAAGATCGGAAAATCTGACAAGGGTGATGAGTGGTATGATAGGTACACGTAAAAGGTACAGTTTCCTAGTCATTTTCTAAGTTCTTGCTCGACATTCATTACCAGACACATCACAATACAATAGTGTGGCCGAAAGAAAGAACATAATGTTTATGGATATGATAAGAAGTATGATCAGTGTTTCTCTATGGAGTAAATCACTAAAAACCACTGCATATATCCTAAATAGGGTCCCATAAAAGACGATCCCTAAGACCATTGCATGTTTACTGTCCCATAAAAGGCGGTCCCTAAGGCTATTGCATGTTTACCATCTTCGAATCTAAATATATGTCTATTAGTAATATATTTCCCAAGTGGAATTCTCATTCAGACGTATTTGAATTTAGTGTTTCCTACCAGTAAGTGATTTTTTTTTAAATTTAGCAGCAGCTGCCATTTGAGGAAGAAAGAAGAAGAATCAGGAATCTTATTGAAGATTTCTTGGATGGCTTGAAGAAAATAAAGAACGAATTACATGCTTCGAAATTGGATGACTTTGAAAAGCTAAGAATGGACTTGAGATTCCTAAGAACATTTGTCCTGTTTGGGAATTCGAGTTTGGATGACTTTTATGGCAGGATGTCCCGGGTGAATATAAGAAAGTTTGATGAACTTACTTGGTCACTTTTCTATAAGGATAAAGCTAAATTAATCTTAGAGAAATATGACATGGAATGTCTTGCCCCTCAGCTACGGGAAGAGATGAAAGGTTATTTGAGTTTGGAGAATGATTATGTAGCGACAGAGGAGAAAATGTTTGAATACAGGGAAAGCATATTCAAACATCTTTATGATCTACCAATGTATTGTTCTAATTTGCTTCTCCCCCTGATGAATGAATACAAGATTCTTCGGGAAGTATGCAGACATCTCAGAGATTTCTATGGGATGGAATGCATCGCAGTCAACAAAACAAGAACTGAGTATCTCTATCCTCGCTACCAAATGATACTTGATAGAGTAACACAATTCTGTTTTGATCTTTGGACTGGAAAGCATAGAGAAGAAATTGATGATCCATACTATTTCAAAGGGTATGATGTCTCTCAATGCTCTTCCAAGATTGCTTCTCTACTCATCGACATAATCCCTTTTGAGCTGGATGTTCTGTGCATTTGTACTTCGAAGACCAAGAAACAACCAAGGTCAACAGAACTAAATGGATGGGTTAAGCAAATCCTAAAAACATCTCCAAGGATTCTTCAAAATTATCTGCTTCTTCTCCAAGGGCGCATGGAAGGTGCGCTAGCAGTCAACTATGCTCCAACTCAAGGCATTAATGTCATGATGGAGTTCCTATTGATCTTTCTCACCGATATCCCAAAGCGCTTTATCCATCAAGAAAAATTGAATGATATGTTGGCACACGTTGGTGTACTTACAAGGAAGATATCCACTCTGGTGAGCAAGCTGTTGGAGGAGAGCTCTGAGACTGAAATCAATGAAGCAGAATTTTCAGCTCCAGCCTTGTGGCAAGAAATTGAACGAATGAAGGGAGATATCAGACAGATTTTTTTAAAAGCTCCAGAGTCATCTCGACTTTGCTTTTGTATGGATGATGGTTTCCTCTTCCTGAATCTTCTACTCAGACATTTAAATGATTTGCTCATTTCCAATGTCTATTCGGTTGCTCTGATAAAGAAAGAAATTGGGATGGTGAAGGAAAGCCTCGAATTCCTAAGATCATCTTTCGGGAAAGTCAGGCAAACATTGGATAACACTAATGGAGTAGTTAAAGATTGTTGGTTGCGCGCTTCAGAAGTAGCTTATGAGGCAGAACATGTCATTAATTGCATTCTTGTCAGAGATAAAGCTCTCTCGCATCTCATCTTCTCACTTCCGAGTGTCATTGACAAGATCAAGCTTATTGTGGAAGAAGTCGCCAATATACAGCTGGAGGATAAGAATCAGGATGACTCTCTTGATGCAAAGTCTTCACACGAAATTGAGTTAACCTCATCATCTTTTGTTGAGGTAACAGTAGCTCGTGAGGAAGACGAAGCCTGGATCATTCACCAGCTCCTTGATGAACATGAATCCGAGCTTGATGTCATTCCGATTGTTGGAATGCCAGGACTAGGTAAAACTACTCTGGCAAAAAAAGTGTATAAAGATACATTGGTTGCTAGTCATTTCAATATTCGTGCTTGGTGCACTGTTTCCCAAAAGTGTAACAAGTCAAAGGTATTGCAGGAGATTCTTCAGCAAGTTATTGTCTCAAAAGAAAAAGAAAGTGAGGAAGACCTTGCTGAAAAGCTACGAAGGGCACTACTCGATAAAAGGTACCTCATTGTCTTGGATGATGTGTGGGATATTGCTACCGGGGAGATGTTAATAGCATGTTTTCCAAAGGATAAGATAGGAAGTAGAATTATTTTAACTAGCCGAAGTAAAAAGGTAGGTTTGCAAGTTAAATGCCGTAGTGATCCTCGTGAGCTCAAAATTTTAACAGATAAAAAAAGTTGGGAGTTGTTCGAAAAAAGAGTATTTGGAGAAGGAAGCTGCCCTTCTGAACTATCAGATGTTGGATACCAAATTGTTGAGAAATGCAAAGGTCTACCTTTGGCTCTTGTTTTGATTGCTGGAATAATTGTTAGAAGGAAAGAAAATAAAAAGGATTTGTGGCTTAAGATTCAGCATAATTTGGATTCCTTTATTTCTGCCAACAACAATTTGCAGATGATGAAGGTTATGCAATTGAGTTATGACCATTTACCATACCACCTGAAGCCATTGTTGCTTTACTTTGCAAGATCTCAAAAGAGCGAACGAACTCCAGTCTCTGAGTTGATGCAGTTATGGGTGGCGGAAGGGCTGGTGGATCATGATATCCCACCCAAGGGTACTCAAAGTGACTTGGATACTTTAATTTCTAGTAGCCTGATAATGGTGGATCATGTCCCCAATGAGAGTGATCGGCCTTTCACTGTTATGATCAAGGTTTGCTACGTGCATGATGTTGTGCATGATTTTTGTTCAGTAAAAGCCAAAAAGGAAAAGTTTTTGAAGTTAATCAATTCAGGTGATCCATTTCATGCTTCGGATTTCCTACACCGTCGTTTAACCATTCATACTGAGAAGGGCCAACTCCAGAAAAGATGTACAGCCTTGTTCAATTCTAATAAGTCTTCAGCTGGTGGTAAGAATCTGATGTCTTTGAAAGTGAGTGGCTCAATTGATAACTCCAAGTATATCTGTCACACAAGACACTTGAGACTTCTCAGAGTGTTGCAATTGGGTAACACTTTTCTGGGAGAGTCTTTAGCGGAAGAAATAGGCTCCCTATTCCATCTGAGGTTCTTAAGGATTCAAGCTGATCTAAAAGCAATCCCAATGTCGTGGACGAACCTCCAGAATCTGGAAACTCTGTTGATTGAAACGGCATATCCCATCATGGTACTACTGCCCAGAATACTCAAACTATCAAAGCTAAAACATGTGAGCTTTGACAGGAGTTCTCTCTTTGAAGTGGACAATAACTGGGACATTATTACGGATCAACCAAGCAGAATATTGGAAGCTGAGAGTTCAAAGTTAGAAGACTTGACAACGCTGTCCCAAGTTATTATCTCATATGCTGAAGGCACGAATGATGCTCTGGACAAGTTCCCAAATCTTCAGCACCTTCATTGCACCATCAAGGAACCGATAGATCCTCCTACAGATGGCGATTGGTTTCCCAAGCTTGATGTCCTTACAAAACTTGAATCACTCATTGCAAGATACGAGAAGGCCTTGGGTGAAGAGGACTACATTGATGATCCTGAGTTAGAAGACAAAATCCCAACTCCCAAAGAATATCACTTCCCTAATAGCTTGAAAGAGTTACGGTTGTATGGTTTTCCAATGAGACCTGCTTTGTTTTCAGCAATCGCGGCATTGCCTGAGCTTGAAATTCTGGAGATTATCGACTGTGATTTCGTGGAGGAAAAGTGGGATGCTAGTGAGGACATCTATCAAAGTCTTAAGACTTTGAGTTTGCAATCTGCCCAATTTTCTGAATGGGAAGTTGATGGAGAAACTTTTCCCAAGCTCGAGGAATTAATACTAGAACATTGTTACGAGCTTACGGAGATCCCTTCTGCATTTGTGGATATAGAAAATTTAAAGTCCATTCGCGTGGTTCAAATTAGCAGTGACCTTGGAGATTCAGCCATGGAGATTAAGAAATATGTAGAAAAGATCACAGGAGAGGACAGACTTCATGTTCATATATCATCTGGGTATGATAACTCAAGTGAAGAAGAGGATAAAGAAGAGGAAAAAGAAGAGGATAAAGAAGAGGAAAAACAAGAGGAGAAAGAAGAGACTGAAGAAGAGGCAATTAATTCATTAATGTTTTTAGTGTTAATTAATTTCTTACATCTTCATTTTGATTTATCATTTGCTTGTTTTCATCATCATATATAATTTGCAGACTGCCCAAACTAGTAGGATAATGAGACGATATGGAAGGCGAGGTCAATAATTAGTAGGATTCCTCAAGTGAAGAAGAAGAGGTAATTAATTTCTCACATCTAGTTCTTCATTTTGATATATCTATACCACTAATGCGCATAGCGGGAGCTCTGGTGCACCGGACTTGTCCTTCTTTCCTTCTTACTAATTAGTCGCCTGTTTGTTTGTTTTCATCATCATATATACTTTGCAGAATGTCTTAATTAGTAGGATAGTAGACAGTACAAGATTGGGGGCCTAATTTCTTAAGTGAAGCAGAAGAGGTAACTAATTTCTTAGTCATAAAATTGCTGCATATCTTGTTTGACTTCAACTTATACTAACTCTAATAACAACTTTTATTGGATGACAGATCTAAACTTGGTTTAGAGATCCAAAGACCATTTATCATTCCAATTGGGATAACACTCAATTCACTATTCGAAAGTCAAGATGCTGGAACTAATTTAGTTTCGATTATGTTGTCTCTTTCATTATCCTGGATCTAAAGCTAAAATTTGAATATTTCTAAATTTTTTTTTTTGTGTGCAATGTTATGGTTCATGTTGAATCGCGTTGAGATAATATCCATTAATTTGTTGCCTTTTTCATTGTTAAAACAAGTTTTATGGTCCATTAAAGAAGCTATCTTAGTATATTTTCGCACATCTCAAATATAATAACAACAACTTGAACAGCAGATGGTGCTCGAAAAATCATCAACTATTATAATTGTCCAAGCACCATCTGATGAATCTCAAAAAATCATCAACTCAAATATAAAAGTCCTTCAATATTTGAATGATATTGCGGTCAATCAATATTCGTATGCATGCTTGAAGAATTTAAACGACAAACACATGAGATCATTGAATATTGTTTCACTAGTCAATTAGTGCAATCACATGTATATAAAAGTGACGTTACTTTTCTTCTGAAAATTCTTTTTATAATTCTAAAGGGACACAACTTCTCAATTAGTTGTGTCTCTTCTTTTTTTAAATAAATATAATAAATATATATTATTTAAATACTAATATGGATATGGGTTGATCCACATGGATTACCCAATCAGAATTTCTTCATCTCCCACTCACACATAGTGGGTCAACTCTCATTCCTATTCTATAACATTCATATGTACGACTAGACCGTGTGACCAGTGCATACTTCGAGAGCTTCATTGCTATACATCTTTTAGGAATATACAGTATCTCAATCAATGAAATGTAGAGAAGATAATAATATGCAGTACCCTAGATCATTTATCACATTCATATCTCTTATTATCTCTTTTCTTAATTTCGAGTTTATCATTATGTATTAGTCTCAGAGACAAACATAAATGGCATCAATGAACACAATTGATGTGATAATATCCAATGATCTTCCTCATCTCATGAACCTCTCCATCTCAACGTGATATGCTTTTCTAGACATGTTCCGCTAGACCGAATGAAACATGATCTCTTGGCAACGAACTAAGATAGCAAGCACCAAATGGAATCTCAAGAAACTGATTGAAGTCATGAGGGTACAATATAAAAATTACTTATAATTTTCAAGGCTTCACATGATAACAAGTAGAGACAAAACTTGTATCGCCCTTATAAGTCACTTTATGCATTATGGTATGAAATATGTATCACAGTACTAACTCCTTTCCCATGGAGTGCATGTCCTTTATTAATTAAATACTAAGCAGATAATAAGATAGACAACTCATGTCTGACTTAGAGTTCACAAATCTACTCATTATTTATCCTTCAGAACTCATATCTGCATTAAAAACAGACTAACTCATTTTAATCACACATGATTAAATACAAACTAACATACGACACTTTGGTTATAAACTTTCAGCTCTCTCATTATCGTCACTGACGATAATTAGTTTATAATTGTCTCATCTCTACTTGTCACATAGACAATAGAGACGATTGCATGTGTGAATAGGCCAATCTTCTATCTGTTCGACATACTTTTTATCCTTAGAATTTTATGTACACTACATAAAAAAATAATACACGCATATGAACCAACAAGAATTAAAAATTAGGCATTAAATCAACATTAACTTTAATAATGTGAATTTACATGAATATTTCTAGAAAAATAAAAATAAAAATACATCAGCATTTACGTAAACCAATGACTTCACATGTCTTTCATAAGCATCATATGTTATGGGTTTCGTTAATGGATCTGCTATCATTTGATGTGTAGATATGTATTTTATGTTCACTTCCTTTTGTGCTACCATGTCTCTTACAAAATTATACTTTATGTCAATATGTTTCGTCTTCCCATGGTACTTTGGATCTTTCGTGTAGGCTATTACAGCCTGACTGTCACAATTGATTGCGACGGGCTCAACAACATTGTTATATACACCCAAGTGAACCAGAAAACCCTTAAGCTAAACAACTTCTTGCACAACAGATGAAAGCGCAACAAACTCAGCTTCCATAGTGGACAAGGCTATGCATGATTGCTTCTTGCTACTCCATGATATATCGCCATTAAAAGCAAGAATGCATATCTAGAGGTGGATTTTCTCTCATCTAAATCTCCTCCCCAATCAGCATCTGTGTAGGCTTTGAGTTGCAAATCCTTTCCATGATAACATAAGGAATAATCGATTGTGCCTTTAAGATATCTCAATATCCTTTTAACTGCTTTCCAATGTTGAGGTCATGGATCGGATTGATATCTGCTTAAGTAACCCAACAACATAACAAATGTCTGGCCTAGTACACATCATAGCATACATGAGGCTTCCGACTGCATTAGCATAAGGAACTTTTCTCATTTTTTCCTTTTCATATGGAGTCTAAGGACACATCATTCGATTCAAAGCTTCACTTTCAGAAATTAGAGTGTTTATGGGTTTACAATCTTGCATATTAAAACGTTCAAGAACATTCTTAATGTAAGGTTCTTGTGAAAGAGATAATAATCTCTTTGAACGATCTCTTGAAATCTTAACTCCAAGAATATACGTTGCTTCACCCATATCTTTCATCTCAAAAGTAGATGATAGTCACTTTTATTTCTTTTATAAGATCAATGTCACTTGCAGCTATTAATATGTCATCTACATACAATGATAAAATCGCAAACTTGTCTTTGAATCTTTTGATATACACACAATAGTCTTCATGAATCATAATAAATCCATATGATATGATTGCCTTATGAAAACATAAGTACCATCGTCTAGAAGATTGTTTAAGGCCATAAATCGACCTTTGAAAGCGACATACTTTATTTTCTTCACCTTTTTTTCACGAAACCTACAGTTTGTTCCATGTAGATTTCTTCTACTAGTTCTCCATTGAGAAATGCAGTTTTCACATCCATTTGATGTAATTCAAGATCCAACGCAGCCACTATTGACAAAATTAATCCTATTGAAGTAAAGCGTACAACAGGTAAAAAAGTTTCTTCATAATCAATTTCTTCCTGTTGTGTGTACCCCTTAGCTATTAGACGAGCTTTGAATCTTTCAATGCTACCATCTGTCTTACGCTTGATTTTGAGAACCCATTTGTTTCCAATAGCTTTTTGGCCTATAGGTACTTCAACCAATTTTCACACTTGGTTAGATTTATATTTCTCGGCTCTTCATCATCTGGAGTAACTATAAATGCTTTCCCTTCGATCTCAAATGGATGACAAGGAATTTTTGGACGACTTGTTTGTCAAGGTTGAGATTGACAAATTGATTTATCAATTGGTAAGTTACTCCCACTCGGACCAGCAATATCATTAGGATTTGATGCATGTGGTGTATCTGTAGAAATAAAAACTAATTTATTATCATTAAAATGACTTCCACTCAAATCCATTTGATCTTCGGCAACAGAAATAGTCTGGTTCATAATCTCATAAAGAGATAAGTCATGACATATCTCTCCCTGCTTAGGAAAATCATTCTCCATAAATGTGACATCACGTGATTCAATTTCAGTTACACTGCCACTATTTTGTTCCACTATGAACACATAACCCTCAGATTGTTCAGAGTATCTTATGAAGATACATTTTCTTCCCCTTGGATCTAATTTTTGATATTGGGAAGAAGGATTATGAATAAAAGTAGCACAATCACAAGGCTTTAAAATGCTTAAATCAGGATTTTGTTTAGTCCATAATTCATATGGCATAGTCATAACTAACTTTGAAGGGACACGATTAAGTACAAATGCAGCAGTGAGCAAAGCATCACCCCAATAGGTGATGGGCAATTTTGCTTGTGCCATCCTGACCTAACCATTTCTAACAAGGTTCTATTTCGTTGTTCCGCAACACCATTTTGTTGTAGAGTATAAAAAGTAGTTAATTGCCTTTGAATTCCTTTTTCGTCACATAATCTTTTGAACTCATAAGACAAATACTCCCTTCCTCGATCGGTTCTTAGAGCTTTTATTTTTCTATCTAATTGATTCTCAACTAAGTTCATAAACTTAATGAAGCAACTCAAAGCTTCAGATTTGTGAGAAATCAAATACACATAACCAAATTGAGTATAATCATCAATAAAAGTGATGATTACATTCATTGGACCACAAATGTCAGAATTAATTAATTGCAATGGAGTATCAGCTATTGTACCTTTCCCAAATGGTTTTCTTGCGATTTTTCCGACTAGGCAAGATTCGCAAGTAGACAATTCGGCTTTATCTATTGTGCCAAAAAAACCTTCTTTGGCTAAGCGATTCATTCTTTACTGATTAATATGGCCAAGCCTCGCATGTCATGTATTTACATAGTTCTCATAATTAGTCCATGTTAATGACCAGGAAGACAATTCTACAATCCATAGAGGGGTCTCGCAATTGGCTTCCATACTTAGAAAAAATTGACTTTTCGGACTTCATCTACGAACCAACTCTACAGTTTGTAGATGACTCTATGGACCGTAGATAGAAATTTCGTACATGAGGTTCAGATAGGGGTGAAAAAGTTTTGATTTTCACGAGGGATCTTCACGACCCATAAGGTCTTCTACGTTCCGTGGTTGTATCTTGTAATTTCCCTTCCCAAACCCAGTGTCCAGTCTATGAAGGGGGGTCTACGACCCGTATCTTGGACTACGATCCATAGTTCCTGTTTCGTGGTTCAAAATCAAAAGATCATAGTCTCTGAACTTTGACCTTCGTCGACAGTTTGAGACCCAATTACGATCCGTCAATGAATATGAACTCATTTGAGGTAAATTTGACTGTTGAATCGTGAGTTGATTGTACAATTCGAAAAACAAATTATTGATTTTGAATAAAACAATTGTTCACGTGACTTCATGCAAAAATATTTGAAGTTTATCTTGCCAAGACAACTAAGAATATTGATAGTTGGGCCTTACAAATAGACATGATAATCGGAGTAGGGCAGAACAGGGGCAAGACTGTTATGATCAAAATAATTAGGTGGCATGTAAAAGCCAGTAAAAAGAATTTTAAAAGATCATGAGTAAGAATATAAATGCAAATTATACCAAAATAGACACAAATAGTTAATGTAATTTGATCGATCGACCTACTATATAAGAGGAGATGAGCAAGTTCAACGTAAAAGAGAGTACACAATATCGATAGAAATAACATTCTGGTAAAAAGGAGGTATAAGTGATAGCATATCACTTGTGTCTCACAAATTCTCCCCTTAAATAAAACTTTGAAAGCTCTTATGACTATATTGTGAATGCTACCAAGTTCGAATGAAGGAAGCTCTCTTTATAGAGTCATAAACCTTTTCATTAGAAGAAAAAAGACTAGCCAAATATATAAACTTTGTGTTTTTCTTTACGAAAAGAAAAACTCAAAATCATGGTAGAAAAAATCGAGGCAAACATCCAACAAATCTCCCCACTTAGCCTAAATTTCTGATAAAATAAATTTTCTCCATATTCTTCAATAATTTTCAATATGTAAATCTTCATCTTTGGAATTCTTTTCATTAAATATATGTCTCCGCACATAGTAATACTCTGATAAAAAATTTCAAATAAAAATCTTCATTATTGTCAAATAGGTTGCAGCGAGAACTAAAATTATCATGATGAACATCCATTTTTAACTTCATTCTAATACTACTTATTAGGATCATAATAATCAGGTATCATGCGAAAGCTAGCAAAACAAATAGTAAAATACCAAGTAAGAATAAACGAGGAATATACCAAAAGAGACATAAATGTTAAACGTGTTTCAGTCAATTAACGTGTTTCAGTCAATCAACCTATTCCTCCAAGAAGAGATGAGCAATCCACTATATAAAAAATAATACACACTATCGAGAAAAATAACCTCACAAAAATCACTCATAATAAAAGAATGTTTACGCAAGTGAAACATATAACTTGTGTCTCACATATTCTTTGTAATGCCCTCTAGGACATTTCCTCCACTCTTCATTCTTTTTAACATTTAGAACTTTTCTGTAACGACCCCAAATCATTTATGACTTGCTGGCACTGTCAGTTTAGTTGCCTAGTCGTTCGTTTAGTTTTTGTGCAGTCTTTCATGTTTGGAGGTCCTTATAACTTGAACAGTTGACTTCGGCCAAAAATACAAGTAGACGACTTTTATAATAGAATTTTCATAGTTTCATCAGCTCCAAAAAGGGCCAAGTTATGCTAGAAGTGTGGTCGGCTCGAGTTCAAGGCTTTCGGTGCGAGTTTAAACCTTTTTAGCATTTTGGTTGTTGAAATTTGGCTCAGAGTTGACCATGGTCAACATTCTTGAAAATCGCGCTTGTATGAGAATTTTATCAGCACGGTTAGTTCTGAAACATCAAGTTTGGTCTACAACAACCTTTCACACATCTCCTAAGGCTTCCTGTTTCGAGCCCCTTTGTGGATTTTTATTAAAATGGTGCATGAGTGTGGGTTCCATGTTTTATCAAAACAACCTCCATTAAAAAATTTGACTGCGTTATTGAGTTCGGAAGGCCAGACTCGATGGGATAGTATAGTTTGTTTGAATGCACACGGTTCCAAACGAATCTTAAGCACTACGTCGGAGATTGGGACTTAGCCTTTTCAGTTGTTGCAGCCAAATCTGGTGCAAGAGTATTTCATAAAGATTGTAACATTTGCATAAATTATTAAATATTTATTGATATATATAATAATATATTAACCTCCGCGAACGCGGCCTAGCAGAGATTCTTGATGTATTTACGTATCATTGGATTTAAGATTTAATCCAAATTTAATATAAATTTATAAATAAAACTTATCTACCAAATCTCTAATTTATATTTGCATGTAATCCATAATCATGACCATATTTGTGTATTGCAAATTGAAGAAAATGGATCATCCATTTCTATTTCTTTGGGTAAGAATTTAAGAAGATAATGAAGAGGAATGGTAATTAGATATGACAATTTCTCTCTTCCACATATTTAGCTATATATATATAAATAAAGATAATGTGTTAGATCTGCAATATATTACTTTAAATTGACTCCTATATATTTTGAATTAATTAAACCAAACTCTTTTCAGTATTTTTAAATACACCACCAACTTACGACTTTCTTTTATTATATGAGCAATATAAACAATTTAATTATCCAATGACAGCTAGCATGTAGCCCATAAAATTTGTGGATCTCAAGTTTGAATGAGTTTTATAAAGGGATATTTGTGGATCAAATTATTTGCGATAGATTATTTTTAAATCAAATTATGAGTGAAAGACATTTTTGTTCGATTTCACATAATTTAAGAATATTTTTTAGTTGACTAATCTTCTCATGCCGCTTTGGTTGAAATTTCTGGACAGAAATAACTATTAAAAGGGTTTTTGTTTTAAAGACTCTTACAGCTTATCTGAATGGTTGTTACGTATTTTTCTATAATGTATCGCATTATATAGGATTGTATGTGTTTGTGTTATATATGTGTGTGTGTATGTGTATATATATATTGTTTTATCCAATATTTGGATAGATATATTGCTTTAAGTATATGTAACACCCACTAAAATATCCTATCCTAGAAAGAATCTGAGAAATTTCAGTCCTTGTTAATGACCACGAAGGCACTTCGTATTTGAATTTGAACCTGGAATTACACCGATTAAAGATTTCACATCCGTATTCATAATCAAAACTAAAAAATTTAACTTTCAAAATTCAAATAGTGACAAAAATATAAATTGAGATAGAAAGAGAAACTTATTTACTTTCTATGAATTAAAATTAGTAAGGGTGGGGAATCATTGGGGCTAACAAAAAGTCAGGAACAACTCACCAAGAATTGTTTATCTGCGTTGACTTATGAAATTTAATGATGTATTATTGGAATACTTGTTTAGATTTCTACTTTAATTATGCCTACTAATTAAGTAAAATAAAGTAGCTTTTAATCTTAAATAAAGAATTGAAGGATAACATTCACGTCCTATACACAAATAACCAATAATAATATTGTAGTCTTATGAAAGTGATTAAATTTTTCTTTAAAAAAAATTTGAAAGAAGGGATAGGGGAACATGGAGGGGATTAGATGACTGATTAAATATGATGATCAAACCTAATTGAAAAGGAAGCAAAGATGTTTTCAATATATCATCGGCTCAAAACAAATTATAACTTAAGATTGCCCATTTCAATTAGATTTTTCTAAATTTAGAAGTGATAAAATAGTAAAGTCTCATACTACACCAATCTAAATCGAGAAAAATTTGTGCACCATCTTTTAATTTCTTTTATTTTTATTTTGAAATTTAAATTTGATTATGATGATCCACACTATAAGACTTTGTATCATCACAAAGGAATCTGAAAGTACTTGAATTAGGATGTAAATTTAAAGTATTGTCTCAAAAGAAATTATTGCTGGTAATTTCTCATATTATAACTACTAAAATGAAAAGTAGTGTATTTTTTTTTCTATTTATTAATATTATTAAACTGCTTTTTTCTCTAAAATAATGCAAGAAGATTAATATAAGTGTGAATTACATCCAACTGTCGAAATAATTTAAAATACTTTTCTTTTTTTAATATTTTACGAAGACTTCCAATTTAAAATTATTAAACCAGATCTCAACTTCATTAGTCTTCATAAAATATGATAAGCCAACATAACCAATAGTCAACTATAGATGGCGATATTAAATAAATATATGAAGATTAAAATTAGAAACGAATTTCATCGCGAAATTATATCATAGCTAATAAATATTTTTTGATAAGGATTTTTCGGAAACAACCTTTCTATTTCTATGAGATAGGGGTAAGATCTGCGTACATTTTTATCCTCCTCAGATCCCACTTGTAAGATTTCACTGGGTATGTAGTTATTGTTGTTTTATTATTAAATAGATATACTGATGAATTTTGGTATTTGGCTGCATAATTTGTCCATCGTTAATTTATTTTTACTTAAAAGGACCAAAACGACTTAGTCAATACTCAAGGGACTATTTTGAACCTACTAACAAACCTAAGGGATCATTTTTGTCATTTTCTCTTGTTGTATGGACATATATTGAAGCTCTCTTAGAAACATTTTAGCAGATTATTATCACATATTGTTAATTTTCATGGGAGATTATTAGCTTGGAAGTAAACAAAAAGGTAAAATATTTTTCTAATTTTCCCTTTCTTTTTACTTTACATGTATTTTAGTGATATCCACTTGATTCGAAAGAAATAATTGGACTCAAAGGCAGATAGAGTAATATCCCTTTTTTTGTTTTTATTTATGAATTACATGGTTTATATTTTTGAATTGATAATTATAGAATGTATATGTTGGATGTTCTGATAATTAAACATCAATAGTAGTTGAAAATTTCAATTCTCTAGAAATTGAAGGCTACTTGGAAAAAGGAGGAAGAAGAGCAAAGAAGGGGCAAACAAGAAGAATGTCAGAGGTATGTCTAACAATACTTTTACATACTCCAAATTAGTACATTTAGTAAACAACATCTTGGATGGTTATTATCCGTCGTTAGTCAGAATACAATATTTGTTTTAAGTGTTATTTTTAATTTTATTATATCGTATTATTTAAATCTATCATTAGGTAATCACGAAAAGTCTCATTTTATATAGAGATCAATTTGGTGCGATCATGTTGTTACTTTTAATATTATCTTCTTATTTTATGATCCTTTTTTTGTTATTTATGATCTTATTTTATCTTTACCTTATCTTCTACCCTGTACGCTACTTTTCTTATAGGTTTATCATTTCAAATTGTTGATTTATGACATCATGTAAAGACGAAGAACAATACAATCTATCCAAATGTATTCATTAAAGTAATATAATATGACACAGCGAAACATAATACAATGCAATACCATACATTATGAAATAACACGTAATAACTATCGAAACAAAGTGTAAGGGTGTATTTGGTACAAAGGAAAATATTTTCTTGAAAAATAAGTGGTTTTCTTACATATTTTCTAGAATTTAATAAGTAAACAAGAAAGTATTATCTTAAGACTAATTATATATTATCTAGCAAAATATTGAGAAAGACGGATAGAGAGTGACTAGAGTGACTGGGCCAGGAATCTGCATAAGGGTGTTCAATTTAGAGAGTAATTATCTTTAGAGAATGATAGGGTGTCAAATTTTTTCAAATGAAACCATATTATGTTTAGTTTTGCCATTTTATCATAGTTTATCATGCACTTGTACTCTCTCCATTTCATTTTAAATGGACATTTCATTAAAATATGTGTTTCATATTATTTGGTCACTTATTTCACTTCACCATAGAATAATTTTTTTTAATTTTACCTCTATAATTGATATGATTTTTGAAAGCTTAAACAGATTTTGAAGATTTAAATTTTTTTTTAAGAGGCTAATTACAATGAACAAAGGACAAAATAGTAAAGTTAATCAATCTATTAATAATTTCTCAATTACTATATAAAAAATGCTCATCTATGATGAGACGGAGAGAGTAACAAAAGAGTATGAAAAATTAAATAGTTATAGATGCAACATTTAATGGTGAAAAAGGTGGAATTACATTAGGTCTCTAGTTGTTCTTCAACTCCTAAGTAATCATATGTTATTTTTTGGGGGCCTCTCAATTCTATGCTACTTTCTCATTAAATTCAACGTTACACCTCACCATCACCTTGTTATTACTTGTGTTGTATAACTTGTAGTCCTCTGAACTCACGTCATAGCCAACAAATACATACTTGATATTTCAATCGTCAAGTTTACGTCATAGACAACAAACACATACTCATTAAATTCAACGTTACACCTCTCAGTTCTATTGCACAGACTCAGAGTACAAAAGAAGTCGGACAATTCTTAATGTCCTGTAGCCTTTTGATTATAAGTGTGATGCACAACACATCCATAAGCAAGACTCTACTAGACATGACTTCGTAGACACCATGAAGCCTCTAACTCTAGTGTCTAGATGGTGCCAATGATAGGTCCATGGCTATCTAAAAAAAGAAACACTCTAGAAAATAGAAAAGATTAATAGAAAATAGAATGTCTCCAGGAGCTAGGAGGACTCACCACTGTCAAGAATGGATAGGATCTTAATGGAGCGCCTGTTGACGATCTCTAACACCTGTATCTGCATCATAAAATGATACAATGCTGAGGGACATTAGTATGTGGAATATACTACATGTAAAATAGCTGGGAAACCATAAGCTCAAAATGTACTCAACACAGATATTCAACTATGATAATGAAACTCGGTCAAAGATCACAAAAGACTCAAGGATGTACAATGTAATCCACTCTCATCAAGTACTAGTAGATCCTAATTTGAGAGTTTCTCTAACCGACAACTATCACCTATGAACTGGTGATGATACAATAAAGCGATGTCATTGCCACATCCATCCAATACCTTGCCAGGGTAAAGGACATCCCATCAATCAAGTCTTCTTTTGAGATAACAAAAAAAACTTCCATTTTTTTTGTTAAATCATCTCCTACGTTGGCTACGTAGTTATTGAGTTTGGGTTGTTATTTACTCTCACTCAATTTGGTGTTCAATACTTCTCCCAAGACTCAACATGCTTATAAGACTCCAATCAATCCCTTCGGTCAACTCATTCAATTAGTCATATTTGACACTTGTCAAACTTAATTCATTACATTGATTATTAACTCTTTTGTTAGAAACAGTTTGTTACTCATCAAGACTCTATCTCATCTATTATTCACACTCAAGATATTCAGGTACAAAAATAGAGTTAAAACATTTATAATTTTTATAGATTTTTTAGGCTCAAATCATACTCATGTATACCTATTTAAACATTGTATATAATAAATGCAAGAATTCACCCCAAGGTTCATGTAAAAATATAACCATCTATTACAAGTGTTTGATTCATAAAAACTATCATTTATACAAGATTATGTAAGAATATACTAGGATTTAAGAAATATCTCAAAAAATTATTCATGAAAAACTCAAATCATTCATAATTCGACAAATCCTATCTATTGGGCACATGAAAGAAGATAATTCATGCTTTAGTTAGTCTTACACACTTGGAAGATTTAGATTCTGGAAGTACATTGAAGAATTCACTAGATTCTCTTGAAATTCTTGTTTTTTCCTCCTGAAACCCTGTTTTAAGTCTTGAGAATGTATTTGAGCATAATAAGGTAGAATGATGATGTTTAGGGACTTCATTAGGTGTAAGATCGTCAAGTTTAGGTTTTGAAAGGGTGAGAAAAGATTAAAATAATCCTTCTTAAAAAGTTGCTCAGGTCATCTACGGGGCAATCTTCGGTCCGTAGAATCCCATTCGTAGAAACTAACTAGGATGGATTTCTGGGTCCTAGAACTCATTCTATGGGCCCAAACTATGACCCGTAGAAGCTTTTATGATTCCTGGTTGGGCCCGTAGAGTTTGGGACCCAAAAACTAACTTGGAAAAACTTTTCACGAGGCTGAGTTTATGGGTCATCAACATATCTACTACCCGTAATTCAGAGTTCGTAGATGGTGTCTAGAAAACTCTACTCGATAGAGCTTCATTAACATTGTCATAACATTTTATTCCAAACTCCAAATGAGACAATCTTGTTAGCATTGAAAAGAGGATTCAGAGACCTCTAACTCTATATATTCTAGGAGATATAGTCGCTTGAAGTTGACTCCGTTGTGAACTTATATGAAAACTTAGTCGATAGAAATTCTTTAGACTTGACTTGATGTAAAAGAACTTTTATGATCCTAAACCACATCTAATATGCTTTAAATACTTAGAAATTGATGTTAACATGTATATACAACTTAAAAGTCGTTGGGTCACCTAACTTTTATAAAATCGAGTTTCGGCAAGGAAGCTTTTAACGTAACTTCGCACTAGAGGGTTCTTGTGACCTTAACTCATCTCCAAATTTATTCCCACACTAAAGGATTGACTTTAAAATCTATGTTCAATTAAGAATCATTTGGTATAACCTTATGAACATTTAAAGGATGGCTCGATCTTAACTGAAAAAATTCAGGTATTACATATAAGCATGACATAAGACACACTAGAATAATGCAAAAAATGAAAATATGGAATATAAGTCTCAAAGTATTATTATCATAACAACTCAATCAAACAAAAAATCTAGGAAGAACAATGAAAATAAAGTTGAACATATACTAAGTCTGACAAGCCTCTACTATGTATATGGGACATAAAACAAGCCCTGTTTTACTAATATAAATGTCTGAAAGTAAGTCTGAAAAGAAAATAATAGAAACTCATAAATGGTTGTGCTCTCGTAGCATGAGGACTCACCACTGATGCTAAGCTGACTAAGAACCTGAACTAGCCTCGACGCAAGAAGAATCATTGCAATCTAAATTATATATAATATAGATAAAAGTATGCAGTCAGTATCTATGAAATTTATTGAGTATGGACAATATTTTATACGTATCATAATAATAATAATGGAGAAGGGCCTAAAATGCCCTTCAACAATTAGAAATAGTACAAAAATATCCTCAATTCACTTATTAAACCAAAAATGCCCTTGTCATCAACCTTTGGGTCCAAAAATGTCCTTCATTAACCTTTTTGGCTCATTTATACCCTTGAAACTAACCACCCTCTCTTTTTTTCTTTTTTTTTTAAAAAAAAATTATTTATTTTGTTTTATTTTCTTATGGAATAAAATAAATCTCCATCTCTATTAGATTTCTTTCCATAATTTATCCAAATTGAAATAATGTATCTCTTTAAGGATCAAAGTGATTCTTTTAAAAAATGATTTATTAAAATAATTAACCGATTTAACTTTCTAAAAAAGAAAACTTTTTTAAAACATATAAAGTTAATGAAAAAGTAAGTTTTTAATTTATCCTAAGAGTAAGTTTTTTTTTTTTTTTTCTAATGTTCTATTAGAAATAACGAAAAACTATTCAAATGTTAATAAATCGCTTTGTTCTTTAAAACATTAATTATTTTGTCCATATAAAATACAAGTATGTGTAGATTTTTTTAAAAAATTCAAAATATGTATTGTTTAACTTTAGATTTTTTAAGAGAGTTTTTTTAAGGATTTTTTTTCATAATTTATTAAATGCAAAAAATTATACCTTCTTCATGGCCCTAATTTTTTTTATTTATAAAAAAACTACTGTAAGACCACTAGTTTATTTTTTAATCACATTTTTCACATATTTTGTCTAAATCATAACCCCAAAACAAACTTTAAAAAATAAAAAAAATTATAAGATTTTTTCTTTTGTAAAAAAGGAATTGAGGATGAGGTTTACTTTATTGCATAATATAAGAAAATGAAACATAATAAATATTTAAAAAAGAAAAAAAAAGAGTCGTTAGTTTCAAGGGTATAAGTGAGCCAAAAAAGTGAATGGAGAGCATTTTTTGACCCAAAGATAGATGATAGGGGCGTTTTAGGCCCAATGGGTGTATAAAGGGCATTTTTATACCATTTTTAATAGTTTGAGGGCATTTTGGCCCTTCTCCATAATAATAATTTGATAAATCTGAAACTGATACTACAATGAGCAGATAAAATGTATCATAAAACTGATAATTGAAATATATGAAATAACTGAATTAACTAATACCCAGTCAATGCAAAATTATGAGAATCATATCATAAACTAAGTGATCAAAATTAAAAAAAAAAAAAAACTCCATAATGAGACACCACTAAGCGACATATAACCATGCGAGTTACAACATTGAGGATGGTGCATTGTCCCAATAAAAAGGGCCTAATATGCTTGCCAAGGCATAAAGGCATGTACTAGATGGAATCACTAGCTAAGCAAAGTCAAGCCTCTACTAACAGGTGACATAGGTATGGATTATGCCTGAACTAATGGGTGACGTACCAAAAAGTCATGCCTCAACTAATGGGGACCCTTCATATCCTACAGTGGCACATAGTTTTGGATCAGAAGAATTGCTACTAAAGCTCTCAAGCCTCTTTTATTGGGTGAGCCTTTATCCTTAGAACTGCTTGGTGTTAGGTAAACTCTCAATAAGAATAGTCATGCATAATCATAAGCATCATCTTTGAAATGGTAAGAATCTAGCAATACCAAATTATTAGCAAAGCTCGTAGTGACAGAATAGCTCCGTAAATCATGATTTTATAACATATAACATATTCATGAAGACACTTATCGAATGTATCAAAACAATGAAGATCTTTCATAATGAGAATGCTTCAATAGGAAGCAAACTAGATTTCATGGAAATATCTTAGTAATTGCTCAAAAGCATCATAATCTCATACTTTTTTTAAATCATATGCATGCATGTTAACTTGGTTGAAATTCATAATCACATCTTACTTGCATGGTATGAGTTTTTAGTGTCTTCGTTCTGCTTTTTTGTTGATTTGTTTGCTCATTTCATGTGAATCAGGTCCTCATCTATAAAGGAACCTAGTGCTTTAATTTGAATCTTGTCTCTATGGTTTCAATCCATAGCTAGATTTAGCCAGGACGGGATCTTGAAGTCTAGACTAATCTGAGTAGATTAGTTTAGTGGGCAACAAAGGTGTTGCTTAGTAAGAAGGACTTTCATTATCTTTGTAAAGGGGGAAAGGGGATTAAGAGGTTAATCCTTTAAATTTCAAGAGCTTGTAATTGTTGGTGCTCCTTGAAGTTAATGAATCTGTTCTGAAATCATGTGAGACAGGTCATGATTTATACTCCCTTGAGCAAGAGGTTTTTTCACGTAAAATACTGACGTCTTTTCTTTACTGTCTTTATTAGTTTCTGTGATAAGGGACATAATCCTTTACAGTAGTTGACTAGTGCAGCCCATCAAAGTTTAATTTAAATTCCATTTTGAGAACAAGTACCTAGCTATGCATGTTAGTGATGGCATAAATTAAGAGATGTGGCGTAAATGAAACTTATGCTTATTATGGCATAAGAGATTGGGACATATCTCCGTTGAGAGGATTAAATATGTTAGAAAGGGACGTTACACTTTTCTAACTTTAGAAATTGCATTGGGGATTAATATGTTAGAAATGGACATATAGATATCTAGGGACCATTTAGTCTCCTTGTTTTGACGGTCAAAGATATTTACAGATACGTTTGCTATTCAAAAAGTCCGAAGCACTAAATATTTTCGAGACGTTTAAGGTGGAAGTAGAACAGCAGAGAAGAGAGAAAGACAAAGATCGTAAAATCTGACAAGAGTGATGAGTGGTATGATAGGTACACGTAAAAGGTACAGTTTCCTAGTCATTTTCTAAGTTCTTGTTCGGCATTCATTACCAGACACATCACAATACAATAGTGTGGCCGAAAGAAGGAACATAATGTTTATGGATATGATAAGAAGTATGATCAGTGTTTCAATAAAAACCACTGCATATATCCTAAATAGGGTCCCATAAAAGGCGGTCCCTAAGGCCATTGCATGTTTACCATCTTCGAATCTAAATATATGTCTATTAGTAATATATTTCCCAAGTGGAATTCTCATTCAGACGTATTTAATTTGAATTTAGTGTTTCCTTTGATTTTTTTTTTAATTTAGCAGCAGCTGCCATTTGAGGAAGAAAGAAGAAGAATCAGGAATCTTATTGAAGATTTCTTGGATGGCTTGAAGAAAATAAGGAATGAGTTACATGCTTCAAAATTGGATGACTTTGAAAAGCTAAGAATGGAACTGAGATTCCTAAGAACATTTGTCCTGTTTGGGAATTCGAGTTTGGATGACTTTTATATCAGGATGTCCGAGGTGAATATACAAAAGTTTGATGAACTTATTTGGTCACTTTTCGATGAAGATGAAGATGAAGATGAAGATGAAGATGAAGATGAAGATGTAGATGAAGATGAAGATGAAGATGAAGATGAAGATGAAGATGTAGATGAAGATGTAGATGAAGATGAAGATGAAGATGAAGATGAAGATGAAGATGAAGATGTAGATGAAGATGAAGATGTAGATGAAGATGAAGATGAAGATGAAGATGATCTAAACTTAAGGATATACGACATGAAATGTCTCGCCCCTCAGCTCCTGGAAGAGATAGAAAGTTATCTGAGTTTGGAGAATGATTATGTAGCCACGACGACAGAGGAGAAAATGTTTGAATACAGGGAAAGCATATTCAAACATCTTTATGATCTACCAATGTATTGTTCTAATTTGCTTCTCCCCCTGATGAGTGAATACAAGATACTTCGGGAAGTATGCAGACATCTCAGAGATTTCTATGGGATGGAATGCATCTCAGTCAACAAAACAAGAACTGAGTATCTCTATCCTCGCTACCAAATGATACTTGATAGAGTAACACAATTCTGTTTTGATCTTTGGACTGGAAAGCGTAAAGAAGAAATTGGGGATTTTCAATATTTCAAAGAGTATGATGTCTCTCAATGCTCTTCCAAGATTGCTTCTTTACTTATCGACATAATCCCTCTTGAGCTGGATGTTCTATACATTTGTACTTCGAAGACCAAGAAACAACCAAGGTCAACAGAACTAAATGGGTGGATTAAGCAAATTCTGGAAGCATCTCCAAGGATTCTCCAAAATTATCTGATTCTTCTCCAAAGGCGCATGGAAGGCGCGCTAGCAGTCAACTATGCTCCAACTCAAGGCATTAATGTCATGATGGAGTTCCTATTGATCTTTCTCACCGATATACCAAAGCGCTTTATCCGTCGAGAAAAATTGAATGATATGTTGGCACACGTTGGTGTACTTACAAGGAAGATATCCATTCTGGTGAGCAAGCTGTTGGAGAAGAGCTCTGAGACTAATATCAATGAAGCAGAATTTTCAGCTCCAGACTTGTGGCAAGAAATTGAACGAATGAAGGGAGATATCAGACAGATTTTTTTGAAAGCTCCAGACTCATATCGACTCTGCTTCTGTACGGATGATGGTTTCCTCTTCCTGAATCTTCTACTCAGACATTTAAATGATTTGCTCATTTCCAATGTCTATTCGGTTGCTCTGATAAAGAAAGAAATTGGGATGGTGAAAGAAAGCCTCGAATTCCTAAGATCAACTTTCGGGAAAGTCAGGCAAACATTGGATGACAGTGCAGTAGTTAAAGATTGTTGGGTGCGTGCTTTAGAGGTGGCTTATGAGTCAGAACATGTCATTAATTGCATTCTTGTCAGAGATAAAGCTCTCCCGCATCTCATCTTCTCACTTCCGAGTGTCACTGATAAAATCAAGCTTATTGTGGCAGAAGTCACCAGTTTACAGCTGGAGGATAAGAATGGGGATGACGCCCTTGATGCAAAGTCTTCTGACGAGCCAATTGAGTCAACCTCATCATCTTTTGTTGAGATAACAGTAGGTCATGAGGAAGAAGCAGACTGGATCATTCACCAACTCCTTGATGAACATGAATCCGAGCTTGATGTCATTTCGATTGTCGGAATGCCAGGACTTGGCAAAACTACTCTGGCCAACCAAGTGTATAAAAATACATTAGTTGATAATCATTTCAATGTTCGTGCTTGGTGCACTGTTTCCCAAAAGTGTAACAAGTCAAAGGTATTGCGGGAGATTCTTCAGCAAGTTACTGTCTCGAAAGAAAAAGAAAGTGAGGAAGACCTTGCTGAAAAGCTACGAAGTGCACTACTCGATTACAGGTACCTGATTGTCTTGGATGATGTATGGGATATTGCAACAGCGGAGATGTTAATTGCATGTTTTCCAAAGGTTAAGAGAGGAAATAGAATTATCTTAACTAGCCGAAGTAGTAAGGTAGGTTGGCAAGTTAAATGCCGTAGTGATCCACTCCACCTTCAACTTTTAAAACCTGAAAAGAGTTGGGAATTATTCGAAAAAAGGATATTTGATTATCAAGGAGGCTGCCCTGATGAACTGTCCGATATTGGACACCGAATAGTTGGGAAATGTCAAGGGCTTCCTTTGGCTGTTGTTTTGATTGCTGGAGTAATTCTTAGAGGAAGGGAAGGAAAGAAACAGGAAAAGGAAAAGGATTTGTGGCTTAAGATTCAAGATAATCTGGATTCCTTTATTTCGACCAATAACAATTTGCAGATGATGAAGGTTATGCAATTAAGCTATGACCATTTACCGTCCCACCTGAAGCCGTTGTTGCTTTACTTTGCAAGATCTCAAAAGAACAAACGGACTGCAGTATCTAAGTTGATGCAGTTGTGGGTGGCTGAAGGGTTGGTGGATCGTGATATACCACCCAAGGGTACTCAAAGTGACTTGGATACTTTAATTTCTAGTAGCCTGGTAATGGTGGATCATGTCCCCCGCGAAAGTGATCAGCATTTCACTGAGAAGGTTTGCTATGTGCATGATGTTGTGCATGATTTTTGTTCAGTAAAAGCCAAAAAGGAAAAGTTTTTGAAGTTAATCAATTCAGATGCCCCATATCATGCTTCGGATTTCCTACACCGTCGTCTAACCATTCTTACTGAAGAGGGCCAACTCCACAAAAGATGTACTGTTTTGTTCAATTCTAATAAGTCTTCAGCTGGAAGTAAAAATCTCATATCTTTGAAAGTGAGCGGTTCGATTGATAACTCCAGCTATATCTGTCACACAAGACACTTGAGACTTCTCAGAGTGTTGCAATTGGGTAACATTGTTGTGGGAGAGTCTTTAGCGGAAGAAATAGGCTCCCTATTTCATCTGAGGTTCTTAAGGATTCAAGCTAATCTAAAAGCTATCCCAATGTCATGGGTGAACCTCCAGAATCTGGAAACTCTGTTGATTGAAACTAAGGAATTTCCCATCATTGTACTACTGCCCAGAATACTCAAACTGTCAAAGCTAAAACATGTGAGCATTGAGATGAGTTCTTTCTTTCAAGTGGGCCATTTCTGGGACCTTATTACGGATCAACCAAGCAGAATATTGGAAGCTGAGAGTTCAAAGTTAGAAGACTTGACAACGTTGTCCCAAGTTCTTATCTCATATGCAGAAGGCACGAATGATGCTCTGGACAAGTTCCCAAATCTTCAGCACCTTGATTGCACCATCAAGGAACCAATAGATCCTCCTACAGACGGCGATTGGTTTCCCAAGCTTGATGTCCTTACAAAACTTGAATCACTCATTGCAAGATACCTGACGGCCATGCCTGATTATTACTACAATTATTATCCTGAGTTAGAAGACAAAATCCCACCTCCCAAAGAATATCACTTCCCTAATAGCTTGAAAGAGTTACGGTTGTATGATTTTCCAATGACACCTGCTTTGTTTTCAGCAATCGCGGCATTGCCTGAGCTTGAAATTCTGGAGATTATCGACTGTGATTTCGTGGAGGAAAAGTGGGATGCTAGTGAGGACATGTATCAAAGTCTTAAGACTTTGCGTTTGGTTTCTGCTGAATTTTCTGAATGGGAAGTTGATAGGGAAACTTTTCCCAAGCTCGAGGAATTAATACTAGAATATTGTGACGAGCTTACGGAGATCCCTTCTGCATTTGTGGACATACACAGTCTAAAGTCCATTCGCGTGGTTCAAATTAGCAGTGACCTTGGAGATTCAGCCATGGAGATTAAGAAATATGTAGAAAAGATCACAGGAGAGGGCAGACTTCATGTTCATATATCATCTGCGTATGATAACTCAAGTGAAGAAGAAGAGGAAAAAGAAGAGGATAAAGAAGAGACTCAAGAAGAGGTAATTAATTTCTCACATCTTCTCACATTAATCTAAATTCATTAATTAGTAACAGGTAATTAATTAATTTCTTACATCTTGACCCTTCCATCTTCATTTTGATTTATCGTTTGCTTGTTTTCATCATCATATATAATTTGCAGACTTCCCAAACTAGTAGGATAGTGAGGCGATACGGAAGGCGAGGTCATATAGTACCTGATTCCTCAAGTGAAGAAGAAGAGGTAATTAATTTCTTACATCTAGTTTTTCATTTTGATTTATCGATATCACTCATGCGCATAGTGGGAGCTTTAGTACACCGGGTTTGCCCTTCTTTCCTTCTTACTAACTAATCGCTTGTTTGTTTGTTTGTTTTCATCATCATATATAATTTGCAGACTGCCCAAACTAGTAGGATAGTGAGACGATACGGAAGGCGAGGTCATATAGTACCTGATTCCTCAAGTGAAGAAGAAGAGGTAATTAATTTCTTACATCTAGTTCTTCATTTTGATTTATCTATATTACTAATGCGCATAGCGGGAGCTTTGTGCACCGGACTTGCCCTTCTTTCGTTCTTACTAATTAGTCGCTTGTTTGTTTGTTTTCATCATCATATATACTTTGCAGAATGCCTAAATCAGTAGGATAGCAGAAGTACAAGATTGGGGGCCTAATTTCTTAAGTGAAGCAGAAGAGGTAACTAATTTCTTAGTCATAAAATTGCTGCATATCTTGTTTCACTTCAACTTATACTAACTGTAATAACAACTTTTGTTGGATGGCAGATCTAAACTTGGTTTAGAGATCCAAAGACCATTTATCATTCCTATTGCAGAAAAAATTTATTGGGATAACACTCAAATTCATTTACTTCAATTCACTATTCGAAAGTCGAGATGTTGGAACTAATTTAGTTTCGATTATGTTGTCTCTTTCATTATCCTGGATCTAAACCTAAAATTTGAATGTTTCTATTTTTTTTTTCTGTGTGCAATGTTATGGTTGAGGTTGAATCACGTTGAGATAATATCCATTATTTTGTTGCCTTTTTCATTGTTAAAACAAGTTTTATGGTCCATTAAAGAAGCTATCTTGGTATATTTTAGCACATCTCAAATATAATAACAACTTGAACAGCAGATGAACAGCAGATGGTGCTCCAAAAATCATCAACTATTATAATCGTCCAAGCACCATCTGATGAACCTCGAAAAATCATCAACTCAAATATAAAAAAAATTTGAATGGTATTGCGGTCAATCAATATTCGTATTCATGCTTGAAGAATTTATACGACAAACACACAAGATCATTGAATATTGTTTAACTAGTCAACTAGTGCAATTACATATATATAAACACGAATTACACTGAAATAGCCACAGTCTAAAATTGTACCTTGTTACAGATTTTGTTCCAACACTTTTGGAGAAGAAACCTTCAAAAAATCTTCATAGGAACTTCCGAGTATTGAGGAGAAAAGAGAAGGAGAAGAAGAACAGAAAAATGATGTTGCTTTTCTTCTGAATTTTTTTTTTATAATTCTAAAGGGACACAACTTTTCAATTAGTTGTGTCTCTTCTTTTTTCTTAATAATATATAAATATAATAAATATATATTATTTAAATATTAATATGAATATGGGTTAACCCACATGGATGACCCAATTCAAATTTCTTCATCATCCACTCATACAGTGGGTCAACTCTCATTCTTATTCTGTAACATTCATATGTACGACTAGACCGTGTGACTAGTGCATACTTCGAGAGCTTCGTTGCTATATATTTGTTAGGAATATACAGTATCACAATCAATGAAACGTAGAGTAGATAACAGTATACAGTACCCTAGATCATTTATCACATTCATATCTCTCATTATCTGTTTTCTTAATTTTGAGTTTATCGTTATGTATTAGTCTCACAGACAAACATAAATGACGTCAATGAACACAACTGATGTGATAATATCCAATGATTTTCCTCATCTCATGAATCTCTCAATCTCAACGTGATATGCTTTTCTAGAAATGTTCTGCCAGATCGAATCAAACATGATCTCTTGGCAACAAACTAAGATAGCAAGCACCAAATAGAATCTCAAGAAACTGATTTAAGTCACGAGGGTACAATATAAAAATTACTTATAATTTTCAAGGCTTCACACGATAACAAGTAGAAACTAAACTTGTATCGCCCTTATGGGTCACTTTATGCATACATGGTATGAAATATGTATCACAGTACTAACTCCTTTCCCATGGAGTCTATATCCTTTATTAATTAAATACTATGCAGATAATAAGATAGACAACTCATGTCTAAATTAGAGTTCACAAATCTACTCATTATTTATCCTTCAGAACTCATATTTGGCATTAAAAACAGACTAACTCATTTTAATCACACATGATTAAATGCAAATTAACATACGACACTTTAGTTATAAACTTTCAGCTCTCTCATTATCGTCACTTCTGACAATAATTAGCTTATAAATGTCTCATCTCTACTTGTCACTGTGATAATAAAGGCGATTGCCTGTGTGAATAAACCAATCTTTTATCTTTTCGACATACTTTTTATCTTTAGAATTTTATGTACACTACATAAAAAATAATATACGTATCTGAACCAACAAAAAGAAAAATTAGGCATTAAATCAACATTAACTTCAACAATGTGAATTTACTTGAACATGTTTGAAAAAATAAAAATAAAAATACATCAGCATCTACGTAAACCAATGACTTCACATGTCTTTCATAAGCATCATATGTATGGGATTCGTTAAGGTATCTGCTATCATTTGATGTGTAGATATGTATTTTATGTTCACTTTCGTTTGTGCTACCATGTCTCTTACAAAATTATACTTTATGTCAATATGTTTCATTTTTCCATGGTACTTTAGATCTTTCGTGTAGGCTATTACAGCCAGACTATCACAATTGATTGCGACAGGCTCAACAACATTGTTATCTATACCCAAGTGAACCAGAAAATGCTTAAGCCAAACAGCTTCTTGCACAGCAGATGAAAGCGCAACAAACTCAGCTTCCATAATGGACAAGGCTATGCATGATTGTTTCTTGCTACTCAATGATATAGCGCCATTATTAAGCAAGAATGCATATCCAGAGGTGGATTTCTTTCATCTAAATCTCCTCCCCAATCAGCATCTGTGTAGCCTTTGAGTTGCAGATCCTTTCCTTAATAACATAAGGAATAGTCGATTGTGCCTTTAAGATATCTCAATATCCTTTTAACTGTTTTCCAATGTTGTGGTCCTGGATCAGATTGATATCTGCTAACTAACCCAACAGCATAACAAATATCCGGCCTAGTACACAATAACTATCAAACAAGAAAATTGTAGAAGCCTTCTATTAGGTCCCTCGTCTGCAGCAGATGTATCTTCTTACACAAGGAGCCAAGAGAGAGCTTTTTAACACAAGAATATTCAGTTGTGTATATGCCTAAAAAACTTAAACTTACTCCTTGGACAAGCTCCTTTTATACTATCCTCGATGCAGTGTATGGACCACTTGTCCTTCAGTACAGTTCTGATAGACATTTCACCAAACACAACAACTTTTGTACCAATTGTATTCCATGTTCATTCAGCAAAGCAGTCCGCTAGCGTACCTGGTTCTTGACTCAGTTTGTTAATCATCAAAATGTTTAAAAGTCATATACTTAACAGTTCCCCAAAACTATAATAAGTCAAAGGTGTTGGGGGAGATTCTTCAGCAAGTTTCTGGGTCGGAAGGAAATAGTGAGAATGACGTTGCTGAAAAGCTACGAAGAGCACTACTCGATAAAAGGTACCTTATTGTCTTAGATGATGTGTGGGATTTTGCTACAGGGGAGATGTTAATAGCATGTTTTCCAAAGGTTAAGATAGGAAGTAGAATTATTTTAACTAGCCGAAGTAAAAAGGTAGGTTTGCAAGTTAAATGCCATAGTGATCCTCATTTTAACACATAAAAAAAGTTGGGAGTTGTTCGAAAAAAGGGTATTTGGAGAAGGAAGCTGCCCTTCTGAACAGTCAGATGTTGGACACCAAATTGTTGAGAAATGTAAAGGTCTACCTTTGGCTCTTGTTTTGATTACTGGAGTAATTGTTAGAATGAAAGAAAATAAAAAAGATTTGTGGCTTAAGATTCAACATAATTTGGATTCCTTTATTTCTGCCAACAACAATTTGCCGATGATTAAGGTTATGCAATTGAGTTATGACCATTTACCATACCACCTGAAGCCGTTGTTGCTATACTTTGCAAGATCTCAAAAGAGCGAACGAACTCCAGTCTCTAAGTTGATGCAGTTGTGGATGGGCGAAGGGTTTGTGGATCATATCCCATCAAAGAGTAATTTGGAGGAAGCAACTCAAAGTTACTTGAATGATTTAATTTCCAGTAGCCTGATAATGGTGGATGATAGCCCCTGAGAGAGTAGTCGGCCTATTTCTGTTACGACCAAGGTTTGCTATGTGCATGATGTTGTGCATGATTTTTTACAGTAAAAGCCACAAAGGGAAAGTTTTTCAAGTTAATTGATTAATCAGGTGCTCCATTTCATGCTTCAGACTTCCTACACCATCGTCTAACCATTCACACTGACGACAGCCAACTTCAGAAAAGATATGTTTTGTTCAATTCTAATAAATCTTCAGCTGGTAGTAAGCATCTCATATCTTTGAAAGTGAGCAGTTCCCTTCGTGACCCCAGATATTTCTGTCACACAAAAGACTTGAGACTTCTTAGAGTGTTGCAACTGGATAACATTATTCTGGAAGATTCGATAACAGAAGAAATAGGCTCCCTATTTCATTTAAGATTCTTACGGGTTGAGACTCGTGGTGCAAAAGTTATTCCACTGTCGTGGTTGAACCTCCAGAATCTGGTAACTCTGTTTGTTGCCCAGAATATGCAAACTATTGAAGCTTAGACATGTGAACATTGTCATTAGTTGTTTCTTTGGAGAGGAAGAGGACGCGGACAATATTATGCATCAACCAAGTAGAATATTGGAAGCTGAGAATTCAAACTTGACAACTTTATCCCAAGTTCATATCTCATATACTGACGGCACGAGTGATGCTCTGGAGAAGTTCCCAAATCTTCAGCACCTTGATTGCATCATCAAGGAACCGACAGATCCTCCTAAACACGGTGATTGGTTTCCCAAACTTGATGTCCCTACTAAACTTGAATCACTCTTCGCAACATACCAGAATCTCTGGTCCAATAATTTCTGCATTCAATATCGCGCTGTACTAAACCAAATCCCACCTCCCATTGAATATCACTTCCCTACAAGCTTGAAAGTGTTACGGTTGAATCATTTTCCCTGATACCTGCTTTGTTGTCAGCAATCGTGGCATTGCCTGAGCTTGAAATTCTGGTGTTAAACGACTCTCGTTTCAGCGAAGACAAATGGGATGCAAGTAATGACATCTATCAAAGTCTTAAGACTTTGCATTTGGTATGTACCAAAATTTCAGAATGGTAAGTTGCTATGAGATTCGACAAGGGATCTGCTATCATTTGATGTGTAGATATGTATTTTATGTTCACTTCCTTTTGTGCTACCATGTCTCTTACAAAATTATACTTTATGTCAATATGCATTGTCTTCCCATGGTACTTTGGATCTTTCGTGTAGGCTATTACAACCTGACTATCACAATTGATTGCGACAAGCTCAACAACATTGTTATATACACCCAAGTGAAACTGAAAACGCTTAAGCCAAACAGTTTTTTGCACAGCAGATGAAAGCGCAACAAACTTAGCTTTCATAGCGGACAAGGCTATGCATGATTGCTTCTTGCAGTTTTTTCGGCTAGGCAAGATTCACAAGTAGACAATTCTACTTTATTGTGCCAAACAAACCGTCTTTGGCTAAGCGATTAATTCTTTGCTGATCAATATGGCCAAGCCTCGCATGCCATGTATTTACATAGTTTTCATAATTAGTCCCTGTTAATGACCTCGAAGGCACTTCTACAATCCATAGAGGGGTCTCGCGGTTGGCTTCCATACTTAGAAAAAAAATGACTTTTTGGACTTCATCTAAGAACCAACTCTACAGCTTGTAGATGATTCTATGGACCGTAGATAGAAATTTCGTACATGAGGTTCAGATAAGGGTGAAAAAGTTCTAATTTTAACAAGGGATCTTGACGACCTATAGGGTCTTCTAGGTTCTGTGGATGTATCTTGTAGTTTCCCTTCCCAAACTGAGTGTCCAGTCTATGAAGGAGGGTCTACGACCCGTATCTTGGACTACAATCCATAGTTCCTGTTTCGTAGTTCCCAAAACCAAAAGATCATAGTCTCTAAACTTTGACCTTCGTTGATAGTTTTAGACCCAATTACGATCCGTCAATGGAATCGCGACCCGTAGAATGGAGTTTCGTATACCCAGGCCTATTTTTCTCAAGAAACTACAAAAGTTGTCTACGAGTCGTAGACAGGACTACGACCAGTGGCGGAGTCAGAATTTTAATTAAGAGGTTCAAAATTTGAAAAAGTAAACACACGAACTAGCCGAAAGGGGTTCGATATATAATATATATAAATAATAAATTAGTTTAACCTTGTATAAATAATATAATTTTTTGCCAAAGGGGGTTCAAACACCTCTCAATGTATGTTGGCTCTGCCCCTGACTATGACATGTAAACAAGATTTCGTGGTTCTTGTCATCAGTTTTAATGAAGGTTTTCTTTTTTCGGTCCCTTTCTATATTTCGTGGACATTCTGGGATTTATTTAAGACTTATATCCATATCCTCATAATCACTTAGATTATTTTCAGAGCTAATTCAAGAGGAGAAGAGCTACGGTTCAAGTTATTCTAACGTTTTGGTATTTGAACCTGCAATTACATCAATTAAAGATTTCATGTTCGAATTCATAATCAAAACCAAAAAAATTGACTTTCAAAATTCAAATAGTGACACAAATATAAGTTGAGATAGAAAGAGAAACTTGTTTACTTGCTACGAATTAAAATATTTATCAAATTGAATAACTTGTTTTCTTCTTAACCATACTTAAGTATATAATATGAATAACTATTTTTTTTTTAATGTTAATCATTAAAATTAGCAAGGGTGGGGAACCTTTGGGGCTAACAAAAAGTCCGGAACAACGCACCAAGAATTGTTTGTTTAATTTAATGATGTATTATTGGAATAATTGTCTAGATTTCTACTTTAATCATGCCTACTAATTAAGTAAAATAAAGTAGCTTTTAATCTTAAATAAAGAATTGAAGGATAACGTTCATGTCCTGTACACAAATAACCAATAATAATGGTGTAGTCTTATGAAAGTAATTGATTTTTAAAAAAAAAATTGAGAAAAGGGGAGGTGATTCAGTAACTGATTAAGTATGATGATTAAACCATAATCAGTCCCGAAGAAATGTACATATAGACTTTATCCTAATAGAAAAGGAAGCAAAGATGTTTTTTATATACCATCAGCTCAAAACAGATGATAACTTAAGATTGCCCATTTAAATTAGATTTTTCTGAATTTAGAAGTGATAAAATAGCAAAGTCTCATACCATACTGATCTAAATCGAGAAAATTTGTACTCCATCTTTTAATTTCTTTTATTTTTATTTTGAGATTTAGATTTGAATGTGATGCACAGTACAAGACTTTGTATCGTCGCGAGGAATCTAGAAGCACTTGAATTAGGATGTAAATTTAAAGTATTGTCTAAAAAAAAATTATTAGGAGTACTTTCTCATATTATAACTTTGAACGGCGAGATCGTTAATATATAAAAAGAACATTTACATATTAATCAGGCTCCACATCCCAACAATTCTCCCACTTGGAGACTGATCAGGTAACCAAAACAGTATTCTCTCAAACAGTGTGATCACAATATCAATATTTCCTACCGCATCACAGCATTGTAGAACTCACATCTACAAAAGTCCAACTGAGGTCTTGCACAACCCCAGTTTCCTAACATCGACACATTTGGTCAACATGTCAGCAGGATTCTTTGCACCCTCTGTCTTCTCCACACACATATCACCATCCTCCACTGCCTTACGATTGAAATGGTATCGTCTTCTGATGTGCTTTGTCTTCGAATGATATACTGGGTTCTTTACTAACTGTATGGCGCTCTGACTATCTGAGTAAAGAATCTTCTCGCTTTGCTTCTTGCCTAATTCTTCCAGATCTTTAATATATAAAAAAAATATTTACATATTAATCAGGCTCCACATCCCAACACAGAATACAACAACCCAAAAATGTTGTATGACTCAAACAACACCGGATTAGTTGAAGAGTCCAAAGCTCCACAAAAAGAACACCTTCCTTTAACATACATTTACTCTTTTTTTTTGTATAGTGAATATAGCTAAAGACTTAGAATATTTTCTTTGTCACAACTCTTTCTTTCACTTTTGCTCACTTCTCTACACACTACAATATTTTATCCACTCTTCACATTTCTTCTCTCCTCATTTTTCACACTTCACAAAGGAAGAAACATCACTATTTATAGGTGAGAATTTATCCTTGTCTTGAATAGGATTAATGTGGATAATAATGTATGTATATGAATGGAGGAATCATGTCTTAGAGGTTACAAGAGTTACAAGACTCTAATGGTCATATAAGTTACAAGAAACTAATGACCATAAGAGTTATAAAAAAAAGAAATTTTTACACAAATAACAACTTTCACCCCCAAAATTACACTTTAAAATTTATTTATCAAAATACCAAAAAAAACACACTCTTTTTCATTTTTCAACACTATTATATCATACCACACACCACAATAATCACACTCAAAACACTCTCTCTCCTAAATTTGTAAATAAAGTTGGTATTTTATATGGTATTTTTCAATGATTCGGTAGGGGCATGTAATTTTTATCCAAAAACTTGGTATTTTTGAAAACTCCCCTTATAAAAACTAATGGTCATTTCTACCATAATTTATACCACTAATATATGCACTTAATATTTTATTTTAATAATAAAAGTATAATTTTTAGGAATCCCATACTGATTTTAAAAAATCTCTAAAAATCCCGAATCTTTACCTAATTACAAAAGATCCCGACTTTTGACATTTATTTGATACCTTCTAAGGCCACTTGATACTTACCTAATTGTAACTGAAAATTAATGCTGAAACGTTAAATAAGGAAAAGAAATTACTGTCAACTAGCAGTATCCCTTGAATTAAGGTTGTAAGTTACAAATTCTGCAATTAATCCCTAAAATAATAGTAAATTCACAAGATCTATAAAAGTGGAACTTCATGAATTCAAATACAACAAAATTTAAAAAATCTCAAGTACCTCAACTGTCCAAATGAAGAAATCAAGTGGTTTTGGTGGTTTTTCCTTGCTTATTATCATCTCTAGGTATCAACTTCCCCTAACATAAAAAAAATGAAATCATAATTTCACTCAAAACAATTAACAACAACAAAAAAAAACAATTGCTTACCTTGTAATAATAACAATCAAAATACATTGATTTTAGGGTTTCGAATTTTCTTCATTTGGTTGAGCTTCAGCCTTCAAGTGATGAGAGAAGAAAGAAAGATTCATCATAAAGAGATATGAATCAGAAATACTTCCATGTGAATCATAGGATCAAAAAATAAACCAGGTAACACATAATGTATGGAGTATCAAACTTTGCATCATCTCTAAAAAAATAGGTATCACCAGTTAGATGCACAGTGATAGATTTTTTCCTTAAGTATCAAGCTTACTTTATTTGTTAAGTATCCACATCAACTTTCAGACCCCTTACAGAATAGGTATCAAATACTCAAGTAGCAATCATACTTAATTTGTTAGGTATCCACATCAAATTTCAGACCCCTTCCATGAGATGTTTCGCCGGCCTCGTCGCCGGAGCTGTTGTGCTGGTCGACATTGGCAATGTCGACTTCTTCACCACTGTCAGCAACATCTTGAGATCGGCCAAGACTAAAAGACGGAATAGATTCCATTGTTGATTCACACCAGAAATAATGAGATGAAAACAAAGATGGAGATTGATATATGTATGAAGATGGAGCAGTTGATGGAGATGGAGATGCAGTTTGGGAGATGGAGATGCAGTTGAGGGAGAATGGAGAAACGTTTCAGGTTGGAAAAAACTGAAAAAGGAACATTTAAAATTTTAAATGGTAACTGTCATATAGATAAATATCAAAAAATAAAAATAAAAAAAAAACGGATTTAAAAAAGGAAAAATTAAAATGTAAAAAGTGATTGACAATAAATAGACTTCTAAATTTAAAAAAAAATTGTACTAATTATATTCTTTAATAAAAAATATAATAATGAGGTATCAAAAATAAATGAAATTTTTAGAAAAGTTGGGATTTTAGTAATTTTTATAAAAAGTTTGGAAAATTTGATATTTGGATAAAAAAGATTGTGTATTTTCATAAATTTTACATAATAAAATGCATATACACCAACATTCCTCCACTCATTTTAATATTAAAATAAGAGAGTTTTTCACCAATTTAGTTGAAAGTAGACTATTATGCATAATGAAGGTGTATTTTGCAATGAACCTCCACTTAGTAAAACAATAATCTTTACTCGAGAGTCAGTAGTGGTCTCAGACTTGAACTATGACTGCTTAAGGGAAATAAAGTATTACTGCTTGCACACAATAATCAAAGTGTTGACATAAGCTTTAATAGTCAGCACATTATGGCCTTGTGCTATCCCAGATTTCATGAGTGTTTTTTAGAACAAGCCCATTCTCATAGAAAGCAGCGCACTTTCACACTCACATAGGTGAAATCTATTAAGGATGCTACTATGATTTGACACCCCACTCATACGAGATACAAACTTTCATTAAGAGTTCATAGACTCAACCTCCACAAATCATTATAGGATAAATGCACTCACATCATAGGGATTGAGTAAAATTAATTTTAGTGCATTTCACAACAAGTCATCATATGATTCGTTTTCCCCATTGAACCTGGTTATAGGATCTTTAGTCATCAGGTTGGGTTTCCTCATATATGAATCAAGATTCATAGACTTCAATATCATCCCCCTAGATGTGCTTCAGACCCTTATCTTGCTAGGGCCTTAATACATGAATCTGCAAGATTTAACACAATTAGTAAATGGTATACCACTAATCAATAAGATCTTACAATATTGTGTATTATCTTTATGGGTCTGAATTTATCGTTATAATAATGATTTTTGTACTCTATCAATAATATTGGTGCTATCACAATTCAACAAAATCAGAAAAATTAATTTCTCAAAATAAAGTGCTTGATATAATAAACTCAATTCACTTTTTCACTAGTTGAAGCTAAAAAGTTTTTTACTTCAACCTTCATGGTAGAGTTAGTAAATAATAATTTACTTTTCTCATTTTTACAAATTGCACCAAGCTTTTCTCATATGATTTGCTTGTAGTTGCCAAGTACTTTTACTGCAAACATAATATCAATTTCAACTGTCAGTCACATATCTCATATTTTTAATTAGATTAGCAAACTCCTTTTTTTCACACTATTTTTATATAATTGAAACAAAAGGAGTTGCAAGTCTCACGCACCAATAAAGTTGTCTTTCATAATTTTCTCAATATAATGCGACTTGATAAGAAAAAATTTCATCACATGTTTTATGGTATTTTTCATTACAAGAATGAAAGTTATCTCAACCAAATATTTCATATCAATGTGGCTACTCAACATTTTTTTCTTATCATTTTTTGAAAACATGTTAGAGCCAAAACTCACCAAATCATATGCAAAAAATAACATGTGATTTACTTCATAATAAATATATGCACCTATAATACTCTTTTTTTTAGAACATTTCTCAAATATGCAAAAAACACAATTTCACAATGGTTTTTTTCCACATTTCATGAACCCCCACTATTTCTAGAATTTAAGCATTAATTTTGTGTTCATGAAAAGAAATATCACTTTATTCATAAAAAATATTAGGTAAAAAGTTTTTGCTTTTTTACCCTTTCTCCATTTGAATTGAGCAATTAGAAATATACTTTACCCGTACATCTCTTCTCTTCCACCTCTTAAAGAGAGCGTTGTTGAAGCGGAATGATGTTGAAATCTCCTATTTTGATATCCACATTTTCTTCAAAATGGGACAAAAACATGAATCTCCTTAAAATTGTTGGTGTAATATACCATAAACACAATAGATTACAGTTGAAAATAAAAATGACAAATTGAATAAAAAATTCATTCAGGCTGAGCCGCGGATATCTCGCTCTCTTTAAGAAGATTCAAGTCTACTGTGGCATATAATCTACACCGATCCAGCAATAATGCTCTTGACTTGTCCCCTCCAGGATACAACAGCCCACCAATGTTGTATGACTCAAACAACTCAAGATTAGTTGAAGAGTCCAAAGCTCCACAAAAAGAACACCTTCCTTCAACATATAATTACATTCTTTTGTGTATAGTGAATATAGCTAAATACTTAGAATATTTTCTTTGTCTCAACTCTTTCTTTCATTATTGCTCACTTATCTACATACTACAATATTTATCCACACTTCACATTTTTTCTCTCCTCATTTTTCACACTTCACAAAAGAAGCAACATCACTATTTATACGTGAGAATTCATCCTTGTCTTGAATAAAATTAATGTGGATAGTAATGTAGGTATATGAATGGAGGAATCATGTCTTGGGGGTTACATGAGTTACAAGACACTAATGGGATAGAACATGGGTTAGTGGTTACAAGAGTTACAAGACTCTAATGGTCATATAAGGTACAAGAAACTAATGACCATAAGAGTTACCAGAACTAATGGTCATTTCTACCATAATTTATACCATTAATATATGCACTTAATATTTTATTTTAATAATAAAATGCATATACACCAATAGATAGAAATGCTTTGTCTACGTACTATTAATCATAGGACTACTCTTGTAATTTCTTGTTCTTCATTTTCTTTGACGATCTATCATTTCGTATAGCTTGTTGGTAGTCTTATTTTGTTATAGTATTGGTATGTTATTGTTTACTTTTTTAACTATCTATTGTTTATTGCACTTTCATTCTGTATCTTCCTTGGTTGTCTTTATATTGAGTCGAGGGTCTACTGAAAATAACCACTCCACATTACCTCTATGGTAGAGCCATAGATATAAGATATGCGTACTATCCTCACAGACCTCACTGTGTGGTAATATACTATATTATTGTTATTGTTGAAATATTATTGCTAACTGTTTCAAGATTTCCAACGACACCCCTTTATTTTCAAGTTTTTAATCAATGTGAATTTGTCATGACCCAAAAATGGGGTGTCATGGAACATGCCTAACCCACCAAGGTAAGTCAGCCTAAACCTGCTCAATTCAATTCACAATACTAGAAGCAAAAGAAATAAGGTATAACAAGCTAGGATAAGCACGAGATAATTAAGTCTACAAATTATCCCAAGACTAGTGCCACTTGTACAAGCCTCTAATACAAGAGATTACAGAAGAATACAAAATACAAGTTTGAGTCTCGGTTCTCAAATAGAACACAAGATAAGATAAAAGATTTTGAGGGTCTATAGATATAGACAAGCTGCTACCTCTCGAACGTCCAGATGCTCGGTCCGTCAAAGAAGAATGCTATTTCAGGTAGAACCGGGCTCACAACCTACACATGAATGTAGAAGTAAGGGTGAGTACCAAAGCAATAGGAACTCAGCAAGAAGACCTAAACTCAAGTAAGGAATACTGAACAAGATACTCCTTTCACACCAACCACATACTGCTGAACTATACCCCTGCACTCAGAAAAATCCCAGCACAACAACAATGTATATAAACAATACAATAAATATACCCAACCGTTATCATTCACAAAGTACAGAACAGATATACAATCAACGTCTCAATATACAACCCAGATATATACAACAAATGTCTCAAGTAATCTCAAATACTCATCAGACACAGTCCAGGAATAATCATCTTATATCGATCTTAAATAACTGGATCAAGTCACAATCACGAGGTAATATGATATGAAATGTAATGAAATGATATGATATGGAGTGAATCAATACAATGTTAAGTAATCATGATGCATGTCTGTCCTATCGGTACATATTCACTGATGTAATTAGTTCGAAACCCATGGGGATATATTTGTCCATGTACTTGCCTCGGGTCGTGAGGCATGTCCCCTGTATAATTAATGTCTCATGCCATGGCTCGTGTGGCCCGTCTCCAGTATAATCAATGTCCCATGCCATGGCTCGTGTGACCGTCCCCAGTATACATATCATATCAATGGATCTCAATCAAGAATACACAACAAGATAGTATTCATATGGAGAGTAATAAGAAGTGCATGCAAGAGCTCACATTATAACAATTATATCAATTCAAGTCAAATCTCACGATATACAAAGTTTAATAATCTATTTATTCCAAGCTTATAGTCAATTCTCTAACCCGCAAGTGATATTCAACTATAATAACTCCAATATTTACTATGCTCAAGTAAAACATGATCTACAATCCATATTCTTATATCACAAGAGATTCTCAATACCAAATCACAAGCCAATGCATATCAATCTCTAACATTCACTTTTACACTTCAAAGAAATTTCACAATTTAGTTCAATTATCAAAATTTACCAAGTTCAACTTAGCCAACAACAATTAGCCAATCATTTTAAATCACAAACAAAGAAAATATAGTGTTCAAGTAAGCTTAACAAGGTTTAAGAATCCACTTGCCTCAATTAATAACCAAGTCAAGCCAGAGTTCTCCCACTCGATTTCACACCTGAAGCGTCACAATCTAGTCAAATACAGATTCACAATCTCAAAACGAAGCTAATGACACTAAAATCAAGTAATTCGAGTGAAAAGGGCAAAATGATCCAAAAATTCTCATCCCGAAAAAAGTTCTCGAAATCTGGAAATCTTTATATGGAAATGTTCCCCAACTAATAAAAAATCTAATGGTGAAAATCGTTTTGAAAAAAGGACTTGAAATGAGCCCTCAATCATCATTTTTCATCAAAAATCAATGTCCAATAGAACCCCAATTCCTCTAATTCAAAATTCCAATTTGATGTTAAAATCATGAATTAACCAATGGAAATTGAAGATATAAGTTAGAAACACGTTATCCAAAAGCTTTGCCTTGAAATTCCTTGAGAATCTCTCCTAAATCGAGCTTAGAAATGTTAAAAATGGCGAATTTGGTGAAAACCCATCGTTTTTTATTAAACACTGTTTCAGGCCTCATAATACTTCGCAAACGCGGAGGTCAATCCGGTCCAAACCTCTGCGAATGCGGAGAAATATCCACGAACGCGAAGTGTACAGAACATAAGCCTCTGCGAGTGCGGAGTCCAATGCCGCAAATGCGGAGCACAAATTCGACTGCACCAGATTACAGTCCAATCAGCTATTGCAAAAACTTCAAAACGGACCCTCGGAGTTCATCCAGAACCCGATACGCACAAACCAGATATACAACTCTACCAAAAATGATATTTCGGACTTAGTGGAACCATCAGAATTCGAGCTTGAGGCCTCCTTGGCCCGGAACCCGATAGGACTCCAAGAAACTAGCTAAAAATCAAAATATTCAAAATGCCCTCGAAAACTCTAAAAATTATAACGAGACCATTTCTAGCGTTAGTTTCACCATTTGGAACCACTGAAACTGTTGAAATTCCGATTTTGAGATTTCAAACTTCGAATGTTGACCAAGGTCAAACTATGGTCCAAATTCAACTAAAAAATGCAACTTTGGGTCCAAAATCTCCGTTTTATATTCAAATTCAGTTTCGCCGGTTCTCCTAGACCAAATTTCGCGTTCTGGAGCTAATGGAATCAACGGAATTGCATTACAACACCTGAAACTTAAGATGACCTCAAAACTCAAAATTTCAAACTTTCAGCCTTTAAAAACTCTTTCTTTTGCAAAATTCCAACTTTTTACAAGGTTTTTAGAATTCGACTTTTCAACTCACCCAAAAATGACTCAGAGCAACTTTTAGAAAAGACCATGATAATTTAACTGAAAATACCAAAAATGACCTTCAAGGTCATTACAAAACTTCTTTCCAATAACACCCCTTTATCTTCAACTTATTCAATCAATGTGAACTTAATTATTCAGATCAATGAATATATTTTTATCATGGGCTGTACGCTAGTTGTCATTTGATTATTAAATTGCTGAGTTGCTCATAATTGTAAGTTGGTGGTGTATTAAGAATATAATACTGAAAGACTTGGTTTATTCAATTCAAAATACATAAAGAGTCAACTTAAGTTAATACATTCCCAGATCTAACACATCTTTGTATACACAAAACTTTGTGAAACACAGAAATTGTCATCTCTAATTTCTATCCTTCTTACTAAAAATGGATCCATTCACGGCTTCTGCATTAACAACCGCGGTGACAGCGACTGTGAACCTTCTGGTGGAAAATTTGGCGCATCTTATCAGTTATAATTGGAAGCTGTACACAGGACTAAAGAAATCGTTCGAAGATTTGCTTGAGGAAGTTAAAAAATTAAACGCGTTCCTAATTGATAACGCGGATCAGAAAAGTAATAGTACTCAATGGGATGTACTAGTCGATAAAATTCGACGTACAGTATATAAAGCAGAGGATGTTGTTGATAAATTGTTGATTCAGGGCAGGCTAGAAGAGAATAATATAGCTATAAAATTTTTGAATAAAACCTACAAAAACAGGAATTTTACAGAGGAAATCAATGGGGTACTTGAAGATGTCAGGAAAATCCTTGAAGAAAATCAACATTTGTTTGAGGCCACCCCAACAATTGATCATCACACTGAAAAAGTTGTCCAAGAGGAACAGGTTCGTTTATGAAATCTGCACAAAATTTTAATTTCGAATATTTTAAATGCAAAATTTGATCTATAATAAGTTTTATATTTTACAGAAAAAGACTAAAGATGCATGTTCAATGTGAAGAGATTGTTCCTATCATATGAAAGAATTATATTAAAGAATAGATAGTTGCTAATATTATTGACTTGTGGATCTTTATACGATTTTGTGTGTTTGAAAGTTTGTAATAATAAGTATTTATTTATTAAAAAAAATAGAAATATGTGATTTATTAATATAACACTTTAGGATATTTCAATACTTTATTCATGAACTGTGATTTGATCCCTTGGTAAGATTATATAAGAGTTGAATTGTTTTTAATAGTTTTCACAAATCATGATTTAGAGTCGTCTAAACAGGCCATAACAAATAGTACTCCCTCTGTTTAGATTTAGTTGTCTCAGACCTTATTTATTTTTATTAAGATTACAATGTAGGTGGAAATCTGAATGCACATTTGAATACTAAGATGTGCATTAAGATTTAGAGATCTGAATCTGAATATGCATTTGAATATAAAGATGTTGCATTAAGATCTATATAGTAATGTAATTAAGAATGTTTGTTCACCACCAAAGGATGTGGTGCAGCTGATGAGGCTGCTTCTCCCTTAACCAGAGGTCTCGGGTTCGAGCCCTGAGAGTGGAAAAATCCTTGGTAGAGAGTGTTTCCCCCCAAATGGGGCCCTATGCAGCACGAATCCTGATATTGTCGGGTTTCAATGTGGGCACCGGACATTGGGTGGAAAACCAAGAAAAAAAAGATTGTTTGTTCGCTCAATAAGTAACATTTGTGTTTGTTTTAATAAATATAAAATTCTAATAAAATACTAGATAGATCTAATATTATAATAATAAAATATTTTAAAATCTTTACATGACAATGGATAGTGATGATGACAAATAATGGTAATTGTTGTATGTCGATTTCGGATGAAGTCGACTGATGATGGTGGTGGCGGCGATTGTTAATTAGTGGTAGAATGATACTCATAGTTGATGGAGGTTGAAAATATATAATATTGGCTAATGATCATCATTACCAATAAGCAATGTGATTAATGAAAGTAATAGTGGTTGGTCATGATGATTATAAATAATGACTTATGGTGATGATGATTGATTTTTGTGATTGACAGTAATGGTGGTTATGGATGGTAGATCAATAATGGTGATTGACGATAGTGATAGTTGTAACTTATGGTAACTTTTGTCTTTTATTAACTTCTATAAAATGTATAATGAAAAACAGATTCTAAATGAAATTGTGGGAAACTTATATTACTATTTTTTTCTCACTAATGTAATCACAGTATCTATAGGAATATCCACCGAACATTTTTCAATGGAAAATCATTCGAAAAATAGTCTTTTTTTTCAACAGTGAGTAAACCCAATCACTTACTCCTACAACACCATCAGTCCATAAGAAAAACCAGCAAATGGCCACAATCATATGTATGAGTTAAGCTCATTGAGTTTCTTGGGCAGAAAGAATAAAGAGTTGTCAAATTAGGAAAGACGTGTTTGTTTTTTTTTTTTGAAACAACTAAAAGGAAACATAAGATGACAAATTGAAACATAGGAAATAGTTTTAGTATGGTAAAAAAAACCAATACTTTTTTCTTATATTTAAAAATTATTTAACTTTAGAATGTGTTTGATACGAAAGAAAATAATGTTTCGCGGAAAAATAATTGAGTTTTACTTATTTTTTGTAGTGTTAGGTGTGTAAGCAATAAGATTTTGTCCAAAAGAATTTATATGTAAACTAGCAGATATTACTGGAGTTGGATGGAGATTGAAGGAGACAATGAGCTTGATGAAACTGTTTTCCTAGAGAAAATATTTTTGACAAATCAAATATGGGAAACTTGAAAATTATTTTTTGAATACTTTCATCCATATTGAACACACCCTTAAACTTCTTATTTTACTTTGAATGACACTCTTATATATATAGCAATTGCGATATCATAATATATTCAAGATCACATCCAAATGGTATAAAGGGAGCCTTGGAGTAACTGGTAAAGTTGCTGCCATGTGACCGACCCTTGTGGCCGGACCCTTCCCCGAACCTTGCGCACAGCAGGAGTTTTAGAGCACCAAGCTTGCAACACTAGCCTCAAATATGCAGTAATAGTATATACTTTGATATAACACAATGATAATTAACATGATCTTAACTCATTTGGTACATCAAATTTGGTACAACAAGACTTTAATTTGTTAGTATTATTATTACTCTTACTAACTTGTTAAATATGATCCATGTTAAAGGGTTCTTCATTGGAAGATCACGATGTGGTTGGGTTTGACGAGGAAGCAGAAAAAGTGATGAAGCGTCTGGTTGAAGGAGCAGAGTGTCTAGATGTTATCCCGGTCGTAGGAATGCCCGGACTTGGTAAAACCACACTGGCAAGAAAAATCTATAATGATCCTATGATTCCGCGTGAATTTTTCAGTTACATTTGGGTTTTTATCGGACAATCAAAGTGTGCAAAAAGGGATATCCTTATCAATATTCTGAAATGGTTTACTAAGCGTTTTGAAGAATTTCAAGACAAAAATGAGACAGAAATAGTAGAAGATATACGTAGTCGTATAGCTAATGGAGGTAAATGTCTCATTGTGATGGATGATGTGTGGGATCCAGAAGTTGTAGATTTTGTCAAGACAGTTTTCCCAAAAAACAACAAAAGACACAGGATCATGATGACCACTCGAAATGGAGTTATTGCTCGATCTGTCAATGAAGATCCCCACAATCTGAAGTATCTGGAGCCACATGAAAGTTTCGAGCTGCTAAAAAAGAGAGTTTTTGGCGTTAGCCGTTGTCCTGTTGAGTTGGTAGAATACGGAGAAGCGATTGTAAAAGAATGTGATGGAGTACCACTTACGATTGTGGTAATTGCAGGAACTTTAAGAGGTCGTCCGAATGAAGTTGATTGGGAAGTAGTTAGTAAAAATGTGGGGAAGCACCTTATAGAAGAAGATAAACTTCAGAGATGTGTGAATGCTGTGGGACTGAGTTACCATCATTTGCCTCAAGAAAAAAAGGCTTGCTTCTTGTATTTTGGTGCCTTCCCTCAAGGATTCAATATCCCCGCGTGGAAATTGATTCGACTCTGGATTGCTGAGGGACTCATAATGTCCAAGTTGTCAGGCAATGAAATTGAAGACATAGCAGAGTATTATCTGAATGACTTTGCCAACAGGAACTTAGTGATGGTGATGGAAAAGAGGTCTAATGGTCGAATAAAAACATGTCGTGTTCATGACATGTTACATGAGTTTTGCGTGAAAGAAGCTACTAGATTGTCTCTTTTCAAACAAGTATGTCTCACATCTGGTGAAGATATTGTTCCTTCTATACAGAACTCAATTACTTGTCGTCGAGTGTCTATTCAATCATCTGTTCCTCAAAATTTCATCTCAAAGAAGACAGTTGAAGAACATGTTAGGTCTTTGTTATGTTTCTCCTCAGAAAAAAAACAAGTTGACCTTTCTAACATCGACGTCAAACTCATCCCTAAAGCATTTCCACTTATGAGAGTCTTAGACATTGAATCCCTCAAGTTTAGTATTCCCAAGGAATTTTACCATCTATTCCACTTGAGGTACATTGCTATCTCAGGTGATTTCGTGCAACTTCCTCAACTCTTTACTTCTTTCTGGAATGTACAAACTCTTTTGCTTAATACTTCCAATCCCACCCTTGATGTAAAAGCTGACATATGGAACATGCCGCGTTTACGCCATTTGCGCACCAACAGACCTGCAAATTTGCCACCCTCAACACAAGGTAGTAGTGGTGGCAGTAGTACTTCTTCTTGTGCATTGCAAACTTTATCTCTGGTTACACCAGAAAGCTGCAAGGCAAGTGTTCTTTCAAAGGCTGGAAAACTCAAAAAAATGAGTGTAAAAGGTAATCTGACCCCTTTTCTTGAAACTAGCAAGGGCGAATTTTTCAGCAATTTTCAAGTGCTAAAGCTCCTGGAAAATTTAACACTGCTAAATGATGATAAGAGTAATAAAGTTCTTCACCTTCCGTCAGCATTCTCCGAATATTTACCAAATTTGAAGAAGTTAACTCTGTCACAAACAAGGTTTGACTGGAACGAGGCATATCGATTGGGGCAGGTAAAAAATCTCCAGGTCCTGAAATTGAAAGAAAATGCATTCAGGGGGAAGTCCTGGAAGATGGAGCCTGGAGGTTTTAAGAAACTCCAGGTCTTGTGGATTGAAAGGGCAGATTTCGTATCGTGGGAGGCAGCAAACTGTCCTTTCCCAAGACTTAGGAGCCTTGTCCTGATCTCCTGTCTTAATCTTGAGGCTCTGCCACTTGAGCTTGCTGATTTGGATTACCTTCAAGAGATGACGCTGGAAAACACAAGCAAAGCAAGCGAATCTGCAAGAGAAATAGAACGCGAGAAAAAGAAGAAGCAAGCTGATCAAGCAAGCGTCAAATTCAAGCTCACTATTCCCTACTGAGCCTGATTTCAATGCCACAAGTGAAGATTCAATAAGGTTAGTCCGATTCTCTCCATCTCGTCTCACTAATATCCATAGACATTTTCCAATAAGAGTGCATCTATCTCTAAATCCTTATTCGCAGAACAGTGTGTTGTCTTGCTGTCCACAAAGTGTGGTTAAAGTGTGTTGTCTTGCTGTCTGTTCATATTAATACTTATAGTATTGCTCCTATAGTTTCTTATCCTTCGATGTCTGTTACTATACATTTTTCTCCTTCTTTTCGCAGGAGAATATCAAGGCATGATGATGCATTTGCAGTCTCAGTTCATCTGATAAGTAGTTCCAATAAAAGTTTTTTTGTTTATTCAAACATTGTCAGGTTGAAATTTTTTCCTTGAGTGGTTATGGAGATTGTTTAAATTAATGTGTTGAGTGTTTTTGTTTAAATTAATGTGTTGAATGTTATTTTTCATGTAAACTGTTCCAAACAATTATTGCTTTGCCTCATTCAGTACTGAGTAATTTATTTCGATGCCAAATTGTGAATGAATATGATGATTGCCCCGTTTTTTTAGAACATAATAGTTTATAAAACTTGCTTACTTGTGTACCCAATATCTCTCCTATATTTTGCTGATAGAGTACTGTCACATATCCCCTCATTTATAAACTCAGCGTCCTCACTAAGGTTTGCCCCCACTGCATGCATGCATGAGATTTGTCTAAATCTCAAAAGACTTGGCAACCGCAATTTTGATTCTAGGCAAAACTACCTTTTTGACTCCTTTGAACATGGAGTTTTCCATATGGAATACTTGTGTGGATATACTATTCCATAATTTCCTTCTTAACGCGTTATATATATGAAGTTTTGTAAAGGCCAAAATTTCGCTAGAAAAATGTCTGAATTTGACCTTGGCAAATCATAGCAAGTATAGACAAAATTTTAAGATATTTATCTTTCACACAAGGATTTTTTGTAACTTCAGTCGCGTATATCTAAAATTGTTTTGAAGTGGGTAAACTTGTAGCTCCTTTTTTTCAAAGAAAAAAAAAAACTTTTGCCAAACTCAATGTAGTGCATCAATCAAAACTTCAATAAATCAATTGAAATTTCACTTTAAATAGATTTGTCTTAGGTAAAGATATTTAAACTCAATTTTAATCAAGACTTTATTCATTATTGTAATTCTTTATGATATTTTTTATATAAATTTTATTTTTAAAAAATTTAAAGACTATATTCTAGTTTATGGTGAAAGCTATAATATTTTATTTTTGAAATTCAAATAGTACCATGTAAATTGAAATATAAATATCTATATCTTATCGCCTAATGACTTGTTTGGATTATGAAAGAGGTAAAGTCTCCTTTGATTGATCTTAACTTTCATTATTGAGCTAAATGTATTCACTATTATAATAATAATAATTATTATTAAATCACATTTTTGTACAAAACAATGCAAGAAAGATAAAGGATATTAGAAAATATATATAATACAACTGTGAAGTGTGAACTGTATCCAACTACATAAATAAAATATGATACTAGCAAATAAATTAATTAAACTAAAGTCTTTCAATATTCTTAAATACACCACCAATTACACTAGCAACATGAACAATTTAATAATCCAATGACAGCTAGCGTGTAGCTTTAATATATTTATGGATCTCAAGTTTGAATGAATTTTATAATGGGATATTTCTGGATTAAATTATTTGTGATAGGTTATTTTTAAATCAAATTATGAGTGAAAGAATTTTTGTTCGATTTCACATAATTTAAGAATATTTTTTACTCTTTAATTTTCCTCTGTTTTATTGGCAAATCCACTTTTTTCCACTTGTTTTTATCAGTTTAATTGACTAATCCTCTCACGCCGCTTTGATTGAAATTTCTGGACGAAAATAACTATTGATAAGGTTTCTGTTTTAGAGACTCTTACAGTTTATTTGAATGGTGGTTGCTTATTATATGTGTTGTATTATATATATATATGTGTATGTGTGTGTGTATATACACTATATATATATATATATATATATATATATATATATATATATATATATATATATATATATATATATATATATATATATTTATATATTATTTTATCCAACATTCGGAAAGATGTATTGCTTTTTTCATTGCATAATATCACACATCAACAATATAAAAGATGAATTTTTGTACATGAGGTTCAGATAGGGGTGAAAAAGTTCTGATTTTCACGAGGGATCTTCATGACCCATAAGGTCTACTACGTTCCGTGGTTGTATCTTGTAATTTCCCTTCCCAAACATAGTGTCCACCCTATGAAGGAGGGTCTACGACCCGTATCTTGGACTACGATCCATAGTTCCTGTTTCGTGGTTCCAAAACCAAAAGATCATAGTCTCTGAACTTTGACCTTCTTCAACAGTTTGAGACCCAATTACGATCCGTCAATGGATCTACGACCCGTAGAATGGAGTTTCGTATACCCAAGCCTATTTTTCTCAAGAAACTACGAAAGTTGTCTACGAGTCGTAGACAGGACTAGTCCAGTAGCAGAATCGGAATTTTAATTAAAGGGTTCAAAATTTGAAAAAGTAAACACATGAACTAGCCGAAGGGGATTCGATATATAATATATATAAATAATAAATTTTTTTAACCTTGCATAAATAATATAATTTTTCGCCAAAGAGGGTTCGGACCCCCTCAATGTATGTTGGCTCCGCCCCTAACTATAACCTGTAAACAAGGTTTCGTAGTTCTTGTCATCAGTTTTAATGAAGGTTTTCTTTTTTCGATCCTATTTTATATTTCCTGGACATTTTGGGATTTATTTAAGACTTATATCGATATCCTCATAATCACTTAGATTATTTTCAGAGCTAATTCAAGAGGAGAAGAGCTATGGTTCAAGTTATTCTAATTTTTTGGTATTTGAATCTCCAATTACATCGATTAAAGATTTCATGTCCGTATTCATAATCAAAACTAAAAAATTTAACTTTCAAAATTCAAATAGTGACACAAATATAAGTTGAGATAGAAAGAGAAACTTGTTTACTTGCTACTGATTAAAATATTTATCAAATTGAATAACTTGTCTTCTTCTTAACCATACTTAAGTATATAATATGAATAACTAATTATTATTTTTAATGTTAATCTTTAAAATTAGTAAGGGTGGGGAATTTTTGGGGCTAACAAAAGTCAGGAACAACGCACCAAGAATTGTTTGTTTAATTTAATGATGTATTATTGGAATAATTGTCTAGATTTCTACTTTAATCATGCCTACTAATTAAGTAAAATAAAGTAGCTTTTAATCTTAAATAAAGAATTGAAGGATAACATTCATGTCCTCTACACAAATAACCAATAATAATGTTGTAGTCTTATGAAAGTAATTGATTTAAAAAAAAAAATTGAGAAAAGGGGAGGAGATTCTGATTAAGTATGATGATCAAACCATGACCAGTCCCGAAGAAGCGTACATATAGACTTTATCCTAATTGAAAAGGAAGCAAAGATGTTTTTTTATATACCATCGACTCAAAACAGATGATAACTTAAGATTGTCCATTTCAATTAGATTTTTCCGAATTTAGAAGTGATAAAATAACAAAGTCTCATACTACACCGATCTAAATCGAGAAAATTTGTGCTCCATCTTTTAATTTTTTTTATTTTTATTTTGAGATTTAGATTTGAGTGTGATGCACACTACAATCATCGTGAGGAATCTAGAAGTACGTGAATTAGGATGTAAATTTAAAGTATTGTCTCAAAAGAAATTATTAGGAGTACTTTCTCATATTATAACTACTAAAATGAAAAGTAGTGTAATTTTTTTCTATTTATTAATATTATTATTAAATTTCTTTTTTCTCTAAAATAATGCAAGAAGATTAATACAAGTGTGAATTATATCCAACTGTGGAAATAATTTAAAATAGTTTTCTTTTTTCAATATTTTATGGTGACTTCCAATTTAAAATTATTAAACCAGATCTCAACTCCATTAGGCTTCATAAAATATGATAAGCCAACATAATCAACGGTCAAATATGGATGGTGATATTAAATAAATATTTGATGATCAAAATTAGAAACGAATTTCATCGTTAAATTATTTCGTAGCTAATAAATATTTTTTACGAGGGTTTTTCAAAAACAATCTTTCTATCTCTATAAGGTAGTGGTAAGATATGCGTACATTTTTACCTTCCTTAGATCCCACTGGGTATGTAGTTGTGGTTATTTTATTATTAAATAGATATACTTATGAATTTTGGTATTTGGCTGCATAATTTGTCCATCGTTAATTTATTTTTACTTAAAGGGACCAAAACGACTTAGTCAATACTCAAGGGACTATTTTGAACCTACTAACAAACCTAAGGGACCATTTTTGTCATTTTTCTCTTGTGGTATGGCCATATATTGAAGCTCTCTTAGAAACATTTTAGCAGAATATTATCACATATTGTTAATTTTCATGGGAGATTATTAGCTTGGAAGTAAAGAAAAAGGTAAAATATTTTTCTAATTTTCTCTTTCTATTCATTTTAGTGAAAGAAATAGTTGGACTCAAAGACAGATAGAGTAATATCCCTTTTTTTTTTGTTTTTATTTATGAATTACATGGTTTATATTTTTGAGTTGATAATTATAGAATGCATATGTTGAAAGTTTTAATTCTCTAGAAATTGAACATCAGTCGAGGGCTAGTTGGAATTAAATCCAGCATAAATGGGAGGAAGAAGAGCAAAGAAGGGGCAAAGAAGAAGAAAGTCAAAGGTATGTCTACCAATACTTTTACATACTCCAAATTAGTACTTTAGTAAATAACATCTTGGATGGTTATTATCCGTCGTTAATCTGAATACAATATTTGTTTTAAGTGTTATTTTTACTTTTATCATATCGTATTATTTAAATATATCATTAGGTAATCACGACAAGTCTAATTTTATGTAGAGATCAATTTGGTGCGATCGCGTTGTTACTTTGATATTATCTTCTTATTTTATGATCTTTCTTTGTTATTCAATGATCTTATTTTATCTTTACTTTATCTTTTTCCTAGCAACTCTACCATGTATGCTACTTTTCTTATAGGTTTATCATTTCAAATTGTTGATGTATGACATTATGTAACGATGAAGAACAATACAATCTATCCAAACATTGTATTCATTAAAATAATATATATGACACAATGGAACATAATACAACGCAATACCATACATTATGGAACAACACGTGATAACTATCGAAACAAAGTATAAGGGTGTATTTGGTCCAAAGGAAAATATTTTCTTAAAAAATAAGTGATTTTCTTACTTATTTTCTAGGATTTGATAAATACACAAGAAAATATTATCTTAAGACTAATTATATTTTATCTAGCAAAATATTACGAAGACGGATAGAGAGTGATTGAGCCAGGAATCTGCATAAGGGTGTTCAATTTAGAGAGTAATTATCTTTAGAGAATGATAGGGTGTCAAATTTTTTCAAATGAAACTATATTATGTTTAGTTTTGCCATTTTATCATAGTTTATCATGCACTTGTACTCCCTTCACTTCATTTTAAATGGATATTTTATTAACATATGTATTTCATATTATTTGATCACTTATTTCATAATAGAATTTTTTTTTTATTTTACCTCTATAATTGATATGATTTTTGAAAGTTAAACAAATTTTGAAAATTTAAAATTTCTTTTTTAAAGAGTCTAATTACAATGAACAAAGGGTATACAATGTAATCATAAAATGATATATTCAACTCAAAATGATAATGAAACTCGGTCAAAGATCACAAAAGACTCAAGGGTATACAATGTAATCCACTCTCATCAAGTACTAGTAGATCCTAATTTGAGAGTTTCTCTAACCGACAACCATCACCTATGAACTGGTGATGATGCAACAAAGAGATGCCATTGCCACATTCATCCAATACCTTGCCAGGGTAAAGGACATCCCATCAATCAAGTCTTCTTTTGGGACAACAGAAAAAGTTTCATTTTTTTGTTAAATCATCTCCTACGCTGGCTACGTAGTTATTGAGTTTGGGTTGTTATTTACTCTCACTCAATTTGGTGTTCAATACTTCTCCCAAGACTCAACATGACCATAAGACTCCAATCAATCCCTTTGGTTAACTCATTCAATTAGTCTCATTGGACACTTGTCAAACTTAATTCATTACATCGACTATCAACTCTTTTGTTAGAAATAGTTTGTTACTGCAAGACTCTATCTCATCTATTATTCACACTCAAGATATTCAGGTACAAAAATAGAGTTAAAACATTTATAATTTTTAGACTTTTTAGGCTCAAATCATACTCATGTATACCTATTTAAACGTTGTATATGATAAATGCAAGAATTCACCCCAAGATTCATGTAAAAATATAACCATCTATTACAAGTATTTGATTCATAAAAACTATCATTCGTACAAGGTTATGTAAGAATATACTAGGATTTAATAAAATATCAAAAAAAAAAAAATTCATGAAAGATTCAAATCATTCATAATTCGATAAATCCTATCTATTGGGCACATGAAAGAAGATAATTCATGCTTTAGCTAGTCTTACACACTTGGAAGATTTAAATTTTGGAAGTACATTGAAGAACTCACTAGATTCTCTTGAAATTCTTGCTTTTTTCCTCTTGAAATCCTGTTCTAAGTCTTCATGAGAATGTATTTGAGCGTAATCAGGTTGAATGATGATGTTTAGGGACTTCATTAGGGTAAAATCGTCGAGTTTAGGCTTTGAACGGGTGAGAAAAGACTAAAATAATCCTTCTTAAAAAGTTGTCCAAGTCATCGACGGGACAATCTGTGGTCCGTAGAAGCACATTCATAGTAGCTAGGATGGATTTATGGGACCTAGAACTCATTCTATGGGCCGAAACTATGACCAGTAGAAGCTTCTATGATTCCTAGTTGGGTTCGTAGAGTTTGGGACCCAAAAACTAACTTGGAAAAACTTTTCACAAGGCTGAATTTATGGGTCGTCAACACATCTACTACTCGTAATCCAGAAATCGTAGATGAAGTCCAGAAAACTCTACTCGATAGGGCTTCATTAACATGGTCATAACATTTTATTCCGAACTCCAAATGAGACAATTTTGTTAGCATTGGAAAGAGGATTTAGAGACCTCTAACTCTTTGTATTCTAGGAGATATAGTCACTTGAAGTTGACTCCTTTATGAACTTACACGAAAACTTAGTCGATACAAATTCCTTAGAATTGACTTGATGTAAAAGAACCTTTATGATCGTAGACCACATCTAATATGCTTTAAATACTTAGAAATTGATCTTAACATGTATATACAACTTAAAAGTTATTGGGTCACCTCACTTTTATAATATCGAGTTTCGGCAAGGAAGTTTTTAACGTAATTTCGCACTAGAGGTCCGAATCTATTCCCACACTAAAGGATTGACTTTAAAATCTATGTTCAATTAAGAATCATTTGGTATAACCTTATGAACATTTAAAGAATGGCTCGATCTTAACTAAAAAATTCAGGATATTACGTATAAGCATGACATAAGACACACTAGAATAATACAAAAAATGAAAATATGGAATATAAGTCTCAAAGTATTATTATCATAACAGCTCAATTAAACAAAAAATCTAAGAACAACAATGAAAATAAAGTTGAACATATACTAAGTCTGACAAGCCTCTACTATGTAGATGGGACATAAAACAAACCCTATTTTACTAATATAAATGTCTGAAAGTAAGTCTGAAAAGAAAATAATAGAAACTCATAAATGGTTGTGCTCTCGTAACATGAGGACTCACCACTAATGCTAAGCTAACTAAGAACCTGAACTAGCCTCGACGTAAGAAGAATCGCTGCAATCTAAATTATATATAATATAGATAAAAGTATGCAGTCAGTATCTATGAAATTTATTGAGTACGGACAATATTCTATACATATCATAATAGTAATAACAGAGAAAGGCCTAAAATGCCCTTGAACTATTAGAAATAGTAAAAAAAATACCCTCAATTACTTATTGAGCCTAAAATGTCCCTGTCATCAACCTTTGGGTCCAAAAATGTCCTTCATTAACCTTTTTAGCTCATTTATACCCTTGAAACTAATCACCCTCTCTTTTTTTCTTTTTTTTTCTTAAAAAAATTATTTATTTTGTTTTATTTTCTTATGGAATAAAATAAATCTCCATCTCTATTAGATTTCTTTCCATAATTTATCCAAATTGAAATAATGTATCTCTTTAAGGATCAAAGTGATTCTTTTGAAAAATGATTTATTAAAATAATTAACCGATTTAACTTTCTAAAAAAAGAAAACTTTTTTAAAACATATAAAGTTAATGAAAACGTAAGTTTTTAATTTATCCTAAGAGTAAGTTTTTGGTTTTTTTCTAATGTTCTATTAGAAATAACGAAAAACTATTCAAAAGAGTAAGTTTTTGTTTTTTTTCTAATGTTCTATAAGAAATAACGAAAAACTATTCAAATGTTAATAAATCGCTTTGTTCCTTAAAACATTAATTATTTTGTCTATATAAAATACAAGTATGTGTAGATTTTTTTAAAAAATTCAAAATATGTATTGTTTAACTTTAGATTTTTTAAGAGAGTTTTTTTAAAGATTTTTTTTCATAATTTATTAAATGCAAAAAATCATATCTTCTTCATGGCCCTAATTTTTTTTATTTATAAAAAAACTACTGTAAGACCACTAGTTTATTTTTTAATCACATTTTTCACATATTTTGTCTAAATCATAACCCCAAAACAAACTTTAAAAAATAAAAAAAAATTATAAGATTTTTTCTTTGGTAAAAAAGAAATTGAGGATGAGGGTTTACTTTATTGCATAATATAAGAAAATGAAACATAATAAACATTTAAAAAAGAAAAAAAAAAAGAGTCGTTAGTTTCAAGGGTATAAGTGAGCCAAAAAAGTGAATGGAGAGCATTTTTTGACCCAAAGATAGATGATAGGGGCGTTTTAGGCCCAATGGGTGTATAGAGGGCATTTTTATACCATTTTTAATAGTTTGAGGGCATTTTGGCCCTTCTCCATAATAATAATTTGATAAATCTGAAACTGATACTACAATGAGCAGATAAAATGTATCATAAAACTGATAATTGAAATATATGAAATAACTGAATTAACTAATACCCAGTCAATGCAAAATTATGAGAATCAAATCATAAACTAAGTGATCAAAATTTAAAAAAAAAATTCCATAATGAGACACCACTAACCGACATATAACCATGCGAGTTACAACATTGAGGATGGTGCATTGTCCCAATAAAAAGGGCCTAATATGCTTGCCAAGGCATAAAGGCATGTACTAGATGGAATCACTAGCTAAGCAAAGTCAAGCCTCTACTAACAGGTGACATAGGTATGGATTATGCCTGAACTAATGGGTGGCGTACCAAAAAGTCATGCCTCAACTAATGGGGACCCTTCATATCCTACAGTGGCACATAGTTTTGGATCAGAAGAATTGCTACTAAAGCTCTCAAGCCTCTTTTATTGGGTGAGCCTTTATCCTTAGAACTGCTTGGTGTTAGGTAAACTCTCAATAAGAATAGTCATGCATAATCATAAGCATCATCTTTGAAATGGTAAGAATCTAGCAATACCAAATTATTTGCAAAGCTCGTAGTGACAGAATAGCTCCGTAAATCATGATTTTATAACATATAACATATTCATGAAGACACTTATCGAATGTATCAAAACAATGAAGATCTTTCATAATGAGAATGCTTCAATAGGAAGCAAACTAGATTTCATGGAAATATCTTAGTAATTGCTCAAAAGCATCATAATCTCATACTCTTTTTAAATCATATGCATGCATGTTAACTTGGTTGAAATTCATAATCACATCTTACTTGCATGGTATGAGTTTTTAGTGTCTTTGTTCTGCTTTTTTGTTGATTTGTTTGCTCATTTCATGTGAATCAGGTCCTCATCTATAAAGGAACCTAGTGCTTTAATTTGAATCTTGTCTCTATGGTTTCAATCCATAGCTAGATTTAGCCAGGACGGGATCTTGAAGTCTAGACTAATCTGAGTAGATTAGTTTAGTGGGCAACAAAGGTGTTGCTTAGTAAGAAGGACTTTCATTATCTTTGTAAAGGGGGAAAGGGGATTAAGAGGTTAATCCTTTAAATTTCAAGAGTTTGTAATTGTTGGTGCTCCTTGAAGCTAATGAATCTGTTCTGAAATCATGTGAGACAGGTCATGATTTATACTCCCTTGAGCAAGGGGTTTTTTCACGTAAAATACTGACGTCTTTTCTTTACTGTCTTTATTAGTTTCTGTGATAAGGGACATAATCCTTTACAGTAGTTGACTAGTGCAGCCCATCAAAGTTTAATTTAAATTCCATTTTGAGAACAAGTACCTAGCTATGCATGTTAGTGATGGCATAAATTAAGAGATGTGGCGTAAATGAAACTTATGCTTATTATGGCATAAGAGATTGGGACATATCTCCGTTGAGAGGATTAAATATGTTAGAAAGGGACGTTACACTTTTCTAACTTTAGAAATTGCATTGGGGATTAATATGTTAGAAATGGACATATAGATATCTAGGGACCATTTAGTCTCCTTGTTTTGACGGTCAAAGATATTTACAGATACGTTTGCTATTCAAAAAGTCCGAAGCACTAAATATTTTCGAGACGTTTAAGGTGGAAGTAGAACAGCAGAGAAGAGAGAAAGACAAAGATCGTAAAATCTGACAAGAGTGATGAGTGGTATGATAGGTACACGTAAAAGGTACAGTTTCCTAGTCATTTTCTAAGTTCTTGTTCGGCATTCATTACCAGACACATCACAATACAATAGTGTGGCCGAAAGAAGGAACATAATGTTTATGGATATGATAAGAAGTATGATCAGTGTTTCAATAAAAACCACTGCATATATCCTAAATAGGGTCCCATAAAAGGCGGTCCCTAAGGCCATTGCATGTTTACCATCTTCGAATCTAAATATATGTCTATTAGTAATATATTTCCCAAGTGGAATTCTCATTCAGACGTATTTAATTTGAATTTAGTGTTTCCTTTGATTTTTTTTTTAATTTAGCAGCAGCTGCCATTTGAGGAAGAAAGAAGAAGAATCAGGAATCTTATTGAAGATTTCTTGGATGGCTTGAAGAAAATAAGGAATGAGTTACATGCTTCAAAATTGGATGACTTTGAAAAGCTAAGAATGGAACTGAGATTCCTAAGAACATTTGTCCTGTTTGGGAATTCGAGTTTGGATGACTTTTATATCAGGATGTCCGAGGTGAATATACAAAAGTTTGATGAACTTATTTGGTCACTTTTCGATGAAGATGAAGATGAAGATGAAGATGAAGATGAAGATGAAGATGTAGATGAAGATGAAGATGAAGATGAAGATGAAGATGAAGATGTAGATGAAGATGTAGATGAAGATGAAGATGAAGATGAAGATGAAGATGAAGATGAAGATGTAGATGAAGATGAAGATGTAGATGAAGATGAAGATGAAGATGAAGATGATCTAAACTTAAGGATATACGACATGAAATGTCTCGCCCCTCAGCTCCTGGAAGAGATAGAAAGTTATCTGAGTTTGGAGAATGATTATGTAGCCACGACGACAGAGGAGAAAATGTTTGAATACAGGGAAAGCATATTCAAACATCTTTATGATCTACCAATGTATTGTTCTAATTTGCTTCTCCCCCTGATGAGTGAATACAAGATACTTCGGGAAGTATGCAGACATCTCAGAGATTTCTATGGGATGGAATGCATCTCAGTCAACAAAACAAGAACTGAGTATCTCTATCCTCGCTACCAAATGATACTTGATAGAGTAACACAATTCTGTTTTGATCTTTGGACTGGAAAGCGTAAAGAAGAAATTGGGGATTTTCAATATTTCAAAGAGTATGATGTCTCTCAATGCTCTTCCAAGATTGCTTCTTTACTTATCGACATAATCCCTCTTGAGCTGGATGTTCTATACATTTGTACTTCGAAGACCAAGAAACAACCAAGGTCAACAGAACTAAATGGGTGGATTAAGCAAATTCTGGAAGCATCTCCAAGGATTCTCCAAAATTATCTGATTCTTCTCCAAAGGCGCATGGAAGGCGCGCTAGCAGTCAACTATGCTCCAACTCAAGGCATTAATGTCATGATGGAGTTCCTATTGATCTTTCTCACCGATATACCAAAGCGCTTTATCCGTCGAGAAAAATTGAATGATATGTTGGCACACGTTGGTGTACTTACAAGGAAGATATCCATTCTGGTGAGCAAGCTGTTGGAGAAGAGCTCTGAGACTAATATCAATGAAGCAGAATTTTCAGCTCCAGACTTGTGGCAAGAAATTGAACGAATGAAGGGAGATATCAGACAGATTTTTTTGAAAGCTCCAGACTCATATCGACTCTGCTTCTGTACGGATGATGGTTTCCTCTTCCTGAATCTTCTACTCAGACATTTAAATGATTTGCTCATTTCCAATGTCTATTCGGTTGCTCTGATAAAGAAAGAAATTGGGATGGTGAAAGAAAGCCTCGAATTCCTAAGATCAACTTTCGGGAAAGTCAGGCAAACATTGGATGACAGTGCAGTAGTTAAAGATTGTTGGGTGCGTGCTTTAGAGGTGGCTTATGAGTCAGAACATGTCATTAATTGCATTCTTGTCAGAGATAAAGCTCTCCCGCATCTCATCTTCTCACTTCCGAGTGTCACTGATAAAATCAAGCTTATTGTGGCAGAAGTCACCAGTTTACAGCTGGAGGATAAGAATGGGGATGACGCCCTTGATGCAAAGTCTTCTGACGAGCCAATTGAGTCAACCTCATCATCTTTTGTTGAGATAACAGTAGGTCATGAGGAAGAAGCAGACTGGATCATTCACCAACTCCTTGATGAACATGAATCCGAGCTTGATGTCATTTCGATTGTCGGAATGCCAGGACTTGGCAAAACTACTCTGGCCAACCAAGTGTATAAAAATACATTAGTTGATAATCATTTCAATGTTCGTGCTTGGTGCACTGTTTCCCAAAAGTGTAACAAGTCAAAGGTATTGCGGGAGATTCTTCAGCAAGTTACTGTCTCGAAAGAAAAAGAAAGTGAGGAAGACCTTGCTGAAAAGCTACGAAGTGCACTACTCGATTACAGGTACCTGATTGTCTTGGATGATGTATGGGATATTGCAACAGCGGAGATGTTAATTGCATGTTTTCCAAAGGTTAAGAGAGGAAATAGAATTATCTTAACTAGCCGAAGTAGTAAGGTAGGTTGGCAAGTTAAATGCCGTAGTGATCCACTCCACCTTCAACTTTTAAAACCTGAAAAGAGTTGGGAATTATTCGAAAAAAGGATATTTGATTATCAAGGAGGCTGCCCTGATGAACTGTCCGATATTGGACACCGAATAGTTGGGAAATGTCAAGGGCTTCCTTTGGCTGTTGTTTTGATTGCTGGAGTAATTCTTAGAGGAAGGGAAGGAAAGAAACAGGAAAAGGAAAAGGATTTGTGGCTTAAGATTCAAGATAATCTGGATTCCTTTATTTCGACCAATAACAATTTGCAGATGATGAAGGTTATGCAATTAAGCTATGACCATTTACCGTCCCACCTGAAGCCGTTGTTGCTTTACTTTGCAAGATCTCAAAAGAACAAACGGACTGCAGTATCTAAGTTGATGCAGTTGTGGGTGGCTGAAGGGTTGGTGGATCGTGATATACCACCCAAGGGTACTCAAAGTGACTTGGATACTTTAATTTCTAGTAGCCTGGTAATGGTGGATCATGTCCCCCGCGAAAGTGATCAGCATTTCACTGAGAAGGTTTGCTATGTGCATGATGTTGTGAATGATTTTTGTTCAGTAAAAGCCAAAAAGGAAAAGTTTTTGAAGTTAATCAATTCAGATGCCCCATATCATGCTTCGGATTTCCTACACCGTCGTCTAACCATTCTTACTGAAGAGGGCCAACTCCACAAAAGATGTACTGTTTTGTTCAATTCTAATAAGTCTTCAGCTGGAAGTAAAAATCTCATATCTTTGAAAGTGAGCGGTTCGATTGATAACTCCAGCTATATCTGTCACACAAGACACTTGAGACTTCTCAGAGTGTTGCAATTGGGTAACATTGTTGTGGGAGAGTCTTTAGCGGAAGAAATAGGCTCCCTATTTCATCTGAGGTTCTTAAGGATTCAAGCTAATCTAAAAGCTATCCCAATGTCATGGGTGAACCTCCAGAATCTGGAAACTCTGTTGATTGAAACTAAGGAATTTCCCATCATTGTACTACTGCCCAGAATACTCAAACTGTCAAAGCTAAAACATGTGAGCATTGAGATGAGTTCTTTCTTTCAAGTGGGCCATTTCTGGGACCTTATTACGGATCAACCAAGCAGAATATTGGAAGCTGAGAGTTCAAAGTTAGAAGACTTGACAACGTTGTCCCAAGTTCTTATCTCATATGCAGAAGGCACGAATGATGCTCTGGACAAGTTCCCAAATCTTCAGCACCTTGATTGCACCATCAAGGAACCAATAGATCCTCCTACAGACGGCGATTGGTTTCCCAAGCTTGATGTCCTTACAAAACTTGAATCACTCATTGCAAGATACCTGACGGCCATGCCTGATTATTACTACAATTATTATCCTGAGTTAGAAGACAAAATCCCACCTCCCAAAGAATATCACTTCCCTAATAGCTTGAAAGAGTTACGGTTGTATGATTTTCCAATGACACCTGCTTTGTTTTCAGCAATCGCGGCATTGCCTGAGCTTGAAATTCTGGAGATTATCGACTGTGATTTCGTGGAGGAAAAGTGGGATGCTAGTGAGGACATGTATCAAAGTCTTAAGACTTTGCGTTTGGTTTCTGCTGAATTTTCTGAATGGGAAGTTGATAGGGAAACTTTTCCCAAGCTCGAGGAATTAATACTAGAATATTGTGACGAGCTTACGGAGATCCCTTCTGCATTTGTGGACATACACAGTCTAAAGTCCATTCGCGTGGTTCAAATTAGCAGTGACCTTGGAGATTCAGCCATGGAGATTAAGAAATATGTAGAAAAGATCACAGGAGAGGGCAGACTTCATGTTCATATATCATCTGCGTATGATAACTCAAGTGAAGAAGAAGAGGAAAAAGAAGAGGATAAAGAAGAGACTCAAGAAGAGGTAATTAATTTCTCACATCTTCTCACATTAATCTAAATTCATTAATTAGTAACAGGTAATTAATTAATTTCTTACATCTTGACCCTTCCATCTTCATTTTGATTTATCGTTTGCTTGTTTTCATCATCATATATAATTTGCAGACTTCCCAAACTAGTAGGATAGTGAGGCGATACGGAAGGCGAGGTCATATAGTACCTGATTCCTCAAGTGAAGAAGAAGAGGTAATTAATTTCTTACATCTAGTTTTTCATTTTGATTTATCGATATCACTCATGCGCATAGTGGGAGCTTTAGTACACCGGGTTTGCCCTTCTTTCCTTCTTACTAACTAATCGCTTGTTTGTTTGTTTGTTTTCATCATCATATATAATTTGCAGACTGCCCAAACTAGTAGGATAGTGAGACGATACGGAAGGCGAGGTCATATAGTACCTGATTCCTCAAGTGAAGAAGAAGAGGTAATTAATTTCTTACATCTAGTTCTTCATTTTGATTTATCTATATTACTAATGCGCATAGCGGGAGCTTTGTGCACCGGACTTGCCCTTCTTTCGTTCTTACTAATTAGTCGCTTGTTTGTTTGTTTTCATCATCATATATACTTTGCAGAATGCCTAAATCAGTAGGATAGCAGAAGTACAAGATTGGGGGCCTAATTTCTTAAGTGAAGCAGAAGAGGTAACTAATTTCTTAGTCATAAAATTGCTGCATATCTTGTTTCACTTCAACTTATACTAACTGTAATAACAACTTTTGTTGGATGGCAGATCTAAACTTGGTTTAGAGATCCAAAGACCATTTATCATTCCTATTGCAGAAAAAATTTATTGGGATAACACTCAAATTCATTTACTTCAATTCACTATTCGAAAGTCGAGATGTTGGAACTAATTTAGTTTCGATTATGTTGTCTCTTTCATTATCCTGGATCTAAACCTAAAATTTGAATGTTTCTATTTTTTTTTTCTGTGTGCAATGTTATGGTTGAGGTTGAATCACGTTGAGATAATATCCATTATTTTGTTGCCTTTTTCATTGTTAAAACAAGTTTTATGGTCCATTAAAGAAGCTATCTTGGTATATTTTAGCACATCTCAAATATAATAACAACTTGAACAGCAGATGAACAGCAGATGGTGCTCCAAAAATCATCAACTATTATAATCGTCCAAGCACCATCTGATGAACCTCGAAAAATCATCAACTCAAATATAAAAAAAATTTGAATGGTATTGCGGTCAATCAATATTCGTATTCATGCTTGAAGAATTTATACGACAAACACACAAGATCATTGAATATTGTTTAACTAGTCAACTAGTGCAATTACATATATATAAACACGAATTACACTGAAATAGCCACAGTCTAAAATTGTACCTTGTTACAGATTTTGTTCCAACACTTTTGGAGAAGAAACCTTCAAAAAATCTTCATAGGAACTTCCGAGTATTGAGGAGAAAAGAGAAGGAGAAGAAGAACAGAAAAATGATGTTGCTTTTCTTCTGAATTTTTTTTTTATAATTCTAAAGGGACACAACTTTTCAATTAGTTGTGTCTCTTCTTTTTTCTTAATAATATATAAATATAATAAATATATATTATTTAAATATTAATATGAATATGGGTTAACCCACATGGATGACCCAATTCAAATTTCTTCATCATCCACTCATACAGTGGGTCAACTCTCATTCTTATTCTGTAACATTCATATGTACGACTAGACCGTGTGACTAGTGCATACTTCGAGAGCTTCGTTGCTATATATTTGTTAGGAATATACAGTATCACAATCAATGAAACGTAGAGTAGATAACAGTATACAGTACCCTAGATCATTTATCACATTCATATCTCTCATTATCTGTTTTCTTAATTTTGAGTTTATCGTTATGTATTAGTCTCACAGACAAACATAAATGACGTCAATGAACACAACTGATGTGATAATATCCAATGATTTTCCTCATCTCATGAATCTCTCAATCTCAACGTGATATGCTTTTCTAGAAATGTTCTGCCAGATCGAATCAAACATGATCTCTTGGCAACAAACTAAGATAGCAAGCACCAAATAGAATCTCAAGAAACTGATTTAAGTCACGAGGGTACAATATAAAAATTACTTATAATTTTCAAGGCTTCACACGATAACAAGTAGAAACTAAACTTGTATCGCCCTTATGGGTCACTTTATGCATACATGGTATGAAATATGTATCACAGTACTAACTCCTTTCCCATGGAGTCTATATCCTTTATTAATTAAATACTATGCAGATAATAAGATAGACAACTCATGTCTAAATTAGAGTTCACAAATCTACTCATTATTTATCCTTCAGAACTCATATTTGGCATTAAAAACAGACTAACTCATTTTAATCACACATGATTAAATACAAATTAACATACGACACTTTAGTTATAAACTTTCAGCTCTCTCATTATCGTCACTTCTGACAATAATTAGCTTATAAATGTCTCATCTCTACTTGTCACTGTGATAATAAAGGCGATTGCCTGTGTGAATAAACCAATCTTTTATCTTTTCGACATACTTTTTATCTTTAGAATTTTATGTACACTACATAAAAAATAATATACGTATCTGAACCAACAAAAAGAAAAATTAGGCATTAAATCAACATTAACTTCAACAATGTGAATTTACTTGAACATGTTTGAAAAAATAAAAATAAAAATACATCAGCATCTACGTAAACCAATGACTTCACATGTCTTTCATAAGCATCATATGTATGGGATTCGTTAAGGTATCTGCTATCATTTGATGTGTAGATATGTATTTTATGTTCACTTTCGTTTGTGCTACCATGTCTCTTACAAAATTATACTTTATGTCAATATGTTTCATTTTTCCATGGTACTTTAGATCTTTCGTGTAGGCTATTACAGCCAGACTATCACAATTGATTGCGACAGGCTCAACAACATTGTTATCTATACCCAAGTGAACCAGAAAATGCTTAAGCCAAACAGCTTCTTGCACAGCAGATGAAAGCGCAACAAACTCAGCTTCCATAATGGACAAGGCTATGCATGATTGTTTCTTGCTACTCAATGATATAGCGCCATTATTAAGCAAGAATGCATATCCAGAGGTGGATTTCTTTCATCTAAATCTCCTCCCCAATCAGCATCTGTGTAGCCTTTGAGTTGCAGATCCTTTCCTTAATAACATAAGGAATAGTCGATTGTGCCTTTAAGATATCTCAATATCCTTTTAACTGTTTTCCAATGTTGTGGTCCTGGATCAGATTGATATCTGCTAACTAACCCAACAGCATAACAAATATCCGGCCTAGTACACAATAACTATCAAACAAGAAAATTGTAGAAGCCTTCTATTAGGTCCCTCGTCTGCAGCAGATGTATCTTCTTACACAAGGAGCCAAGAGAGAGCTTTTTAACACAAGAATATTCAGTTGTGTATATGCCTAAAAAACTTAAACTTACTCCTTGGACAAGCTCCTTTTATACTATCCTCGATGCAGTGTATGGACCACTTGTCCTTCAGTACAGTTCTGATAGACATTTCACCAAACACAACAACTTTTGTACCAATTGTATTCCATGTTCATTCAGCAAAGCAGTCCGCTAGCGTACCTGGTTCTTGACTCAGTTTGTTAATCATCAAAATGTTTAAAAGTCATATACTTAACAGTTCCCCAAAACTATAATAAGTCAAAGGTGTTGGGGGAGATTCTTCAGCAAGTTTCTGGGTCGGAAGGAAATAGTGAGAATGACGTTGCTGAAAAGCTACGAAGAGCACTACTCGATAAAAGGTACCTTATTGTCTTAGATGATGTGTGGGATTTTGCTACAGGGGAGATGTTAATAGCATGTTTTCCAAAGGTTAAGATAGGAAGTAGAATTATTTTAACTAGCCGAAGTAAAAAGGTAGGTTTGCAAGTTAAATGCCATAGTGATCCTCATTTTAACACATAAAAAAAGTTGGGAGTTGTTCGAAAAAAGGGTATTTGGAGAAGGAAGCTGCCCTTCTGAACAGTCAGATGTTGGACACCAAATTGTTGAGAAATGTAAAGGTCTACCTTTGGCTCTTGTTTTGATTACTGGAGTAATTGTTAGAATGAAAGAAAATAAAAAAGATTTGTGGCTTAAGATTCAACATAATTTGGATTCCTTTATTTCTGCCAACAACAATTTGCCGATGATTAAGGTTATGCAATTGAGTTATGACCATTTACCATACCACCTGAAGCCGTTGTTGCTATACTTTGCAAGATCTCAAAAGAGCGAACGAACTCCAGTCTCTAAGTTGATGCAGTTGTGGATGGGCGAAGGGTTTGTGGATCATATCCCATCAAAGAGTAATTTGGAGGAAGCAACTCAAAGTTACTTGAATGATTTAATTTCCAGTAGCCTGATAATGGTGGATGATAGCCCCTGAGAGAGTAGTCGGCCTATTTCTGTTACGACCAAGGTTTGCTATGTGCATGATGTTGTGCATGATTTTTTACAGTAAAAGCCACAAAGGGAAAGTTTTTCAAGTTAATTGATTAATCAGGTGCTCCATTTCATGCTTCAGACTTCCTACACCATCGTCTAACCATTCACACTGACGACAGCCAACTTCAGAAAAGATATGTTTTGTTCAATTCTAATAAATCTTCAGCTGGTAGTAAGCATCTCATATCTTTGAAAGTGAGCAGTTCCCTTCGTGACCCCAGATATTTCTGTCACACAAAAGACTTGAGACTTCTTAGAGTGTTGCAACTGGATAACATTATTCTGGAAGATTCGATAACAGAAGAAATAGGCTCCCTATTTCATTTAAGATTCTTACGGGTTGAGACTCGTGGTGCAAAAGTTATTCCACTGTCGTGGTTGAACCTCCAGAATCTGGTAACTCTGTTTGTTGCCCAGAATATGCAAACTATTGAAGCTTAGACATGTGAACATTGTCATTAGTTGTTTCTTTGGAGAGGAAGAGGACGCGGACAATATTATGCATCAACCAAGTAGAATATTGGAAGCTGAGAATTCAAACTTGACAACTTTATCCCAAGTTCATATCTCATATACTGACGGCACGAGTGATGCTCTGGAGAAGTTCCCAAATCTTCAGCACCTTGATTGCATCATCAAGGAACCGACAGATCCTCCTAAACACGGTGATTGGTTTCCCAAACTTGATGTCCCTACTAAACTTGAATCACTCTTCGCAACATACCAGAATCTCTGGTCCAATAATTTCTGCATTCAATATCGCGCTGTACTAAACCAAATCCCACCTCCCATTGAATATCACTTCCCTACAAGCTTGAAAGTGTTACGGTTGAATCATTTTCCCTGATACCTGCTTTGTTGTCAGCAATCGTGGCATTGCCTGAGCTTGAAATTCTGGTGTTAAACGACTCTCGTTTCAGCGAAGACAAATGGGATGCAAGTAATGACATCTATCAAAGTCTTAAGACTTTGCATTTGGTATGTACCAAAATTTCAGAATGGTAAGTTGCTATGAGATTCGACAAGGGATCTGCTATCATTTGATGTGTAGATATGTATTTTATGTTCACTTCCTTTTGTGCTACCATGTCTCTTACAAAATTATACTTTATGTCAATATGCATTGTCTTCCCATGGTACTTTGGATCTTTCGTGTAGGCTATTACAACCTGACTATCACAATTGATTGCGACAAGCTCAACAACATTGTTATATACACCCAAGTGAAACTGAAAACGCTTAAGCCAAACAGTTTTTTGCACAGCAGATGAAAGCGCAACAAACTTAGCTTTCATAGCGGACAAGGCTATGCATGATTGCTTCTTGCAGTTTTTTCGGCTAGGCAAGATTCACAAGTAGACAATTCTACTTTATTGTGCCAAACAAACCGTCTTTGGCTAAGCGATTAATTCTTTGCTGATCAATATGGCCAAGCCTCGCATGCCATGTATTTACATAGTTTTCATAATTAGTCCCTGTTAATGACCTCGAAGGCACTTCTACAATCCATAGAGGGGTCTCGCGGTTGGCTTCCATACTTAGAAAAAAAATGACTTTTTGGACTTCATCTAAGAACCAACTCTACAGCTTGTAGATGATTCTATGGACCGTAGATAGAAATTTCGTACATGAGGTTCAGATAAGGGTGAAAAAGTTCTAATTTTAACAAGGGATCTTGACGACCTATAGGGTCTTCTAGGTTCTGTGGATGTATCTTGTAGTTTCCCTTCCCAAACTGAGTGTCCAGTCTATGAAGGAGGGTCTACGACCCGTATCTTGGACTACAATCCATAGTTCCTGTTTCGTAGTTCCCAAAACCAAAAGATCATAGTCTCTAAACTTTGACCTTCGTTGATAGTTTTAGACCCAATTACGATCCGTCAATGGAATCGCGACCCGTAGAATGGAGTTTCGTATACCCAGGCCTATTTTTCTCAAGAAACTACAAAAGTTGTCTACGAGTCGTAGACAGGACTACGACCAGTGGCGGAGTCAGAATTTTAATTAAGAGGTTCAAAATTTGAAAAAGTAAACACACGAACTAGCCGAAAGGGGTTCGATATATAATATATATAAATAATAAATTAGTTTAACCTTGTATAAATAATATAATTTTTTGCCAAAGGGGGTTCAAACACCTCTCAATGTATGTTGGCTCTGCCCCTGACTATGACATGTAAACAAGATTTCGTGGTTCTTGTCATCAGTTTTAATGAAGGTTTTCTTTTTTCGGTCCCTTTCTATATTTCGTGGACATTCTGGGATTTATTTAAGACTTATATCCATATCCTCATAATCACTTAGATTATTTTCAGAGCTAATTCAAGAGGAGAAGAGCTACGGTTCAAGTTATTCTAACGTTTTGGTATTTGAACCTGCAATTACATCAATTAAAGATTTCATGTTCGAATTCATAATCAAAACCAAAAAAATTGACTTTCAAAATTCAAATAGTGACACAAATATAAGTTGAGATAGAAAGAGAAACTTGTTTACTTGCTACGAATTAAAATATTTATCAAATTGAATAACTTGTTTTCTTCTTAACCATACTTAAGTATATAATATGAATAACTATTTTTTTTTTAATGTTAATCATTAAAATTAGCAAGGGTGGGGAACCTTTGGGGCTAACAAAAAGTCCGGAACAACGCACCAAGAATTGTTTGTTTAATTTAATGATGTATTATTGGAATAATTGTCTAGATTTCTACTTTAATCATGCCTACTAATTAAGTAAAATAAAGTAGCTTTTAATCTTAAATAAAGAATTGAAGGATAACGTTCATGTCCTGTACACAAATAACCAATAATAATGGTGTAGTCTTATGAAAGTAATTGATTTTTAAAAAAAAAATTGAGAAAAGGGGAGGTGATTCAGTAACTGATTAAGTATGATGATTAAACCATAATCAGTCCCGAAGAAATGTACATATAGACTTTATCCTAATAGAAAAGGAAGCAAAGATGTTTTTTATATACCATCAGCTCAAAACAGATGATAACTTAAGATTGCCCATTTAAATTAGATTTTTCTGAATTTAGAAGTGATAAAATAGCAAAGTCTCATACCATACTGATCTAAATCGAGAAAATTTGTACTCCATCTTTTAATTTCTTTTATTTTTATTTTGAGATTTAGATTTGAATGTGATGCACAGTACAAGACTTTGTATCGTCGCGAGGAATCTAGAAGCACTTGAATTAGGATGTAAATTTAAAGTATTGTCTAAAAAAAAATTATTAGGAGTACTTTCTCATATTATAACTTTGAACGGCGAGATCGTTAATATATAAAAAGAACATTTACATATTAATCAGGCTCCACATCCCAACAATTCTCCCACTTGGAGACTGATCAGGTAACCAAAACAGTATTCTCTCAAACAGTGTGATCACAATATCAATATTTCCTACCGCATCACAGCATTGTAGAACTCACATCTACAAAAGTCCAACTGAGGTCTTGCACAACCCCAGTTTCCTAACATCGACACATTTGGTCAACATGTCAGCAGGATTCTTTGCACCCTCTGTCTTCTCCACACACATATCACCATCCTCCACTGCCTTACGATTGAAATGGTATCGTCTTCTGATGTGCTTTGTCTTCGAATGATATACTGGGTTCTTTACTAACTGTATGGCGCTCTGACTATCTGAGTAAAGAATCTTCTCGCTTTGCTTCTTGCCTAATTCTTCCAGATCTTTAATATATAAAAAAAATATTTACATATTAATCAGGCTCCACATCCCAACACAGAATACAACAACCCAAAAATGTTGTATGACTCAAACAACACCGGATTAGTTGAAGAGTCCAAAGCTCCACAAAAAGAACACCTTCCTTTAACATACATTTACTCTTTTTTTTTGTATAGTGAATATAGCTAAAGACTTAGAATATTTTCTTTGTCACAACTCTTTCTTTCACTTTTGCTCACTTCTCTACACACTACAATATTTTATCCACTCTTCACATTTCTTCTCTCCTCATTTTTCACACTTCACAAAGGAAGAAACATCACTATTTATAGGTGAGAATTTATCCTTGTCTTGAATAGGATTAATGTGGATAATAATGTATGTATATGAATGGAGGAATCATGTCTTAGAGGTTACAAGAGTTACAAGACTCTAATGGTCATATAAGTTACAAGAAACTAATGACCATAAGAGTTATAAAAAAAAGAAATTTTTACACAAATAACAACTTTCACCCCCAAAATTACACTTTAAAATTTATTTATCAAAATACCAAAAAAAACACACTCTTTTTCATTTTTCAACACTATTATATCATACCACACACCACAATAATCACACTCAAAACACTCTCTCTCCTAAATTTGTAAATAAAGTTGGTATTTTATATGGTATTTTTCAATGATTCGGTAGGGGCATGTAATTTTTATCCAAAAACTTGGTATTTTTGAAAACTCCCCTTATAAAAACTAATGGTCATTTCTACCATAATTTATACCACTAATATATGCACTTAATATTTTATTTTAATAATAAAAGTATAATTTTTAGGAATCCCATACTGATTTTAAAAAATCTCTAAAAATCCCGAATCTTTACCTAATTACAAAAGATCCCGACTTTTGACATTTATTTGATACCTTCTAAGGCCACTTGATACTTACCTAATTGTAACTGAAAATTAATGCTGAAACGTTAAATAAGGAAAAGAAATTACTGTCAACTAGCAGTATCCCTTGAATTAAGGTTGTAAGTTACAAATTCTGCAATTAATCCCTAAAATAATAGTAAATTCACAAGATCTATAAAAGTGGAACTTCATGAATTCAAATACAACAAAATTTAAAAAATCTCAAGTACCTCAACTGTCCAAATGAAGAAATCAAGTGGTTTTGGTGGTTTTTCCTTGCTTATTATCATCTCTAGGTATCAACTTCCCCTAACATAAAAAAAATGAAATCATAATTTCACTCAAAACAATTAACAACAACAAAAAAAAACAATTGCTTACCTTGTAATAATAACAATCAAAATACATTGATTTTAGGGTTTCGAATTTTCTTCATTTGGTTGAGCTTCAGCCTTCAAGTGATGAGAGAAGAAAGAAAGATTCATCATAAAGAGATATGAATCAGAAATACTTCCATGTGAATCATAGGATCAAAAAATAAACCAGGTAACACATAATGTATGGAGTATCAAACTTTGCATCATCTCTAAAAAAAATAGGTATCACCAGTTAGATGCACAGTGATAGATTTTTTCCTTAAGTATCAAGCTTACTTTATTTGTTAAGTATCCACATCAACTTTCAGACCCCTTACAGAATAGGTATCAAATACTCAAGTAGCAATCATACTTAATTTGTTAGGTATCCACATCAAATTTCAGACCCCTTCCATGAGATGTTTCGCCGGCCTCGTCGCCGGAGCTGTTGTGCTGGTCGACATTGGCAATGTCGACTTCTTCACCACTGTCAGCAACATCTTGAGATCGGCCAAGACTAAAAGACGGAATAGATTCCATTGTTGATTCACACCAGAAATAATGAGATGAAAACAAAGATGGAGATTGATATATGTATGAAGATGGAGCAGTTGATGGAGATGGAGATGCAGTTTGGGAGATGGAGATGCAGTTGAGGGAGAATGGAGAAACGTTTCAGGTTGGAAAAAACTGAAAAAGGAACATTTAAAATTTTAAATGGTAACTGTCATATAGATAAATATCAAAAAATAAAAATAAAAAAAAAACGGATTTAAAAAAGGAAAAATTAAAATGTAAAAAGTGATTGACAATAAATAGACTTCTAAATTTAAAAAAAAATTGTACTAATTATATTCTTTAATAAAAAATATAATAATGAGGTATCAAAAATAAATGAAATTTTTAGAAAAGTTGGGATTTTAGTAATTTTTATAAAAAGTTTGGAAAATTTGATATTTGGATAAAAAAGATTGTGTATTTTCATAAATTTTACATAATAAAATGCATATACACCAACATTCCTCCACTCATTTTAATATTAAAATAAGAGAGTTTTTCACCAATTTAGTTGAAAGTAGACTATTATGCATAATGAAGGTGTATTTTGCAATGAACCTCCACTTAGTAAAACAATAATCTTTACTCGAGAGTCAGTAGTGGTCTCAGACTTGAACTATGACTGCTTAAGGGAAATAAAGTATTACTGCTTGCACACAATAATCAAAGTGTTGACATAAGCTTTAATAGTCAGCACATTATGGCCTTGTGCTATCCCAGATTTCATGAGTGTTTTTTAGAACAAGCCCATTCTCATAGAAAGCAGCGCACTTTCACACTCACATAGGTGAAATCTATTAAGGATGCTACTATGATTTGACACCCCACTCATACGAGATACAAACTTTCATTAAGAGTTCATAGACTCAACCTCCACAAATCATTATAGGATAAATGCACTCACATCATAGGGATTGAGTAAAATTAATTTTAGTGCATTTCACAACAAGTCATCATATGATTCGTTTTCCCCATTGAACCTGGTTATAGGATCTTTAGTCATCAGGTTGGGTTTCCTCATATATGAATCAAGATTCATAGACTTCAATATCATCCCCCTAGATGTGCTTCAGACCCTTATCTTGCTAGGGCCTTAATACATGAATCTGCAAGATTTAACACAATTAGTAAATGGTATACCACTAATCAATAAGATCTTACAATATTGTGTATTATCTTTATGGGTCTGAATTTATCGTTATAATAATGATTTTTGTACTCTATCAATAATATTGGTGCTATCACAATTCAACAAAATCAGAAAAATTAATTTCTCAAAATAAAGTGCTTGATATAATAAACTCAATTCACTTTTTCACTAGTTGAAGCTAAAAAGTTTTTTACTTCAACCTTCATGGTAGAGTTAGTAAATAATAATTTACTTTTCTCATTTTTACAAATTGCACCAAGCTTTTCTCATATGATTTGCTTGTAGTTGCCAAGTACTTTTACTGCAAACATAATATCAATTTCAACTGTCAGTCACATATCTCATATTTTTAATTAGATTAGCAAACTCCTTTTTTTCACACTATTTTTATATAATTGAAACAAAAGGAGTTGCAAGTCTCACGCACCAATAAAGTTGTCTTTCATAATTTTCTCAATATAATGCGACTTGATAAGAAAAAATTTCATCACATGTTTTATGGTATTTTTCATTACAAGAATGAAAGTTATCTCAACCAAATATTTCATATCAATGTGGCTACTCAACATTTTTTTCTTATCATTTTTTGAAAACATGTTAGAGCCAAAACTCACCAAATCATATGCAAAAAATAACATGTGATTTACTTCATAATAAATATATGCACCTATAATACTCTTTTTTTTAGAACATTTCTCAAATATGCAAAAAACACAATTTCACAATGGTTTTTTTCCACATTTCATGAACCCCCACTATTTCTAGAATTTAAGCATTAATTTTGTGTTCATGAAAAGAAATATCACTTTATTCATAAAAAATATTAGGTAAAAAGTTTTTGCTTTTTTACCCTTTCTCCATTTGAATTGAGCAATTAGAAATATACTTTACCCGTACATCTCTTCTCTTCCACCTCTTAAAGAGAGCGTTGTTGAAGCGGAATGATGTTGAAATCTCCTATTTTGATATCCACATTTTCTTCAAAATGGGACAAAAACATGAATCTCCTTAAAATTGTTGGTGTAATATACCATAAACACAATAGATTACAGTTGAAAATAAAAATGACAAATTGAATAAAAAATTCATTCAGGCTGAGCCGCGGATATCTCGCTCTCTTTAAGAAGATTCAAGTCTACTGTGGCATATAATCTACACCGATCCAGCAATAATGCTCTTGACTTGTCCCCTCCAGGATACAACAGCCCACCAATGTTGTATGACTCAAACAACTCAAGATTAGTTGAAGAGTCCAAAGCTCCACAAAAAGAACACCTTCCTTCAACATATAATTACATTCTTTTGTGTATAGTGAATATAGCTAAATACTTAGAATATTTTCTTTGTCTCAACTCTTTCTTTCATTATTGCTCACTTATCTACATACTACAATATTTATCCACACTTCACATTTTTTCTCTCCTCATTTTTCACACTTCACAAAAGAAGCAACATCACTATTTATACGTGAGAATTCATCCTTGTCTTGAATAAAATTAATGTGGATAGTAATGTAGGTATATGAATGGAGGAATCATGTCTTGGGGGTTACATGAGTTACAAGACACTAATGGGATAGAACATGGGTTAGTGGTTACAAGAGTTACAAGACTCTAATGGTCATATAAGGTACAAGAAACTAATGACCATAAGAGTTACCAGAACTAATGGTCATTTCTACCATAATTTATACCATTAATATATGCACTTAATATTTTATTTTAATAATAAAATGCATATACACCAATAGATAGAAATGCTTTGTCTACGTACTATTAATCATAGGACTACTCTTGTAATTTCTTGTTCTTCATTTTCTTTGACGATCTATCATTTCGTATAGCTTGTTGGTAGTCTTATTTTGTTATAGTATTGGTATGTTATTGTTTACTTTTTTAACTATCTATTGTTTATTGCACTTTCATTCTGTATCTTCCTTGGTTGTCTTTATATTGAGTCGAGGGTCTACTGAAAATAACCACTCCACATTACCTCTATGGTAGAGCCATAGATATAAGATATGCGTACTATCCTCACAGACCTCACTGTGTGGTAATATACTATATTATTGTTATTGTTGAAATATTATTGCTAACTGTTTCAAGATTTCCAACGACACCCCTTTATTTTCAAGTTTTTAATCAATGTGAATTTGTCATGACCCAAAAATGGGGTGTCATGGAACATGCCTAACCCACCAAGGTAAGTCAGCCTAAACCTGCTCAATTCAATTCACAATACTAGAAGCAAAAGAAATAAGGTATAACAAGCTAGGATAAGCACGAGATAATTAAGTCTACAAATTATCCCAAGACTAGTGCCACTTGTACAAGCCTCTAATACAAGAGATTACAGAAGAATACAAAATACAAGTTTGAGTCTCGGTTCTCAAATAGAACACAAGATAAGATAAAAGATTTTGAGGGTCTATAGATATAGACAAGCTGCTACCTCTCGAACGTCCAGATGCTCGGTCCGTCAAAGAAGAATGCTATTTCAGGTAGAACCGGGCTCACAACCTACACATGAATGTAGAAGTAAGGGTGAGTACCAAAGCAATAGGAACTCAGCAAGAAGACCTAAACTCAAGTAAGGAATACTGAACAAGATACTCCTTTCACACCAACCACATACTGCTGAACTATACCCCTGCACTCAGAAAAATCCCAGCACAACAACAATGTATATAAACAATACAATAAATATACCCAACCGTTATCATTCACAAAGTACAGAACAGATATACAATCAACGTCTCAATATACAACCCAGATATATACAACAAATGTCTCAAGTAATCTCAAATACTCATCAGACACAGTCCAGGAATAATCATCTTATATCGATCTTAAATAACTGGATCAAGTCACAATCACGAGGTAATATGATATGAAATGTAATGAAATGATATGATATGGAGTGAATCAATACAATGTTAAGTAATCATGATGCATGTCTGTCCTATCGGTACATATTCACTGATGTAATTAGTTCGAAACCCATGGGGATATATTTGTCCATGTACTTGCCTCGGGTCGTGAGGCATGTCCCCTGTATAATTAATGTCTCATGCCATGGCTCGTGTGGCCCGTCTCCAGTATAATCAATGTCCCATGCTATGGCTCGTGTGACCGTCCCCAGTATACATATCATATCAATGGATCTCAATCAAGAATACACAACAAGATAGTATTCATATGGAGAGTAATAAGAAGTGCATGCAAGAGCTCACATTATAACAATTATATCAATTCAAGTCAAATCTCACGATATACAAAGTTTAATAATCTATTTATTCCAAGCTTATAGTCAATTCTCTAACCCGCAAGTGATATTCAACTATAATAACTCCAATATTTACTATGCTCAAGTAAAACATGATCTACAATCCATATTCTTATATCACAAGAGATTCTCAATACCAAATCACAAGCCAATGCATATCAATCTCTAACATTCACTTTTACACTTCAAAGAAATTTCACAATTTAGTTCAATTATCAAAATTTACCAAGTTCAACTTAGCCAACAACAATTAGCCAATCATTTTAAATCACAAACAAAGAAAATATAGTGTTCAAGTAAGCTTAACAAGGTTTAAGAATCCACTTGCCTCAATTAATAACCAAGTCAAGCCAGAGTTCTCCCACTCGATTTCACACCTGAAGCGTCACAATCTAGTCAAATACAGATTCACAATCTCAAAACGAAGCTAATGACACTAAAATCAAGTAATTCGAGTGAAAAGGGCAAAATGATCCAAAAATTCTCATCCCGAAAAAAGTTCTCGAAATCTGGAAATCTTTATATGGAAATGTTCCCCAACTAATAAAAAATCTAATGGTGAAAATCGTTTTGAAAAAAGGACTTGAAATGAGCCCTCAATCATCATTTTTCATCAAAAATCAATGTCCAATAGAACCCCAATTCCTCTAATTCAAAATTCCAATTTGATGTTAAAATCATGAATTAACCAATGGAAATTGAAGATATAAGTTAGAAACACGTTATCCAAAAGCTTTGCCTTGAAATTCCTTGAGAATCTCTCCTAAATCGAGCTTAGAAATGTTAAAAATGGCGAATTTGGTGAAAACCCATCGTTTTTTATTAAACACTGTTTCAGGCCTCATAATACTTCGCAAACGCGGAGGTCAATCCGGTCCAAACCTCTGCGAATGCGGAGAAATATCCACGAACGCGAAGTGTACAGAACATAAGCCTCTGCGAGTGCGGAGTCCAATGCCGCAAATGCGGAGCACAAATTCGACTGCACCAGATTACAGTCCAATCAGCTATTGCAAAAACTTCAAAACGGACCCTCGGAGTTCATCCAGAACCCGATACGCACAAACCAGATATACAACTCTACCAAAAATGATATTTCGGACTTAGTGGAACCATCAGAATTCGAGCTTGAGGCCTCCTTGGCCCGGAACCCGATAGGACTCCAAGAAACTAGCTAAAAATCAAAATATTCAAAATGCCCTCGAAAACTCTAAAAATTATAACGAGACCATTTCTAGCGTTAGTTTCACCATTTGGAACCACTGAAACTGTTGAAATTCCGATTTTGAGATTTCAAACTTCGAATGTTGACCAAGGTCAAACTATGGTCCAAATTCAACTAAAAAATGCAACTTTGGGTCCAAAATCTCCGTTTTATATTCAAATTCAGTTTCGCCGGTTCTCCTAGACCAAATTTCGCGTTCTGGAGCTAATGGAATCAACGGAATTGCATTACAACACCTGAAACTTAAGATGACCTCAAAACTCAAAATTTCAAACTTTCAGCCTTTAAAAACTCTTTCTTTTGCAAAATTCCAACTTTTTACAAGGTTTTTAGAATTCGACTTTTCAACTCACCCAAAAATGACTCAGAGCAACTTTTAGAAAAGACCATGATAATTTAACTGAAAATACCAAAAATGACCTTCAAGGTCATTACAAAACTTCTTTCCAATAACACCCCTTTATCTTCAACTTATTCAATCAATGTGAACTTAATTATTCAGATCAATGAATATATTTTTATCATGGGCTGTACGCTAGTTGTCATTTGATTATTAAATTGCTGAGTTGCTCATAATTGTAAGTTGGTGGTGTATTAAGAATATAATACTGAAAGACTTGGTTTATTCAATTCAAAATACATAAAGAGTCAACTTAAGTTAATACATTCCCAGATCTAACACATCTTTGTATACACAAAACTTTGTGAAACACAGAAATTGTCATCTCTAATTTCTATCCTTCTTACTAAAAATGGATCCATTCACGGCTTCTGCATTAACAACCGCGGTGACAGCGACTGTGAACCTTCTGGTGGAAAATTTGGCGCATCTTATCAGTTATAATTGGAAGCTGTACACAGGACTAAAGAAATCGTTCGAAGATTTGCTTGAGGAAGTTAAAAAATTAAACGCGTTCCTAATTGATAACGCGGATCAGAAAAGTAATAGTACTCAATGGGATGTACTAGTCGATAAAATTCGACGTACAGTATATAAAGCAGAGGATGTTGTTGATAAATTGTTGATTCAGGGCAGGCTAGAAGAGAATAATATAGCTATAAAATTTTTGAATAAAACCTACAAAAACAGGAATTTTACAGAGGAAATCAATGGGGTACTTGAAGATGTCAGGAAAATCCTTGAAGAAAATCAACATTTGTTTGAGGCCACCCCAACAATTGATCATCACACTGAAAAAGTTGTCCAAGAGGAACAGGTTCGTTTATGAAATCTGCACAAAATTTTAATTTCGAATATTTTAAATGCAAAATTTGATCTATAATAAGTTTTATATTTTACAGAAAAAGACTAAAGATGCATGTTCAATGTGAAGAGATTGTTCCTATCATATGAAAGAATTATATTAAAGAATAGATAGTTGCTAATATTATTGACTTGTGGATCTTTATACGATTTTGTGTGTTTGAAAGTTTGTAATAATAAGTATTTATTTATTAAAAAAAATAGAAATATGTGATTTATTAATATAACACTTTAGGATATTTCAATACTTTATTCATGAACTGTGATTTGATCCCTTGGTAAGATTATATAAGAGTTGAATTGTTTTTAATAGTTTTCACAAATCATGATTTAGAGTCGTCTAAACAGGCCATAACAAATAGTACTCCCTCTGTTTAGATTTAGTTGTCTCAGACCTTATTTATTTTTATTAAGATTACAATGTAGGTGGAAATCTGAATGCACATTTGAATACTAAGATGTGCATTAAGATTTAGAGATCTGAATCTGAATATGCATTTGAATATAAAGATGTTGCATTAAGATCTATATAGTAATGTAATTAAGACTGTTTGTTCACCACCAAAGGATGTGGTGCAGCTGATGAGGCTGCTTCTCCCTTAACCAGAGGTCTCGGGTTCGAGCCCTGAGAGTGGAAAAATCCTTGGTAGAGAGTGTTTCCCCCCAAATGGGGCCCTATGCAGCACGAATCCTGATATTGTCGGGTTTCAATGTGGGCACCGGACATTGGGTGGAAAACCAAGAAAAAAAAGATTGTTTGTTCGCTCAATAAGTAACATTTGTGTTTGTTTTAATAAATATAAAATTCTAATAAAATACTAGATAGATCTAATATTATAATAATAAAATATTTTAAAATCTTTACATGACAATGGATAGTGATGATGACAAATAATGGTAATTGTTGTATGTCGATTTCGGATGAAGTCGACTGATGATGGTGGTGGCGGCGATTGTTAATTAGTGGTAGAATGATACTCATAGTTGATGGAGGTTGAAAATATATAATATTGGCTAATGATCATCATTACCAATAAGCAATGTGATTAATGAAAGTAATAGTGGTTGGTCATGATGATTATAAATAATGACTTATGGTGATGATGATTGATTTTTGTGATTGACAGTAATGGTGGTTATGGATGGTAGATCAATAATGGTGATTGACGATAGTGATAGTTGTAACTTATGGTAACTTTTGTCTTTTATTAACTTCTATAAAATGTATAATGAAAAACAGATTCTAAATGAAATTGTGGGAAACTTATATTACTATTTTTTTCTCACTAATGTAATCACAGTATCTATAGGAATATCCACCGAACATTTTTCAATGGAAAATCATTCGAAAAATAGTCTTTTTTTTCAACAGTGAGTAAACCCAATCACTTACTCCTACAACACCATCAGTCCATAAGAAAAACCAGCAAATGGCCACAATCATATGTATGAGTTAAGCTCATTGAGTTTCTTGGGCAGAAAGAATAAAGAGTTGTCAAATTAGGAAAGACGTGTTTGTTTTTTTTTTTTGAAACAACTAAAAGGAAACATAAGATGACAAATTGAAACATAGGAAATAGTTTTAGTATGGTAAAAAAAACCAATACTTTTTTCTTATATTTAAAAATTATTTAACTTTAGAATGTGTTTGATACGAAAGAAAATAATGTTTCGCGGAAAAATAATTGAGTTTTACTTATTTTTTGTAGTGTTAGGTGTGTAAGCAATAAGATTTTGTCCAAAAGAATTTATATGTAAACTAGCAGATATTACTGGAGTTGGATGGAGATTGAAGGAGACAATGAGCTTGATGAAACTGTTTTCCTAGAGAAAATATTTTTGACAAATCAAATATGGGAAACTTGAAAATTATTTTTTGAATACTTTCATCCATATTGAACACACCCTTAAACTTCTTATTTTACTTTGAATGACACTCTTATATATATAGCAATTGCGATATCATAATATATTCAAGATCACATCCAAATGGTATAAAGGGAGCCTTGGAGTAACTGGTAAAGTTGCTGCCATGTGACCGACCCTTGTGGTCGGACCCTTCCCCGAACCTTGCGCACAGCAGGAGTTTTAGAGCACCAAGCTTGCAACACTAGCCTCAAATATGCAGTAATAGTATATACTTTGATATAACACAATGATAATTAACATGATCTTAACTCATTTGGTACATCAAATTTGGTACAACAAGACTTTAATTTGTTAGTATTATTATTACTCTTACTAACTTGTTAAATATGATCCATGTTAAAGGGTTCTTCATTGGAAGATCACGATGTGGTTGGGTTTGACGAGGAAGCAGAAAAAGTGATGAAGCGTCTGGTTGAAGGAGCAGAGTGTCTAGATGTTATCCCGGTCGTAGGAATGCCCGGACTTGGTAAAACCACACTGGCAAGAAAAATCTATAATGATCCTATGATTCCGCGTGAATTTTTCAGTTACATTTGGGTTTTTATCGGACAATCAAAGTGTGCAAAAAGGGATATCCTTATCAATATTCTGAAATGGTTTACTAAGCGTTTTGAAGAATTTCAAGACAAAAATGAGACAGAAATAGTAGAAGATATACGTAGTCGTATAGCTAATGGAGGTAAATGTCTCATTGTGATGGATGATGTGTGGGATCCAGAAGTTGTAGATTTTGTCAAGACAGTTTTCCCAAAAAACAACAAAAGACACAGGATCATGATGACCACTCGAAATGGAGTTATTGCTCGATCTGTCAATGAAGATCCCCACAATCTGAAGTATCTGGAGCCACATGAAAGTTTCGAGCTGCTAAAAAAGAGAGTTTTTGGCGTTAGCCGTTGTCCTGTTGAGTTGGTAGAATACGGAGAAGCGATTGTAAAAGAATGTGATGGAGTACCACTTACGATTGTGGTAATTGCAGGAACTTTAAGAGGTCGTCCGAATGAAGTTGATTGGGAAGTAGTTAGTAAAAATGTGGGGAAGCACCTTATAGAAGAAGATAAACTTCAGAGATGTGTGAATGCTGTGGGACTGAGTTACCATCATTTGCCTCAAGAAAAAAAGGCTTGCTTCTTGTATTTTGGTGCCTTCCCTCAAGGATTCAATATCCCCGCGTGGAAATTGATTCGACTCTGGATTGCTGAGGGACTCATAATGTCCAAGTTGTCAGGCAATGAAATTGAAGACATAGCAGAGTATTATCTGAATGACTTTGCCAACAGGAACTTAGTGATGGTGATGGAAAAGAGGTCTAATGGTCGAATAAAAACATGTCGTGTTCATGACATGTTACATGAGTTTTGCGTGAAAGAAGCTACTAGATTGTCTCTTTTCAAACAAGTATGTCTCACATCTGGTGAAGATATTGTTCCTTCTATACAGAACTCAATTACTTGTCGTCGAGTGTCTATTCAATCATCTGTTCCTCAAAATTTCATCTCAAAGAAGACAGTTGAAGAACATGTTAGGTCTTTGTTATGTTTCTCCTCAGAAAAAAAACAAGTTGACCTTTCTAACATCGACGTCAAACTCATCCCTAAAGCATTTCCACTTATGAGAGTCTTAGACATTGAATCCCTCAAGTTTAGTATTCCCAAGGAATTTTACCATCTATTCCACTTGAGGTACATTGCTATCTCAGGTGATTTCGTGCAACTTCCTCAACTCTTTACTTCTTTCTGGAATGTACAAACTCTTTTGCTTAATACTTCCAATCCCACCCTTGATGTAAAAGCTGACATATGGAACATGCCGCGTTTACGCCATTTGCGCACCAACAGACCTGCAAATTTGCCACCCTCAACACAAGGTAGTAGTAGTGGCAGTAGTACTTCTTCTTGTGCATTGCAAACTTTATCTCTGGTTACACCAGAAAGCTGCAAGGCAAGTGTTCTTTCAAAGGCTGGAAAACTCAAAAAAATGAGTGTAAAAGGTAATCTGACCCCTTTTCTTGAAACTAGCAAGGGCGAATTTTTCAGCAATTTTCAAGTGCTAAAGCTCCTGGAAAATTTAACACTGCTAAATGATGATAAGAGTAATAAAGTTCTTCACCTTCCGTCAGCATTCTCCGAATATTTACCAAATTTGAAGAAGTTAACTCTGTCACAAACAAGGTTTGACTGGAACGAGGCATATCGATTGGGGCAGGTAAAAAATCTCCAGGTCCTGAAATTGAAAGAAAATGCATTCAGGGGGAAGTCCTGGAAGATGGAGCCTGGAGGTTTTAAGAAACTCCAGGTCTTGTGGATTGAAAGGGCAGATTTCGTATCGTGGGAGGCAGCAAACTGTCCTTTCCCAAGACTTAGGAGCCTTGTCCTGATCTCCTGTCTTAATCTTGAGGCTCTGCCACTTGAGCTTGCTGATTTGGATTACCTTCAAGAGATGACGCTGGAAAACACAAGCAAAGCAAGCGAATCTGCAAGAGAAATAGAACGCGAGAAAAAGAAGAAGCAAGCTGATCAAGCAAGCGTCAAATTCAAGCTCACTATTCCCTACTGAGCCTGATTTCAATGCCACAAGTGAAGATTCAATAAGGTTAGTCCGATTCTCTCCATCTCGTCTCACTAATATCCATAGACATTTTCTAATAAGAGTGCATCTATCTCTAAATCCTTATTCGCAGAACAGTGTGTTGTCTTGCTGTCCACAAAGTGTGGTTAAAGTGTGTTGTCTTGCTGTCTGTTCATATTAATACTTATAGTATTGCTCCTATAGTTTCTTATCCTTCGATGTCTGTTACTATACATTTTTCTCCTTCTTTTCGCAGGAGAATATCAAGGCATGATGATGCATTTGCAGTCTCAGTTCATCTGATAAGTAGTTCCAATAAAAGTTTTTTTGTTTATTCAAACATTGTCAGGTTGAAATTTTTTCCTTGAGTGGTTACGGAGATTGTTTAAATTAATGTGTTGAGTGTTTTTGTTTAAATTAATGTGTTGAATGTTATTTTTCATGTAAACTGTTCCAAACAATTATTGCTTTGCCTCATTCAGTACTGAGTAATTTATTTCGATGCCAAATTGTGAATGAATATGATGATTGCCCCGTTTTTTTAGAACATAATAGTTTATAAAACTTGCTTACTTGTGTACCCAATATCTCTCCTATATTTTGCTGATAGAGTACTGTCACATATCCCCTCATTTATAAACTCAGCGTCCTCACTAAGGTTTGCCCCCACTGCATGCATGCATGAGATTTGTCTAAATCTCAAAAGACTTGGCAACCGCAATTTTGATTCTAGGCAAAACTACCTTTTTGACTCCTTTGAACATGGAGTTTTCCATATGGAATACTTGTGTGGATATACTATTCCATAATTTCCTTCTTAACGCGTTATATATATGAAGTTTTGTAAAGGCCAAAATTTCGCTAGAAAAATGTCTGAATTTGACCTTGGCAAATCATAGCAAGTATAGACAAAATTTTAAGATATTTATCTTTCACACAAGGATTTTTTGTAACTTCAGTCGCGTATATCTAAAATTGTTTTGAAGTGGGTAAACTTGTAGCTCCTTTTTTTCAAAGAAAAAAAAAAACTTTTGCCAAACTCAATGTAGTGCATCAATCAAAACTTCAATAAATCAATTGAAATTTCACTTTAAATAGATTTGTCTTAGGTAAAGATATTTAAACTCAATTTTAATCAAGACTTTATTCATTATTGTAATTCTTTATGATATTTTTTATATAAATTTTATTTTTAAAAAATTTAAAGACTATATTCTAGTTTATGGTGAAAGCTATAATATTTTATTTTTGAAATTCAAATAGTACCATGTAAATTGAAATATAAATATCTATATCTTATCGCCTAATGACTTGTTTGGATTATGAAAGAGGTAAAGTCTCCTTTGATTGATCTTAACTTTCATTATTGAGCTAAATGTATTCACTATTATAATAATAATAATTATTATTAAATCACATTTTTGTACAAAACAATGCAAGAAAGATAAAGGATATTAGAAAATATATATAATACAACTGTGAAGTGTGAACTGTATCCAACTACATAAATAAAATATGATACTAGCAAATAAATTAATTAAACTAAAGTCTTTCAATATTCTTAAATACACCACCAATTACACTAGCAACATGAACAATTTAATAATCCAATGACAGCTAGCGTGTAGCTTTAATATATTTATGGATCTCAAGTTTGAATGAATTTTATAATGGGATATTTCTGGATTAAATTATTTGTGATAGGTTATTTTTAAATCAAATTATGAGTGAAAGAATTTTTGTTCGATTTCACATAATTTAAGAATATTTTTTACTCTTTTCCTCTGTTTTATTGGCAAATCCACTTTTTTCCACTTGTTTTTATCAGTTTAATTGACTAATCCTCTCACGCCGCTTTGATTGAAATTTCTGGACGGAAATAACTATTAATAAGGTTTCTGTTTTAGAGACTCTTACAGTTTATTTGAATGGTGGTTGCTTATTATATGTGTTGTATTATATATATATATGTGTATGTGTGTGTGTGTATATATACTATATATATATATATGTATATATATATATATATATATATATATATATATATATATATATATATATATATATATATATATATATATATATATATATATATATATATATATATATATATATATATATATTATTTTATCCAACATTCGGAAAGATGTATTGCTTTTTTCATTGCATAATATCACACATCAACAATATAAAAGATGAATTTATAAAAAAAAAAGTAGGTTATTAAGCATATGTAACACCCTCTAAAACATCCTATCCTACAAAGAATCTGAGAAATTTCAGTCCTTGTTAATGACCACGAAGGCACTTTTACAATCCATAGAGGGTCTAGCGGTTAGCTTCCATACTTAGAAAAAATTGACTTTTTGAACTTCATCTACGAACCAACTCTACAGCTTGTAGATGACTCTATGGACCGTAGATAGAAATTCTGTACATGAGGTTCAGATAGGGGTGAAAAAGTTCTGATTTTCACGAGGGATCTTCATGACCCATAAGGTCTACTACGTTCCGTGGTTGTATCTTGTAATTTCCCTTTCCAAACATAGTGTCCACCCTATGAAGGAGGGTCTACGACCCGTATCTTGGACTACGATCCATAGTTCCTGTTTCGTGGTTCCAAAACCAAAAGATCATAGTCTCTGAACTTTGACCTTCTTCAACAGTTTGAGACCCAATTACGATCCGTCAATGGATCTACGACCCGTAGAATGGAGTTTCGTATACCCAAGCCTATTTTTCTCAAGAAACTACGAAAGTTGTCTACGAGTCGTAGACAGGACTAGTCCAGTAGCAGAATCGGAATTTTAATTAAAGGGTTCAAAATTTGAAAAAGTAAACACATGAACTAGCCGAAGGGGATTCGATATATAATATATATAAATAATAAATTTTTTTAACCTTGCATAAATAATATAATTTTTCGCCAAAGAGGGTACGGACCCCCTCAATGTATGTTGGCTCCGCCCCTAACTATAACCTGTAAACAAGGTTTCGTAGTTCTTGTCATCAGTTTTAATGAAGGTTTTCTTTTTTCGATCCTATTTTATATTTCCTGGACATTTTGGGATTTATTTAAGACTTATATCGATATCCTCATAATCACTTAGATTATTTTCAGAGCTAATTCAAGAGGAGAAGAGTTATGGTTCAAGTTATTCTAATTTTTTGGTATTTGAATCTCCAATTACATCGATTAAAGATTTCACGTCCGTATTCATAATCAAAACTAAAAAATTTAACTTTCAAAATTCAAATAGTGACACAAATATAAGTTGAGATAGAAAGAGAAACTTGTTTACTTGCTACTGATTAAAATATTTATCAAATTGAATAACTTGTTTTCTTCTTAACCATACTTAAGTATATAATATGAATAACTAATTATTATTTTTAATGTTAATCTCTAAAATTAGTAAGGGTGGGGAATTTTTGGGGCTAACAAAAAGTCAGGAACAACGCACCAAGAATTGTTTGTTTAATTTAATGATGTATTATTGGAATAATTGTCTAGATTTCTACTTTAATCATGCCTACTAATTAAGTAAAATAAAGTAGCTTTTAATCTTAAATAAAGAATTGAAGGATAACGTTCATGTCCTGTACACAAATAACCAATAATAATGGTGTAGTCTTATGAAAGTAATTGATTTTTAAAAAAAAAATTGAGAAAAGGGGAGGTGATTCAGTAACTGATTAAGTATGATGATTAAACCATAATCAGTCCCGAAGAAATGTACATATAGACTTTATCCTAATAGAAAAGGAAGCAAAGATGTTTTTTATATACCATCAGCTCAAAACAGATGATAACTTAAGATTGCCCATTTTAATTAGATTTTTCTGAATTTAGAAGTGATAAAATAGCAAAGTCTCATACTATACTGATCTAAATCGAGAAAATTTGTGCTCCATCTTTTAATTTCTTTTATTTTTATTTTGAGATTTAGATTTGAATGTGATGCACAGTACGAGACTTTGTATCGTCGCGAGGAATCTAGAAGCACTTGAATTAGGATGTAAATTTAAAGTATTGTCTAAAAAAAAATTATTAGGAGTATTTTCTCATATTATAACTACTAAAATGAAAAGTAGTGTAATTTTTTTCTATTTATTAATATTATTATTAAATTGCTTTTTTCTCTAAAATAGTGCAAGAAGATTAATACAAGTGCGAAATGATTTAAAATAGTTTTCTTTTTTCAATATTTTATGGTGGCTTCCAATTTAAAACTATTAAACCAGATCTCAACTCCATTAGTCTTCATAAAATATGATAAGCCAACATAATCAATGGTCAAATATGGATGGCGAGATTAAATAAATATTTGATGTCAAAATTAGAAACGAATTTCATCGCTAAATTATTCCATAGCTAATAAATATTTTTGACGAGGTTTTTTGAAAATAATCTCTCTATCTCTATTAGATAATGGTAAGATCGGCATACATTTTTACCTTCTCCAAATCCCACTTGTGGGATTCCACTGGTTATGTAGTTGTTGTTGTTTTATTATTAAATAGATATACTGATGAATTTTGGTATTTGGCTGCATAATTTGTCCATCGTTAATTTATTTTTACTTAAAGGGACCAAAACGACTTAGTCAATACTCAAGGGACTATTTTGAACCTACTAACAAACCTAAGGGACCATTTTTGTCATTTTTCTCTTGTGGTATGGCCATATATTGAAGCTCTCTTAGAAACATTTTAGCAGAATATTATCACATATTGTTAATTTTCATGGGAGATTATTAGCTTGGAAGTAAAGAAAAAGGTAAAATATTTTTCTAATTTTCTCTTTCTATTCATTTTAGATGTATTTTAGTAAAAAAAAAATAGTTTGACTCAAAGGCAGATAGAGTAATATCTCTTTTTTTGTTTTTATTTACGAATTACATGATTTATATTTTTGAGTTGATAATTATAGATCTGATGATTAAACATCAATAGAAGTTGAAAATTTTAATTCTCTAGAAATTGAAGGCTAGTTGGAAAAAGGAGGAAGAAGAGCAAAGAAGGGGCAAATAAGAAGAATGTCAGAGGTTTGTCTATCAATACTTTTACATACTCCAAATTAGACTATGAAGTATAGATAAAAGTACTATAGGAACAACTAATATGATAAATAAATATTTTGAATTAATAATAACTAAACAATCATCTTATTAGTTACCATAATATAGAATGGGAATTTAGCTCCACATAGACATGAAGAAATTACCACAAATCATTCAAAGATAAAATATAAAAATAAATATTAATGGAGAAGAAAAGATGAAACCAAAATTTTTCGGCCTCCACGGCTGTTCCTACTTCTCTCCAGGTCAAAAGTTGTGTAAACATAATTTTATGGAATATTTATAAATGTATCCAAAAATAAAATAATTGAGTCCAAAACAAATTGAGAGACCAAATCCGAACAAAATTGAACTGCTTCTCGTGCACACGACATTAATTGCAATTAGAGTTGCAATTGAAATGGTAATTTTGCAATTAGAGTTGCCCGACGTCATTTACCATCTTCGAATCTAAATACATGTCTATTAGTAATATATTGCCCAAGTGGAATTCTCATTCAAACTTATTTGTATATAGTGTTTCCTACCAGTAAGTGACGTTTTTTTTAAAAAAAAATTAACAGCAGCTTCCATTTGAGAAAAAAAGAAGAAGAATCAGGAATCTTATTGAAGATTTCTTGGATGGCTTGAAGAATATAAGGAATGAGTTACATGCTTCAAAATTGGATGACTTTGAAAAGCTAAGAATGGAACTGAGATTCCTAAGAACATTTGTCCTGTTTGGGAATTCGAGTTTGGATGACTTTTATATCAGGATGTGCCGGGTGAATATAAAAAAGTTTGAGGAACATACTTGGTCACTTTTCTACAAGTATAGAGTTAAATTAATCTTAGAGAAATATGACATGGAATATCTTGCCCCTCAGCTACTGGAAGAGATGGAAAGTTATTTGAGTTTGGAGAATGATTTTGTAGCCACGACGACAGAGGAGGAAATGTTTGAATACAGGGAAAGCATATTCAAACATCTTTATGATCTACCAATGTATTGTTCTAATTTGCTTCTCCCCCTGATGAGTGAATACAAAATTCTTCGGGAAGTATGCAGACATCTCAGAGATTTCTATGGGATGGAATGCATCGCAGTCAACAAAACAAGAACTGAGTATCTCTATCCTCGTTACCAAATGATACTTGATAGAGTAACACAATTCTGTTTTGATCTTTGGACTGGAAAGCGTAAAGAAGAAACTGGTGATTCACACTATTTCGAAGAGTATGATGTCTCTCAATGCTCTTCCAAGATTGCTTCTCTACTCATCGACACAATCCCTCTTGAGCTGGATGTTCTGTGCATTTGTACTTCCAAGATCAAGAAACAACCAATTTCAACAGAACTAAATGGGTGGGTTAAGCAAATCCTAAAAACATCTCCAAGGATTCTCCAAAATTATCTGCTTCTTCTCCAAGGGCGCATGGAAGGTGCGCTAGCAGTCAACTATGCTCCAACTCAAGGCATTAATGTCATGATGGAGTTCCTATTGATCTTTCTCATCGATATACCAAAGTGCTTCATCCATCGAGAAAAATTGAATGATATGTTGGCACACGTTGGTATACTTACAAGGAAGATATCCATTCTGGTGAACAAGCTGTTGGAGGAGAGCTCTGAGACTAATATCAATGAAGCAGAATTTTCAGCTCCAGCCTTGTGGCAAGAAATTGAACGAATGAAGGGAGATATCAGACAGATTTTTCTGAAAGCTCCAGAGTCATCTCGACTTTGCTTTCGTATGGATGATGGTTTCCTCTTCCTGAATCTTCTACTCAGACATTTAAATGATTTGCTCATTTCCAATGTCTATTCGGTTGCTCTGATAAAGAAAGAAATTGGGATGGTGAAAGAAAGCCTCGAATTCCTAAGATCATCTTTCGGGAAAGTCAGGCAAACATTGGATGAGAGTGGAGTAGTTAAAGATTGTTGGGTGCGTGCTTTAGAGGTTGCATATGAGTCAGAACATGTCATTAATTGCATTCTTGTCAGAGATAAAGCTCTCCCGCATCTCATCTTCTCACTTCCGAGTGTCACTGATAAAATCAAGCTTATTGTGGCAGAAGTCACCAGTTTACAGCTGGAGGATAAGAATGGGGATGACGCCCTTGATGCAAAGTCTTCTGACGAGCCAATTGAGTCAACCTCATCATCTTTTGTTGAGATAACAGTAGGTCATGAGGAAGAAGCAGACTGGATCATTCACCAACTCCTTGATGAACATGAATCCAAGCTTGATGTCATTTCGATTGTCGGAATGCCAGGACTTGGCAAAACTACTCTGGCCAATCAAGTGTATAAAAATACGTTAGTTGATAATCATTTCAATGTTCGTGCTTGGTGCACTGTTTCCCAAAAGTGTAACAAGTCAAAGGTATTGCAGGAGATTCTTCAGCAAGTTACTGTCTCGAAAGAAAAAGTAAGTGAGGAAGACCTTGCTGAAAAGCTACGAAGTGCACTACTCGATTACAGGTACCTGATTGTCTTGGATGATGTGTGGGACATTGCAACAGCAGAGATGTTCATTGCATGCTTTCCAAAGGTTAAGAGAGGAAATAGAATTATCTTAACTAGCCGAAGTAGTAAGGTAGGTTGGCAAGTCAAATGCCGTAGTGATCCTCTCCACCTTCAACTATTAAAACCTGAAAAAAGTTGGGAATTATTCGAAAAAAGGGTATTTGGAGAAGGAAGCTGCCCTGCTGAACTGTCGGATATTGGACATCGAATAGTTGAGAAATGTCAAGGGCTTCCTTTGGCTGTTGTTTTGATTGCTGGAGTAATTCTTAGAGGAAGGGAAGGAAAGATAAAGGAAAAGGATTTATGGCTTAAGATTCAAGATAATCTGGATTCCTTTATTTCGGCCAATAACAATTTGCAGATGATGAAGGTTATGCAATTAAGCTATGACCATTTACCATCCCACCTGAAGCCGTTGTTGCTTTACTTTGCAAGATCTCAAAAGAACAAACGGACTCCAGTCTCTAAGTTGATACACTTGTGGGAGGCTGAAGGGTTGGTGGATCGTGATATCCCGTCCAAGAGTACTCAAAATGACTTGGATACTTTAATTTCTAGTAGCTTGATAATGGTGGATCATGTACCCTGCGAGAGTGATCAGCCTTTCACTGTTATGATCAAGGTTTGCTACGTGCATGATGTTGTGCATGATTTTTGTTCAGTAAAAGCCAAAAAGGAAAAGTTTTTGAAGTTAATCAATTCAGATGATCCATTTCATGCTTCAGATTTCCTATACCGTCGTTTAACCATTCATACTGAGAAGGGCCAACTCCGGAAAAGATGTACAGCTTTGTTCAATTCTATTAAGTCCTCAGCTGGTAGTAAGCATCTGATGTCTTTGAAAGTGAGCGGTTCGATTACTAACTCCAGGTATATCTGTCACACAAGACACTTGAGACTTCTCAGAGTGTTGCAATTGGGTAACATTTTTCTGGGAGAGTCTTTAGCGGAAGAAATAGGCTCCCTATTTCATTTGAGGTTCTTAAGGATTAGAGCTAATCTAAAAGCTATCCCAATGTCATGGGTGAACCTCCAGACTCTGAAAATTCTGTTGATCGAGCAGGAATTTCCCATCATTGTACTACTGCCCAGAATACTCAAACTGTCAAAGCTAAAACATGTGAGCATTAAGCTGAGTTCTTTCTTTGAAGTGAACGATGACTGGGACATTATTACGGATCAACCAAGCAGAATATTGGAAGCTGAGAGTTCAAAGTTAGAAGACTTGACAACGTTGTCCCAAGTTCTTATTTCATATGCTGAAGGTACGAATGATGCTCTGGACAAGTTCCCAAATCTTCAGCACCTTCATTGCACCATCAAGGCACCGATAGATCCTCCTACAGACGGCGATTGGTTTCCCAAGCTTGATGTCCTTACAAAACTTCAATCGCTCATTGCAAGATACGAGACGGCCTGGCCATATTATTGCGACGATTATGATCCTGGGTTAGAAGACAAAATCCCACCTCCCAAAGAATATCACTTCCCTAATAGCTTGAAAGAGTTACGGTTGTATGGTTTTCCAATGAGACCTGCTTTGTTTTCAGAAATCGCGGCATTGCCTGAGCTTGAAATTCTGGAGATTATCGAATGTGAATTCATGGAGAAAAAGTGGGATGCTAGTGAGGACATGTATCAAAGTCTTAAGACTTTGCGTTTGGTTTCTGCCCAATTTTCTGAATGGGAAGTTGATGGAGAAACTTTTCCCAAGCTCGAGGAATTAATACTAGAATATTGTGACGAGCTTACGGAGATCCCTTCTGCATTTGTGGACATACATAGTCTAAAGTCCATTCAGGTGGTTCAAACTAACAGTGACCTTGGAGATTCAGCCATGGAGATAAAGAAATATGTAGAAGATTTCACAGGAGAGGACAGACTTCATGTCCATATATCAAAACCAGAATCAGAAGAAGAAGAGGAAGAGGAAATAGAGGAAGAGGAGGAAGAGGAAGAGGAAGAGGAAGAAGAGGAAGAGGAGGAAGAGGAAGAGGAAGAGGAAGAGGAAGAAGAGGAAGAGGAGGAAGAGGAAGAGGAAGAAGAGGAAGAGGAAGAGAGGAAGAGGAAGAAGAGGTAATTAATTTCTCACATCTTCTCACCAACCTTGGTGAATTCTTTAATGTTTTTAGTGTTTTCTTTCATCTAAATTCATTGATTAATCTTTCAATCTTCATTTTGATTTTTTGCAGACTGCCTAAACTAGCAGGATAGTGAGACGATATGGAAGGCGAGATCATATAGTTCTTCTTTTTGATTTATCTATACCACTAATGCGCATAGCGGGAGTTTTGGCGCATTTGGCTTGCCCTTCTTACTAATTAATGGCTTGTTTATTTGTTTTCATGATCATATATACTTTGCAGAATGCCTAAATTAGTAGGATAGTAGACAGTACAAGATTGGGGGGCCTAATTTCTTAAGTGAAGCAGAAGAGGTAACTAATTTCTTACTCATGAAATTGCTGCATATCTTGTTTCACTTCAACTTATACTAACTGTAATAACAACTTTTGTTGGATGGCAGATCTAAACTTGGTTTAGAGATCCAAAGACCATTTATCATTCCTATTGCAGAAAAAATGTATTGGGATAACACTCAAATTCATTTACTTCAATTCACTATTCTAAAGTCGAGATGCTGGAACTAATTTAGTTTCGATTATGTTGTCTCTTTCATTATCCTGGATCTAAACCTAAAATTTGAATGTTTCTATTATTATTTTTCTATGTGCAATGTTATGGTTGATGTAGAATCGCGATGAGATAATATTCATTAATTTGTTGCCTTTTTCATTGTTAAAACAAGTTTCATTGTCCATTAAAGAAGCTATCTTAGTATATTTTAGCACATCTCAAATATAATAACAACAACTTGAACAGCAGATGGTGCTCGAAAAATCATCAACTATTATAATTGTCCAAGCACCATCTGATGAACCTCGAAAAATCATCAACTCAAATATAAAAGTCGCTCAATGTTTGAATGATATTGCTGTCGAACAATATGCGTATTCACACTTTAATAAATAATATGAATAAATAGACAAATTAAATGTGATTTTGAGGTAACAGTAGGTCATGAGGAAGAAGCAGCCCGGATCATTGATCAGCTCCTTGACGAACATGAATCCGAGCTTGACGTCATTTCTAATAACGAATGATTAGAAGACTCCTCAGTACTATAGAATTTAATTGTCCTAGTTTCTGATCTTTCGAAATTTATTATAACTCTTTCCTTGTATTTAGGCTTTGTTAATAGTCATTATCTTCTTGTACATTCTTTATATAGCAACGGATAGTCAATAACATGAATCACAATTTTTTCCCATCATCTGCTCTCGTCTCTTTAATTCCCATCAACGATGTTGTTGTTGTTGAGTACTTGTGATAAAATGTACACAAATTTTAATTATCACTATTTGAGCCAGAATAATTCTCTCCTCCAATGATCTGACTCATGAGGATAGAAATGGAGGACAGAAGCAGTCACATACAAAGCGCAATTTACAAGAGCCCAACTTGATACAAGATACAAAACCAAAGCCCAATTTTCGGAGTTGTTTGAGTTATACGGCTTTGTTGTACTCTTATATCCTACCGGGGATAAGTCAAGAGTCATACTACTCTATTGGTATAGATTATGATGACATAGTCGGCTTGAATCTCCTGTTAAAGAGAGTGAGATATCTGCTCCTCAAACTTAATAAATTTTTAGTCAATTTTGTCATCTTATTTTTCAACTGTAATTTATTATTTTTGTAGTATATTATACCAACATAAACAATAATCATAACAAGCTTCACGATAATCAAAATGTACAAAATTCACAAATAGTAATCAAATTAAAAGGACAAAGAAACTACAAGAGTAATATTACTAATAATACAACTCAGTGCCGGAGCAAGGATTTCAATTATGTTCAAAATTTGAATATGCAAACACACAAACTAGCCGAAGGAAGCTCGACATTTATCATATATATATGAAAAATAATTTTAACACTATATAAATTGTATAATTTTTCATCGAAGGGAGTTCGGATGAATCTTATAGCAAGCAATAAGGTGGCTCCACCCCTTAAGTTAAAGCGGCAACATAATCTTCTATCCTAATATGTGATCTCCATAACCTCCCATATAATATTATGTTCTCGATGAGCTGAGCATAATATGTCTAATCACTTCTCCGTAATACTTACTCGGTCTACCTCTACCTCTCCTGAAATAAATAATTTTTGTTACCAACAGGTTCCTTTTTATTTTATTGGCAGATCCACGTTATCCGCCCGTTTAGTGGACTAATGGATAGACTCTGGCCAATTTTTGATTAAAAATTTCTTGACAGAATTAACTTATTAGTAAGTGGGATTTATTTTATTTTATTTTATTTTGAAGAAATTGACTTCTTATAATTAATCATCACTTAAACTGAATAGAAAAAAAATTGACAATTTCAAAAATTTTAAATATAAAAAATATAATATGGTAAGAACATGCATGGTGTGGTGAGCTATTGAGCAACTTGTCATTTTTCTCTTGTTGTATGGCCATATAATTTCACATCCATCATTTCCTAGTTAATTTTCATGGTTTTAACAGCTTGGAAGTAAAGAAAAAGGTAAAATATTGTTCTTTCTATTTCATTTACATGTATATTAATTGATATCTCCTTTTTGTTTTTATTTGGGGATTACATACATACATTAAAACTAGAAAAATGGTTTAGATTTTTGACTTGATAATTATAGAATGAATATGTTGGATATATAGAATGATATGATAAATAAGCTTCTTCTTTTTTAATCTCTCTCCAAGCTAAAAGCTTTCACCATCTTTGTTCATAGCCTTGGAATTGAAGGCGAAGATGCTTATCATCCGATCAATTCCCTCGTATCAATATATAGTGGTTGAAAGAGTTTATTTTCTGGCATTAGATTAATTGGTCTCTGGTCCTCTTCCCTTCCCTCTCTAAATTGTTTTTCAATTTTCTCATTTTGATTGGTCAAAAATATTACTCCCGTTATCTCTGAATTTGTAGCTAATGCACATATATTAAAAAAAAACATTCAAAGTTAAAATTTATACCATACTTTTCACTATTGCCCTTTGTAAAATCATAAATATATAGTGTAATTTATCTCTTAGAAAATGTAAAAGTTCAATTAATGAAAGGTCAAATATTAAATAAATTTCAAACATTCACATTGAACTTTGAACAGTTCAAATATTTTAAATATTGAAATAATCCTAAAAAATTCAAATAATTTGGGATGGAGGGAGTAATTAAGAACATTTTCTCTATAAAAAAAATTGAAGCTTCTTAAAATTAAGAAAAATAATTTTTCTAGTAAAAATAAATTGTGTAAGTGGCATTACACACTAATTTATCTAGATGATATACAAAATATTTTTAAAATAATAAATATTTTATACTTATTTACCAAAAATCAAAAAATAAATAAGCAATTCACGTACTTTCCTTTAGTACCCCAAAAACACCCATAAGGGTCCAAGTTTGAAAAAGGAGTTTAAGGTCTATAATCATGATTAGTGACGGATCTACATTTTTCATTCAGGAGAGTTTGAAAATTAAAATATAAATATGTGAACAAGAGTGCAAAGTTGAAAATTAGTATTTGTGGTCCAAGTTAGCAGTCTTATACCATTAGGCTATCACTCCTCTTTAATTCAGATGGTTTAAAATTAGTAGATATACAAAAATATAGACAATCTTATAGAAAGAGTGTAATTTTTTGCCGGAGGGATTTGGGTGAACCTCATGGCACCTACATAGGTCCGTTCAGTATGGAGGAAATAGATATTTCTTAATTTTCTTATGTCGATTGCGTAAAATTTTTAGAAAATATATCAAACACGGAAAAAAAAAAAAAGAAAAATAACAAATGCATTTATTTTAAAAATCGTAATTTTGTACGTATCTTTTTAAAAGTTGCTTCTTGCCATTGTTTTTACTTGTATTTCTAATTTTTTTTATCCTTACCTGAAACATCAATTCTGTAGAAATTGAAGACTGGTTGGAGTTTAGAGATTAAATGGAAAAAGAAGGAAAGTCATCGGTATGTCCACATATGTTTGTAGTAATTAATTAAGTTTGATTGCATTAAACAGATGATTCAACTTTTGACTCAACACCTTTTTACTTTTAGTATTTAATACAATATCTATGATATTATTTCTTGACAAAACCAATTAACAAAAGTGCTGAAGTAAGATACTGAATGTAAAATGACACAGTATGTTTATGCGTGAACTTCCTCGCTCAAGGAAGGAAAAAATCATAACCTATCTCACATAATTTCTCAATGTTCCATTAACTTCAAACAACTCGTAATTGCAGACTCAAGTAATCACAAAGGATTAAACTCTTAATCGTACCAACTTTATAACACCTCTATTACAAGACAATCAAGCAATAATTTTATTGCTCTTTCGACTAACTTTCTCTACTTGATATAGACTTCAATACTACACCACAACTAACTGTAGCCACAACCTCAAATTGCAATATTAAGAGGAGAAATGATCTACTATCCTTTATAGTATAGTAGTAGATTTACAATATAAAAACACGACACAAAACTCAAATTACAACTAAAGACAAGTACTGCAACACTCGAGTATTTCCCTCGTTGAATATGAGCAATGTTCTTCCTTGAAATAGCTTTTGCTTTTGTCAATAATCTTGATTGAAAAAAACTAGGTTTTGATCTTCTCACTTGTTTTTTTATAAGAGAGACAAAACCATCCTTTCTTGCTCATTCTTTTTTACTTTACCCAACTATTTGATATCAAAAATTTGGGACTACATTATTTTTGTAACTAAACAATAAAATCTGTCGCTAATATATCACGACTGATGTTTGGTTTTTAATTTAGCAGCTTCCATTTGAGGAAAAAAGAAGAAGAAAAGAAATCATATTATATATTCACTTATGCGGCTTTCTTGATTGCCTCTACGTCGGGCAAATTTGGTTAATTAATGTGTGTATTCGCGATAATCTCATTTCTTTTGACGGAGAAGGGGTTCCACCTTCTTCTATTTCTACATCTAGGATTCGACTTGTATCATGGATACTAATAGGAATTCAACCATTATGGCAAGGAAAAGTTTGATTCAGAGGGAGAAGAAGAGGCAAAAATTGGAACAGAAATATCATTCGATTCGTCGATCCTCAAAAAAAGAAATAAGCAAGGTTCCGTCGTTGAGTGACAAATGGGAAATTTATGGAAAGTTACAATCCCTACCACGGAATAGTGCACCTACACGCCTTCATCAACGTTGTTTTTTGACCGGAAGGCCAAGAGCTAACTATCGAGACTTTGGCCTATCCGGACACATACTTCGTGAAATGGTTCATGCATGTTTGTTGCCAGGAGCAACAAGATCAAGTTGGTAAGGATTAACGCTTCATTTCTATTTTTATGGTCGAGGGGTGAAATGTCACTCGAACCCAGAGCTAGCTGGTTCTCCCCGAAATGCGTTGAGGCGCAGTAGTTGACTGGACATCTAGGGGTAAAGCACTGTTTCGGTGCGGGCCGCGAGAGCGGTACCAAATCGAGGCAAACTCTGAATACTAGATATGACCTCAAAATAACAGGGGTCAAGATCGGCTAGTGAGACGATGGGGGATAAGCTTCATCGTCGAGAGGGAAACAGCCCGGATCACCAGCTAAGGCCCCTAAATGACCGCTCAGTGATTTAAAGAAAATAAAGGAAGAAGAAGAATTCATTGCTTCAAAATTGGATGACATTGAAAAGCTAAGAATGGAATTGAGATTCCTAAGAACATTTGTCCTGTTTGGGAATTCGAGTTTGGATAACTTTTATGGCAGGATGTCCCTGAAGATAAAAAAGTTTGATGGCCTTACTTGGTCACTTTTCTATGAAGATGAAGATGAAGATGAAGATGAATCAATCTTAGCGAAATACGACATGGAATGTCTTGCCCCTCAGCTGCTGAAAGAGATGAAAACTTATTTGAGTTTGGAAAATGAGTATGTAGCCACGACAACAGAGGAGAAAATGTTTGAATACCTCTTCAAACACCTCCATGATCTACCAAAGTATTGTGCTAATTTGCTTCTCCCCCTGATGAGTGACTTCAAGATTCTTCGGCAAGTATTCCGACATCTGAGGGATTTCTATCCTATCCACACGGCCAACAAAACAAGTACTGAATATCTCTATTGTTGGTTCCAATTGACTGCTGATAGAGTAGCACAATTCTGTTTTGATCTTTGGGCTGTAAAGCATAGACAAGATTTTTGCGACGAGTATACTGCCTATGACATCTCTCAATGCTCTTCCAACATCACTTCTCTACTCATCAACATAATCCCTCTTGAACAGGAAGTTCTATATGTTTGTACTTCGAAGCTCATGAAAGAATCAAGGTCAGCAGAACTAGAAGGGTTTGTTAAACAAATCCTAAAAGCATCTCCAAGGATTCTTCAGAATTACCTGATTCATCTCCAAGGACGCATGGAAGGTGCGTCCTTGGAGATCCTATTAATCTTTCTAACTCCAAGGATTCTTCAGAATTACCTGATCCTATTACGCTCCAACTCAAAGCATCAAAATCATGATGGAGTTCCTATTAATCTTTCTAACTGATATACCAAAGCGCTTTATCCATCGTGACAAATTGAACGATATGTTGGCACATGTTGGAGTACTTACAAGGAAGATATCTATTCTGGTGACCAAGCAGTTGGACGAGAGCTCTGAGAATAATATCAACAAAGCGGACTTTTCAGCTCCAGACTTCTTCCAAGAAATTGAACAAATGAAGGGAGATATCACACAGATTTTTATGAAAATTCAAGAGTCATCTCAACTTCACTTTCCTATGGATGATGGTTTACTCTTCATGAATCTTCTACTCAGACATTTAAATGATTTGCTCATTTCCAATTTCTATTCAGTTTCTCTGATAAAGAAAGAAATTGGGATGGTGAAGGAAAGCCTCGAATTCCTAATATCATCTTTCGGGAAAGTCAGACAAACATTGGATAACACTAATGGAGTAGTTAAAGATTGTTGGTTGCGTGCTTCAGAAGTAGCTTATGAGGCAGAACATGTCATTAATTGCATTCTTGTCAGAGATAAAGCTCTCTCGCATCTCATCTTCTCACTTCCAAGTGTCATTGATAAGATCAAGCTTATTGTGGAAGAAGTCGCCAGTTTACAGCTGGAGGATAAGAATCAGGATGACTCTCTTGATTCAAAGTCTTCACACGAAACAATTGAGTTAACCTCATCATCTTTTGTTGAGGCAACAGTAGCTCGTGAGAAAGACGAAGCCTGGATCATTCGCCAGCTCCTTGATGAAACATGAATCCGAGCTTGATGTCATTTCGATTGTTGGAATGCCATGACTCGGTAAAACTACTCTGGCAAACAAAGCGTATAAAGATACATTGGTTGCTAGTCATTTCAATCTTCGTGCTTGGTGCACTGTTTCCCAAAAGTATAGTAAGTCAAAGGTGTTGGGGGAGATTCTTCAGCAAGTTTCTGGCTCGGAAGGAAATAGTGAGAATGACCTTGCTGAAAAGCTACGAAGAGCACTACTCGATAAAAGGTACCTCATTGTCTTGGATGATGTGTGGGATATTGCTACAGGGGAGATGTTAATAGCATGTTTTCCAAAGGTTAAGATAGGAAGTAAAATTATTTTGTCTAGCCGAAGTGAAAAGGTAGGTTTGCAAGTTAAATGCCGTAGTGATCCTCGTGAGCTCAAAGTTTTAACATATAAAAAAAGTTGGGAGTTGTTCGAGAAAAGGGTATTTGGAGAAGGAAGCTGCCCTTCTGAACTGTCAGATGTTGGACACCAAATTGTTGAGAAATGTAAAGGTCTACCTTTGGCTCTTGTTTTGATTGCTGGAGTAATTGTTAGAATGAAGGAAAATAAAAAGGATTTGTGGCTTAAGGTTCAACATAATTTGGATTCCTTTATTTCTGCCAACAACATTTTGCAGATGATGAAGGTTATGCAATTGAGTTATGACCATTTACCATACCACCTGAAGCCGTTGTTGCTATACTTTGCAAGATCTCAAAAGAGCGAACGAACTCCAGTCTCTAAGTTGATGCAGTTGTGGATGGGCGAAGGGTTTGTGGATCATATCCCATCAAAGAGTAATTTGGAGGAAGCAACTCAAAGTTACTTGAATGATTTAATTTCCAGTAGCCTGATAATGGTGGATGATAGGCCGTGTATTCTGTAACAGTGTTATTTTATTAATATAAATACTGCATCACCGTGGAGGTTACCCTCACAAGGTGTTACCACGAAAATACTTTCTCTCTCTTAGGTTTACTAAAACTGTCTTGAATTGTTCTTCGAAATCTTGAAGTGTTGTTGTAATCGATCCTAACAAGTAGTCGGCCTATTTCTGTTATGATCAAGGTTTGCTATGTGCATGATGTTGTGCATGATTTTTGTACAGTAAAAGCCACAAAGGGAAAGTTTTTCAAGTTAATCGATTCAGGTGTTCCATTTCATGCTTCAGATTTCCTACACCGTCGTCTAACCATTCACACTGACGACAGCCAACTCCAGAAAAGATATGTTTTGTTCAATTCCAATAAATCTTCAGCTGGTAGTAAGCATCTCATATCTTTGAAAGTGAGCAGTTCCCCTTCGTGACCCCAGTTATTTCTGTCACACAAGACACTTGAGACTTCTTAGACTGTTGCAACTGGATAACATTATTCTGGAAGATTCGTTAACAGAAGAAATAGGCTCCCTATTTCATTTAACATTCTTACGGATTGAGACTCATGGTGCAAAAGTTATCCCACTGTCGTGGTTGAACCTCCAGAATCTGGAAACTCTGTTTATTAATACGGGATATTCCACCATGGTATTATTGCCCAGAATATGCAAACTATTGAAGCTTAGACATGTGAACATTGTCATTAGTTGTTTCTTTGGAGAGGAAGAGGAAGAGGACGCGGACAATATTATGCATCAACCAAGTAGAATATTGGAAGCTGAGAATTCAAACTTGACAACTTTATCCCAAGTTCATATCTCATATACTGACGGCACGAGTGATGCTCTGGAGAAGTTCCCAAATCTTCAGCACCTTGATTGCATCATCAAGGAACCGACAGATCCTCCTAAACACGGTGATTGGTTTCCCAAACTTGATGTCCCTACTAAACTTGAATCACTCTTCGCAACATACCAGAATCTCTGGTCCAATAATTTCTGCATTCAATATCGCGCGGTACTAAACCAAATCCCACCTCCCATTGAATATCATTTCCCAAGCTCGAGGAATTAATACTAGAACATTGTAACGAGTTTTCATCATCAGATATAATTTGCAGACTGCCCAAATAAAAATAAAAATACATCAGCATCTACGTAAACCCATGACTTCACATGTCTTTCATAAGCATCATATACTATGAGATTCGTTAAGGGATCTGCTATCATTTGATGTGTAGATATGTATTTTATGTTCACTTCTTTTTGTGCTACCATGTCTCTTAAAAAATTATACTTTACGTCAATATGCGTCGTCTTCCCATGGTACTTTGGATCTTTCGTGTAGGCTATTACAACCTGACTATCACAATTGATTGCAACAGGCTCAACAATATTGTTATATACACCCAAGTGAAACTGAAAACGCTTAAGCCAAATAGCTTTTTGCACAGCAGATGAAAGCGCAACAAACTCAGCTTCCATAGTGGACAAGGCTATGCATGATTGCTTCTTGCAGTTTTTTCGGCTAGGCAAGATTCACAAGTAGACAATTCTACTTTATCTATTGTGCCAAACAGACCTTCTTTGGCTAAGCGATTCATTCTTTGTTGATCAATATGGCCAAGCCTCGCATGCCATGTATTTACATAGTTTTCATAATTAGTCCTTGTTAATGACCACGAAGGCACTTTTACAATCCATAGAGGGGTCTCGCGGTTGGCTTCCATACTTAGAAAAAAATTGACTTTTTGGACTTCATCTAAGAACCAACTCTACAGCTTGTAGATGATTCTATGGACCGTAGATAGAAATTTCGTACATGAGGTTCAGATAAGGGTGAAAAAGTTCTAATTTTAACAAGGGATCTTGACGACCTATAGGGTCTTCTAGGTTCTGTGGATGTATCTTGTAGTTTCCCTTCCCAAACATAGTGTCCACCCTATGAAGGAGGGTCTACGACCCGTATCTTGGACTACAATCCATAGTTCCTGTTTCGTAGTTCCCAAAACCAAAAGATCATAGTCTCTAAACTTTGACCTTCATTGATAGTTTTAGACCCAAAATTACGATCCGTCAATGGAATCGCAACCCGTAGAATGGAGTTTCGTATACCCAGGCCTATTTTTCTCAAGAAACTACAAAAGTTGTCTACGAGTCGTAGACAGGACTACGACCAGTGGCGGAGTCAGGATTTTAATTAAGAGGTTCAAAATTTGAAAAAGTAAACACACGAACTAGCCGAAAGGGGTTCGATATATAATATATATAAATAATAAATTAGTTTAACCTTGTATAAATAATATAATTTTTTGCCAAAGGGAGTTCAAACACCTCTCAATGTATGTTGGCTCTGCCCCTGACTATGACATGTAAACAAGATTTCGTGGTTCTTGTCATCAGTTTTAATGAAGGTTTTCTTTTTTCGGTCCCTTTCTATATTTCGTGGACATTCTGGGATTTATTTAAGACTTATATCCATATCCTCATAATCACTTAGATTATTTTCAGAGCTAATTCAAGAGGAGAAGAGCTACGGTTCAAGTTATTCTAACGTTTTGGTATTTGAACCTGCAATTACATCGATTAAAGATTTCACGTTCGAATTCATAATCAAAACCAAAAAAATTGACTTTCAAAATTCGAATAGTGACACAAATATAAGTTGAGATAGAAAGAGAAACTTGTTTACTTGCTACTGATTAAAATATTTATCAAATTGAATAACTTGTTTTCTTCTTAACCATACTTAAGTATATAATATGAATAACTATTATTATTTTTAATGTTAATCATTAAAATTAGTAAGGGTGGGGAATTTTTGGGGCTAACAAAAAGTCAGGAACAACGCACCAAGAATTGTTTGTTTAATTTAATGATGTATTATTGGAATAATTGTCTAGATTTCTACTTTAATCATGCCTACTAATTAAGTAAAATAAAGTAGCTTTTAATCTTAAATAAAGAATTGAAGGATAACATTCATGTCCTCTACACAAATAACCAATAATAATGTTGTAGTCTTATGAAAGTAATTGATTTAAAAAAAAAAATTGAGAAAAGGGGAGGAGATTCTGATTAAGTATGATGATCAAACCATGACCAGTCCCAAAGAAACGTACATATAGACTTTATCCTAATTGAAAAGGAAGCAAAGATGTTTTTTTATATACCATCGACTCAAAACAGATGATAACTTAAGATTGTCCATTTCAATTAGATTTTTCCGAATTTAGAAGTGATAAAATAACAAAGTCTCATACTACACCGATCTAAATCGAGAAAATTTGTGCTCCATCTTTTAATTTTTTTTATTTTTATTTTGAGATTTAGATTTGAGTGTGATGCACACTACAATCATCGTGAGGAATCTAGAAGTACGTGAATTAGGATGTAAATTTAAAGTATTGTCTCAAAAGAAATTATTAGGAGTACTTTCTCATATTATAACTACTAAAATGAAAAGTAGTGTAATTTTTTTCTATTTATTAATATTATTATTAAATTTCTTTTTTCTCTAAAATAATGCAAGAAGATTAATACAAGTGTGAATTATATCCAACTGTGGAAATAATTTAAAATAGTTTTCTTTTTTCAATATTTTATGGTGACTTCCAATTTAAAATTATTAAACCAGATCTCAACTCCATTAGGCTTCATAAAATATGATAAGCCAACATAATCAACGGTCAAATATGGATGGTGATATTAAATAAATATTTGATGATCAAAATTAGAAACGAATTTCATCGTTAAATTATTTCGTAGCTAATAAATATTTTTTACGAGGGTTTTTCAAAAACAATCTTTCTATCTCTATAAGGTAGTGGTAAGATATGCGTACATTTTTACCTTCCTTAGATCCCACTGGGTATGTAGTTGTGGTTATTTTATTATTAAATAGATATACTTATGAATTTTGGTATTTGGCTGCATAATTTGTCCATCGTTAATTTATTTTTACTTAAAGGGACCAAAACGACTTAGTCAATACTCAAGGGACTATTTTGAACCTACTAACAAACCTAAGGGACCATTTTTGTCATTTTTCTCTTGTGGTATGGCCATATATTGAAGCTCTCTTAGAAACATTTTAGCAGATTATTATCACATATTGTTAATTTTCATGGGAGATTATTAGCTTGAAAGTAAAGAAAAAGGTAAAATATTTTTCTAATTTTCTCTTTCTATTCATTTTAGTGTTAGAAATAGTTGGACTCAAAGACAGATAGAGTAATATCCCTTTTTTTTTTTGTTTTTATTTATGAATTACATGGTTTATATTTTTGAGTTGATAATTATAGAATGCATATGTTGAAAGTTTTAATTCTCTAGAAATTGAACATCAGTCGAGGGCTAGTTGGAATTAAATCCAGCATAAATGGGAGGAAGAAGAGCAAAGAAGGGGCAAAGAAGAAGAAAGTCAAAGGTATGTCTACCAATACTTTTACATACTCCAAATTAGTACTTTAGTAAATAACATCTTGGATGGTTATTATCCGTCGTTAATCTGAATACAATATTTGTTTTAAGTGTTATTTTTACTTTTATCATATCGTATTATTTAAATATATCATTAGGTAATCACGACAAGTCTAATTTTATGTAGAGATCAATTTGGTGCGATCGCGTTGTTACTTTGATATTATCTTCTTATTTTATGATCTTTCTTTGTTATTCAATGATCTTATTTTATCTTTACTTTATCTTTTTCCTAGCAACTCTACCATGTATGCTACTTTTCTTATAGGTTTATCATTTCAAATTGTTGATGTATGACATTATGTAACGATGAAGAACAATACAATCTATCCAAACATTGTATTCATTAAAATAATATATATGACACAATGGAACATAATACAACGCAATACCATACATTATGGAACAACACGTGATAACTATCGAAACAAAGTATAAGGGTGTATTTGGTCCAAAGGAAAATATTTTCTTCAAAAATAAGTGATTTTCTTACTTATTTTCTAGGATTTGATAAATACACAAGAAAATATTATCTTAAGACTAATTATATTTTATCTAGCAAAATATTACGAAGACGGATAGAGAGTGATTGAGCCAGGAATCTGCATAAGGGTGTTCAATTTAGAGAGTAATTATCTTTAGAGAATGATAGGGTGTCAAATTTTTTCAAATGAAACTATATTATGTTTAGTTTTGCCATTTTATCATAGTTTATCATGCACTTGTACTCCCTTCACTTCATTTTAAATGGATATTTTATTAACATATGTATTTCATATTATTTGATCACTTATTTCATAATAGAATTTTTTTTTAATTTTACCTCTATAATTGATATGATTTTTGAAAGTTAAACAAATTTTGAAAATTTAAAATTTCTTTTTTAAAGAGTCTAATTACAATGAACAAAGGGTATACAATGTAATCATAAAATGATATATTCAACTCAAAATGATAATGAAACTCGGTCAAAGATCACAAAAGACTCAAGGGTATACAATGTAATCCACTCTCATCAAGTACTAGTAGATCCTAATTTGAGAGTTTCTCTAATCGACAACCATCACCTATGAACTGGTGATGATGCAACAAAGAGATGCCATTGCCACATTCATCCAATACCTTGCCAGGGTAAAGGACATACCATCAATCAAGTCTTCTTTTGGGACAACAGAAAAAGTTTCATTTTTTTGTTAAATCATCTCCTACGCTGGCTACGTAGTTATTGAGTTTGGGTTGTTATTTACTCTCACTCAATTTGGTGTTCAATACTTCTCCCAAGACTCAACATGATCATAAGACTCCAATCAATCCCTTTGGTTAACTCATTCAATTAGTCTCATTGGACACTTGTCAAACTTAATTCATTACATCGACTATCAACTCTTTTGTTAGAAATAGTTTGTTACTGCAAGACTCTATCTCATCTATTATTCACACTCAAGATATTCAGGTACAAAAATAGAGTTAAAACATTTATAATTTTTAGACTTTTTAGGCTCAAATCATACTCATGTATACCTATTTAAACGTTGTATATAATAAATGCAAGAATTCACCCCAAGATTCATGTAAAAATATAACCATCTATTACAAGTATTTGATTCATAAAAACTATCATTCGTACAAGGTTATGTAAGAATATACTAGGATTTAATAAAATATCAAAAAAAAAATTCATGAAAGATTCAAATCATTCATAATTCGATAAATCCTATCTATTGGGCCCATGAAAGAAGATAATTCATGCTTTAGCTAGTCTTACACACTTGGAAGATTTAAATTTTGGAAGTACATTGAAGAACTCACTAGATTCTCTTGAAATTCTTGCTTTTTTCCTCTTGAAATCCTGTTCTAAGTCTTCATGAGAATGTATTTGAGCGTAATCAGGTTGAATGATGATGTTTAGGGACTTCATTAGGGTAAAATCGTCGAGTTTAGGCTTTGAACGGGTGAGAAAAGACTAAAATAATCCTTCTTAAAAAGTTGCCCAAGTCATCGACGGGACAATCTGTGGTCCGTAGAAGCACATTCATAGTAGCTAGGATGGATTTATGGGACCTAGAACTCGTTCTATGGGCCGAAACTATGACCAGTAGAAGCTTCTATGATTCCTAGTTGGGTTCGTAGAGTTTGGGACCCAAAAACTAACTTGGAAAAACTTTTCACAAGGCTGAATTTATGGGTCGTCAACACATCTACTACTCGTAATCCAGAAATCGTAGATGAAGTCCAGAAAACTCTACTCGATAGGGCTTCATTAACATGGTCATAACATTTTATTCCGAACTCCAAATGAGACAATTTTGTTAGCATTGGAAAGAGGATTTAGAGACCTCTAACTCTTTGTATTCTAGGAGATATAGTCACTTGAAGTTGACTCCTTTATGAACTTACACGAAAACTTAGTCGATACAAATTCCTTAGACTTGACTTGATGTAAAAGAACCTTTATGATCGTAGACCACATCTAATATGCTTTAAATACTTAGAAATTGATCTTAACATGTATATACAACTTAAAAGTTATTGGGTCACCTCACTTTTATAATATCGAGTTTCGGCAAGGAAGTTTTTAACGTAATTTCGCACTAGAGGTCCGAATCTATTCCCACACTAAAGGATTGACTTTAAAATCTATGTTCAATTAAGAATCATTTGGTATAACCTTATGAACATTTAAAGAATGGCTCGATCTTAACTAAAAAATTCAGGATATTACGTATAAGCATGACATAAGACACACTAGAATAATACAAAAAATGAAAATATGGAATATAAGTCTCAAAGTATTATTATCATAACAGCTCAATTAAACAAAAAATCTAAGAACAACAATGAAAATAAAGTTGAACATATACTAAGTCTGACAAGCCTCTACTATGTAGATGGGACATAAAACAAACCCTATTTTACTAATATAAATGTCTGAAAGTAAGTCTGAAAAGAAAATAATAGAAACTCATAAATGGTTGTGCTCTCGTAACATGAGGACTCACCACTAATGCTAAGCTAACTAAGAACCTGAACTAGCCTCGACGTAAGAAGAATCGCTGCAATCTAAATTATATATAATATAGATAAAAGTATGCAGTCAGTATCTATGAAATTTATTGAGTACGGACAATATTCTATACATATCATAATAGTAATAACAGAGAAAGGCCTAAAATGCCCTTGAACTATTAGAAATAGTAAAAAAAATACCCTCAATTACTTATTGAGCCTAAAATGTCCGTGTCATCAACCTTTGGGTTCAAAAATGTCCTTCATTAACCTTTTTAGCTCATTTATACCCTTGAAACTAACCACCCTCTCTTTTTTTCTTTTTTTTTCTTAAAAAAATTATTTATTTTGTTTTATTTTCTTATGGAATAAAATAAATCTCCATCTCTATTAGATTTCTTTCCATAATTTATCCAAATTGAAATAATGTATCTCTTTAAGGATCAAAGTGATTCTTTTAAAAAATGATTTATTAAAATAATTAACCGATTTAACTTTCTAAAAAAAGAAAACTTTTTTAAAACATATAAAGTTAATGAAAACGTAAGTTTTTAATTTATCCTAAGAGTAAGTTTTTGTTTTTTTTCTAATGTTCTATTAGAAATAACGAAAAACTATTCAAAAGAGTAAGTTTTTGTTTTTTTTTCTAATGTTCTATAAGAAATAACGAAAAACTATTCAAATGTTAATAAATCGCTTTGTTCCTTAAAACATTAATTATTTTGTCTATATAAAATACAAGTATGTGTAGATTTTTTTATAAAATTCAAAATATGTATTGTTTAACTTTAGATTTTTTAAGAGAGTTTTTTTAAAGATTTTTTTTCATAATTTATTAAATGCAAAAAATCATATCTTCTTCATGGCCCTAATTTTTTTTATTTATAAAAAAACTACTGTAAGACCACTAGTTTATTTTTTAATCACATTTTTCACATATTTTGTCTAAATCATAACCCCAAAACAAACTTTAAAAAATAAAAAAAAATTATAAGATTTTTTCTTTGGTAAAAAAGAAATTGAGGATGAGGGTTTACTTTATTGCATAATATAAGAAAATGAAACATAATAAACATTTAAAAAAGAAAAAAAAAAGAGTCGTTAGTTTCAAGGGTATAAGTGAGCCAAAAAAGTGAATGGAGAGCATTTTTTGACCCAAAGATAGATGATAGGGGCGTTTTAGGCCCAATGGGTGTATAGAGGGCATTTTTATACCATTTTTAATAGTTTGAGGGCATTTTGGCCCTTCTCCATAATAATAATTTGATAAATCTGAAACTGATACTACAATGAGCAGATAAAATGTATCATAAAACTGATAATTGAAATATATGAAATAACTGAATTAACTAATACCCAGTCAATGCAAAATTATGAGAATCAAATCATAAACTAAGTGATCAAAATTTAAAAAAAAAATTCCATAATGAGACACCACTAACCGACATATAACCATGCGAGTTACAACATTGAGGATGGTGCATTGTCCCAATAAAAAGGGCCTAATATGCTTGCCAAGGCATAAAGGCATGTACTAGATGGAATCACTAGCTAAGCAAAGTCAAGCCTCTACTAACAGGTGACATAGGTATGGATTATGCCTGAACTAATGGGTGGCGTACCAAAAAGTCATGCCTCAACTAATGGGGACCCGTCATATCCTACAGTGGCACATAGTTTTGGATCAGAAGAATTGCTACTAAAGCTCTCAAGCCTCTTTTATTGGGTGAGCCTTTATCCTTAGAACTGCTTGGTGTTAGGTAAACTCTCAATAAGAATAGTCATGCATAATCATAAGCATCATCTTTGAAATGGTAAGAATCTAGCAATACCAAATTATTTGCAAAGCTCGTAGTGACAGAATAGCTCCGTAAATCATGATTTTATAACATATAACATATTCATGAAGACACTTATCGAATGTATCAAAACAATGAAGATCTTTCATAATGAGAATGCTTCAATAGGAAGCAAACTAGATTTCATGGAAATATCTTAGTAATTGCTCAAAAGCATCATAATCTCATACTTTTTTTAAATCATATGCATGCATGTTAACTTGGTTGAAATTCATAATCACATCTTACTTGCATGGTATGAGTTTTTAGTGTCTTTGTTCTGCTTTTTTGTTGATTTGTTTGCTCATTTCATGTGAATCAGGTCCTCATCTATAAAGGAACCTAGTGCTTTAATTTGAATCTTGTCTCTATGGTTTCAATCCATAGCTAGATTTAGCCAGGACGGGATCTTGAAGTCTAGACTAATCTGAGTAGATTAGTTTAGTGGGCAACAAAGGTGTTGCTTAGTAAGAAGGACTTTCATTATCTTTGTAAAGGGGGAAAGGGGATTAAGAGGTTAATCCTTTAAATTTCAAGAGTTTGTAATTGTTGGTGCTCCTTGAAGCTAATGAATCTGTTCTGAAATCATGTGAGACAGGTCATGATTTATACTCCCTTGAGCAAGGGGTTTTTTCACGTAAAATACTGACGTCTTTTCTTTACTGTCTTTATTAGTTTCTGTGATAAGGGACATAATCCTTTACAGTAGTTGACTAGTGCAGCCCATCAAAGTTTAATTTAAATTCCATTTTGAGAACAAGTACCTAGCTATGCATGTTAGTGATGGCATAAATTAAGAGATGTGGCGTAAATGAAACTTATGCTTATTATGGCATAAGAGATTGGGACATATCTCTGTTGAGAGGATTAAATATGTTAGAAAGGGACGTTACACTTTTCTAACTTTAGAAATTGCATTGGGGATTAATATGTTAGAAATGGACATATAGATATCTAGGGACCATTTAGTCTCCTTGTTTTGACGGTCAAAGATATTTACAGATACGTTTGCTATTCAAAAAGTCCGAAGCACTAAATATTTTCGAGACGTTTAAGGTGGAAGTAGAACAGCAGAGAAGAGAGAAAGACAAAGATCGTAAAATCTGACAAGAGTGATGAGTGGTATGATAGGTACACGTAAAAGGTACAGTTTCCTAGTCATTTTCTAAGTTCTTGTTCGACATTCATTACCAGACACATCACAATACAATAGTGTGGCCGAAAGAAGGAACATAATGTTTATGGATATGATAAGAAGTATGATCAGTGTTTCAATAAAAACCACTGCATATATCCTAAATAGGGTCCCATAAAAGGCGGTCCCTAAGGCCATTGCATGTTTACCATCTTCGAATCTAAATATATGTCTATTAGTAATATATTTCCCAAGTGGAATTCTCATTCAGACGTATTTGAATTTAGTGTTTCCTACCAGTAAGAGATTTTTTTTTTAATTTAGCAGCAGCTGCCATTTGAGGAAGAAAGAAGAAGAATCAGGAATCTTATTGAAGATTTCTTGGATGGCTTGAAGAAAATAAGGAATGAGTTACATGCTTCAAAATTGGATGACTTTGAAAAGCTAAGAATGGAACTGAGATTCCTAAGAACATTTGTCCTGTTTGGGAATTCGAGTTTGGATGACTTTTATATCAGGATGTCCCGGGTGAATATACAAAAGTCTCATCAACTTATTTGGTCACTTTTCTATGAAGATGAAGATGAAGATGAAGATGAAGATGAAGATGAAGATGAAGATGTAGATGAAGATGAAGATGAAGATGAAGATGAAGATGAAGATGTAGATGAAGATGAAGATGAAGATGAAGATGAAGATGTAGATGAAGATGAAGATGAAGATGAAGATGAAGATGTAGATGAAGATGAAGATGAAGATGTAGATGAAGATGAAGATGAAGATGAAGATGATCTAAACTTAAGGATATACGACATGAAATGTCTCGCCCCTCAGCTCCTGGAAGAGATAGAAAGTTATCTGAGTTTGGAGAATGATTATGTATCCATGACGACAGAGGAGAAAATGTTTGAATACAGGGAAAGCATATTCAAACATCTTTATGATCTACCAATGTATTGTTCTAATTTGCTTCTCCCCCTGATGAGTGAATACAAGATACTTCGGGAAGTATGCAGACATCTCAGAGATTTCTATGGGATGGAATGCATCTCAGTCAACAAAACAAGAACTGAGTATCTCTATCCTCGCTACCAAATGATACTTGATAGAGTAACACAATTCTGTTTTGATCTTTGGACTGGAAAGCGTAAAGAAGAAATTGGGGATTTTCAATATTTCAAAGAGTATGATGTCTCTCAATGCTCTTCCAAGATTGCTTCTTTACTTATCGACATAATCCCTCTTGAGCTGGATGTTCTATACATTTGTACTTCGAAGACCAAGAAACAACCAAGGTCAACAGAACTAAATGGGTGGATTAAGCAAATTCTGGAAGCATCTCCAAGGATTCTCCAAAATTATCTGATTCTTCTCCAAAGGCGCATGGAAGGTGCGCTAGCAGTCAACTATGCTCCAACTCAAGGCATTAATGTCATGATGGAGTTCCTATTGATCTTTCTCACCGATATACCAAAGCGCTTTATCCGTCGAGAAAAATTGAATGATATGTTGGCACACGTTGGTGTACTTACAAGGAAGATATCCATTCTGGTGAGCAAGCTGTTGGAGAAGAGCTCTGAGACTAATATCAATGAAGCAGAATTTTCAGCTCCAGACTTGTGGCAAGAAATTGAACGAATGAAGGGAGATATCAGACAGATTTTTTTGAAAGCTCCAGACTCATATCGACTCTGCTTCCGTACGGATGATGGTTTCCTCTTCCTGAATCTTCTACTCAGACATTTAAATGATTTGCTCATTTCCAATGTCTATTCGGTTGCTCTGATAAAGAAAGAAATTGGGATGGTGAAAGAAAGCCTCGAATTCCTAAGATCAACTTTCGGGAAAGTCAGGCAAACATTGGATGACAGTGCAGTAGTTAAAGATTGTTGGGTGCGTGCTTTAGAGGTGGCTTATGAGTCAGAACATGTCATTAATTGCATTCTTGTCAGAGATAAAGCTCTCCCGCATCTCATCTTCTCACTTCCGAGTGTCACTGATAAAATCAAGCTTATTGTGGCAGAAGTCACCAGTTTACAGCTGGAGGATAAGAATGGGGATGACGCCCTTGATGCAAAGTCTTCTGACGAGCCAATTGAGTCAACCTCATCATCTTTTGTTGAGATAACAGTAGGTCATGAGGAAGAAGCAGACTGGATCATTCACCAACTCCTTGATGAACATGAATCCGAGCTTGATGTCATTTCGATTGTCGGAATGCCAGGACTTGGCAAAACTACTCTGGCCAACCAAGTGTATAAAAATACATTAGTTGATAATCATTTCAATGTTCGTGCTTGGTGCACTGTTTCCCAAAAGTGTAACAAGTCAAAGGTATTGCGGGAGATTCTTCAGCAAGTTACTGTCTCGAAAGAAAAAGAAAGTGAGGAAGACCTTGCTGAAAAGCTACGAAGTGCACTACTCGATTACAGGTACCTGATTGTCTTGGATGATGTATGGGATATTGCAACAGCGGAGATGTTAATTGCATGTTTTCCAAAGGTTAAGAGAGGAAATAGAATTATCTTAACTAGCCGAAGTAGTAAGGTAGGTTGGCAAGTTAAATGCCGTAGTGATCCACTCCACCTTCAACTTTTAAAACCTGAAAAGAGTTGGGAATTATTCGAAAAAAGGATATTTGATTATCAAGGAGGCTGCCCTGATGAACTGTCCGATATTGGACACCGAATGGTTGGGAAATGTCAAGGGCTTCCTTTGGCTGTTGTTTTGATTGCTGGAGTAATTCTTAGAGGAAGGGAAGGAAAGAAACAGGAAAAGGAAAAGGATTTGTGGCTTAAGATTCAAGATAATCTGGATTCCTTTATTTCGACCAATAACAATTTGCAGATGATGAAGGTTATGCAATTAAGCTATGACCATTTACCGTCCCACCTGAAGCCGTTGTTGCTTTACTTTGCAAGATCTCAAAAGAACAAACGGACTGCAGTATCTAAGTTGATGCAGTTGTGGGTGGCTGAAGGGTTGGTGGATCGTGATATACCACCCAAGGGTACTCAAAGTGACTTGGATACTTTAATTTCTAGTAGCCTGGTAATGGTGGATCATGTCCCCCGCGAAAGTGATCAGCATTTCACTGAGAAGGTTTGCTATGTGCATGATGTTGTGCATGATTTTTGTTCAGTAAAAGCCAAAAAGGAAAAGTTTTTGAAGTTAATCAATTCAGATGCCCCATATCATGCTTCGGATTTCCTACACCGTCGTCTAACCATTCTTACTGAAGAGGGCCAACTCCACAAAAGATGTACTGTTTTGTTCAATTCTAATAAGTCTTCAGCTGGAAGTAAGAATCTCATATCTTTGAAAGTGAGCGGTTCGATTGATAACTCCAGCTATATCTGTCACACAAGACACTTGAGACTTCTCAGAGTGTTGCAATTGGGTAACATTGTTGTGGGAGAGTCTTTAGCGGAAGAAATAGGCTCCCTATTTCATCTGAGGTTCTTAAGGATTCAAGCTAATCTAAAAGCTATCCCAATGTCATGGGTGAACCTCCAGAATCTGGAAACTCTGTTGATTGAAACTAAGGAATTTCCCATCATTGTACTACTGCCCAGAATACTCAAACTGTCAAAGCTAAAACATGTGAGCATTGAGATGAGTTCTTTCTTTCAAGTGGGCCATTTCTGGGACCTTATTACGGATCAACCAAGCAGAATATTGGAAGCTGAGAGTTCAAAGTTAGAAGACTTGACAACATTGTCCCATGTTCTTATCTCATATGCTGAAGGCACAAATTCTCTGGACAAGTTCCCAAGTCTTCAGCACCTTCATTGCACCATCAAGGAACCAATAGATCCTCCTACAGACGGCGATTGGTTTCCCAAGCTTGATGTCCTTACAAAACTTGAATCACTCATTGCAAGATACCTGACGGCCATGCCTGCTTATTACTACAATTATGATCCTGAGTTAGAAGACAAAATCCCACCTCCCAAAGAATATCACTTCCCTAATAGCTTGAAAGAGTTACGGTTGTATGGTTTTCCAATGACACCTGCTTTGTTTTCAGCAATCGCGGCATTGCCTGAGCTTGAAATTCTGGAGATTATCGACTGTGATTTCGTGGAGGAAAAGTGGGATGCTAGTGAGGACATGTATCAAAGTCTTAAGACTTTGCGTTTGGTTTCTGCTGAATTTTCTGAATGGGAAGTTGATGGAGAAACTTTTCCCAAGCTCGAGGAATTAATACTAGAACATTGTTACGAGCTTACGGAGATCCCTTCTGCATTTGTGGATATAGAAAATTTAAAGTCCATTCGCGTGGTTCAAATTAGCAGTGACCTTGGAGATTCAGCCATGGAGATTAAGAAATATGTAGAAAAGATCACAGGAGAGGGCAGACTTCATGTTCATATATCATCTGCGTATGATAACTCAAGTGAAGAAGAAGAGGAAAAAGAAGAGGATAAAGAAGAGACTCAAGAAGAGGTAATTAATTTCTCACATCTTCTCACATTAATCTAAATTCATTAATTAGTAACAGGTAATTAATTAATTTCTTACATCTTGACCCTTCAATCTTCATTTTGATTTATCGTTTGCTTGTTTTCATCATCATATATAATTTGCAGACTTCCCAAACTAGTAGGATAGTGAGGCGATACGGAAGGCGAGGTCATATAGTATGTTGAGACAAGGAATTTTGATGATTAACAAAGTACATGAAACAGGTAAATGAAACAGCAATATGTATCAGGTCCATTCCACTGTAGAAACGATGGCGCAGCAACGAAAAGCACAACACGGCATAAAAGAAAAAAAAAATACAATATATTATTATTACGGACATACAAACAACTGGCACTGGAAATAAGGAGGAAAACAAGCGATACTATCTTAACTAACAATCCTAAAAGAAGAAGGTCGCAAGGAAGGAAAGTTTTGTCAAGAAGAAGGAGATACGGATTAAGAAGAGTAATTCAAGAAGAAGTGGGAGATAGAACTTTCTGACAGCTATAAAACCAGATTCAAGATTCACAACACGGTGTGCAGAAAAGAGAGAAAAAAACGAAGCATAAGAAAGAACAATAAAATCGAGTCTAGGGTTTTCTTTTGCTTCATAGGAACGTTGTAATTCTCAGAATCTATAACTGAGAATAGTTTTATCTTCAAGTTAGAGTTAACAAGAAGATAAGTTGGAATATAATCCTTGGGAGGATTGTGAGTAGATTGTAGGTGGAGGTGTAGAAGTAAGGTTATTACAAGTTGTAATTAACTTTTGAAGGCTCACGTTGATTTTAATAAATTTGGAGAAATTCCTGTAGTGGTACAGGTCATGGTTTTTACACCTATTGTGAGCTAGGTGTTTCCACGTAAAATCACTGTGTTCAAGGCTTGAATTCTGTACGATTGAAACAGGTCATCTAACCTGTTCCAAACGAGTAGGCAAATTGTAAGGTGCGCAGTTCTAACAAGTGGTATCAGAGCAGGTTTTCTTGTTAAAGGTTAATACCTAAGAAACGATCATCATGAACACCGCACCACCGCTTGGACACGGAGAAGGACAGTCTGCCGTTAGACCCCCGCTCTTCAACGGAACACACTTCGCATGGTGGAAGGCCAGAATGGAAGATTTTATCCAAGGAGAAGATTATGAACTCTGGGATAGAATCATCATGGGACCAACTATCCCCACGCGAACTGTGGAAGGAAGACAAGTACCAAAAGAAAGAAGTGAATTCAATGCCGACGATCTAACAGCCATGAGAAAGAATGCCAAAGCCAAGAATCTATTGGTCTGTGGTCTAGGACCTGAAGAATACAACAGAATTTCAAATTGTTCATCTGCCAAAGAGATTTGGGATGCACTCACAATTGCTCATGAGGGAACTGCTCAGGTTAGGAAATTCAGAGTCGCCATGCTATTTACTGAATATGAAACCTTCAAGATGAAGGAGAATGAAACACTAAACGAGATGATGGCTCGACTAACCTTGCTCATAAATGAGTTAGCATCTCTGGGAAAGACTCTCACCTCTGAAGAACAGGTAGACAAGGTTCTTAGGATCCTTCCAAAAGCCAAGTGGGATGTCAAGGTTACTGCAATCAGGGAAGCAAAGGATATTGAAACCATGACCCTAAACGAACTAGTTGGAAATCTCAGAACTTATGAGATGAATATGGAAGATTCAAAGAAACAAACAAAGGTGGATGAAAGGACACTGGCTCTCAAGGTTACCTCTGATGACGAAGGATCAGACATGGAGGAAGACCAAATTGCCTTCCTTGCAAAAAACTTCAAAAAATTCCTAAGGAACAGGAAAGGGAAGGATAAGAAAGAAACAGGTAACAGGAAGTGGTACGATGACACAGGTAGCAGGAAGTGGTCCGATGACAAAGGCAACTCCGGATGTTTTAAATGTGGTAAAACTGATCATCACATCAAACAATGTCCTCTATGGGAAATTGAGTGGAGAAAAGAAAGGGCTGAAAAAGAAATCAAAGAAAAAGCTGCTAAGCAAAAGGAGAAGGAAAACTATGCAATGATGGCTGCATGGGGATCAGAAATGGAAGAATCTGATACAGAGGATGCTGATGAGACGGCTCTCATGGCTGCTGAAGACTCAGACATAGAAGACGAAACTCAACCTGAGGTAAGTTTTTCTGAGCTAAAAGCAAAACTACACTGTTTCACAAAAGACAAACTAATTATTCTCATGAAAGGACTAATAGACAATTTTCAAGAAATTGAAAACGAAAAAGATCAGTTAATTAAAGACTTTTCAGACCAAAAATTTGAAAACCTTGAAATTAAGAACTGTTTGAATGAAGCCAATAAAATAAATGACAACTTAAAGAAACAGGTCAAACAACTCGATTCACTCGTACTAAGTCTGAAATCAGAAGTCTTAAAACTCACCATTGCTGACAAAAAGACAAATGAGATTAATCTAAGTCTTAAGAATTTACAAACTGAGCTTAAAAACAGCAATGTCGAGTTGATACAAGAAAAGGAGAAAGTGAAAAGACTAAACCACGAAATAGCAACCATAAAACTAGACCTAGAAAAGGCAAACCGTTGGACCAAGTCTTCTAGGATAGTTAACCACCTAGGTAACAAAAATTATAATGAGAAAGCTGGAATAGGGTTCTTTCAAGAGAAAACCACCTCCACTGATTTATGCTATCTATGTGGCAAAACTGGGCACCCAACCACTGAATGTCCTATTGCTAGTAAAGCCAGAAACAGAAACATTGCCCATATGCATAAGAGTAAGGCTGGGGTAAACAGAAGGAACAGATCACAAAACGTGTTGCCTCAATGGGCAAAAAGAAATCTTATTCATCCCTTCTATAACAGGAAAGGACCCAAGCTAGTCTGGGTTCCTAAAACTAACCCTTAATTTGTTTTATAGGCCACAGTGAAAGGAAGCAAGCATTGGTATATGGACAGTGCTTGTTCGAGACACATGACGGGAGACAGACACAAATTCCTTTCACTAACACCACTTAATGGTGGAAAGGTCTCCTTCGGAGATGGCAAGAAGGGGACAGTCGCGGGCATTGGAAAAATTGGACGAGAAGAATCCAAAGCTGTAGAAGAAGTCTACCATGTAGACGGACTAAAACACAATCTCTTGAGCATCTCTCAACTGTGCGACAAAGGTAACGAGGTCATCTTCACTTCTGAGAGTTGCAAGGTAAAAAATCTAAAGACAAAAGAGGTGGTCCTAACAGCAAATAGATACAAGAATGTATACAAGGCCGACATCATAGGTATGGGTGGAGTGCAATTAAAATGTCTCAGTGCAATAACGGAGGATCCATTACTATGGCACAAACGACTTGGACACACTAGCTTGAAACAACTAAATACACTCTCATCCAAGAACATGGTCGAAGGGTTACCAAAAGCCAGATTCAAAGGAGAAAAGGTATGCAGTGCTTGCGCTAAAGGGAAGCAGGTTAGAACATCCTTCAAATCAAAGAACCAGGTAAGTACAACCAAGTGTTTGGAACTGGTCCATATGGACTTATGTGGACCTATGAGGGTAAAAAGCAGAGGAGGTAAAAGATATATGTTTGTTATTGTTGATGATTACTCTAGATATACCTGGACCTTTTTCTTGGCTTCTAAAGATGAATCCTTTGATGTCTTCTCAATTTTCATCAAGAAAATGGAGAAGAAATTGGAAACTTCCCTAATATCCATAAGATCAGACCATGGAACTGAATTTGAAAATATAAAATTCCTAGAATTTTGTTCGAAAAATGGTATTGATCACAACTTCTCCGCCCCAAGAACCCCTCAACAAAATGGAGTGGTAGAAAGGAAGAATAGAACCATAGAAGACATGGCTAGAACAATGATGATAGCTAGTAATGTAGCTAGAAACCTCTGGGCTGAAGCAGTAAACACTGCTGTCTATATACTCAACAGATGTATGCTTAGACCTCTGTTAAATAAAACACCCTATGAATTACTCAAAGGAAGAAAACCCAACATCTCCCACTTTAGAACATTTGGCTGCAAATGCTTTGTCCATAACAATGGTAAAGATAATTTAGAAAAATGTGATGCTAGGAGTGATGAGGGAATTTTCTTGGGATACTCACTACACTGTAAAGCCTATAGGATCCTAAACAAACGAACAAATTGTGTTGAAGAAAGCATTCATGTTATATTTGATGAAACTATTTGTGCTCCTGAGAATAACTTGCAGGATGTTGATGAACGTGAACTTCAATCAAAAGAACAGGTTAATTTACCTGTTCCACTCACTGAAAAGGATGAGAGCATACAGACAGGGGAACAACAGCAGAATCTGAAAGCCAACAGACAGATTCAAACTCCAATCCATCAACCCAATCACTAAACGAACTGAACCAAGGGTTGGTGATAAGAAACTACAAATATCAAGATTCACATCCTCTTGATAACCTTCTCACAGACTTGAATTCTGGAATCACTACGAGATCTGGAATAAGAAACCTTTGTGCCTTTCAAGCTTTTGTCTCACTAATGGAACCAAAACGGATAGGGGAAGCACTACAAGATGAGAAATGGATTCTTGCCATGCAAGAAGAACTCAGTCAGTTTGAGAGATGCAAAGTATGGCACTTAGTACCAAAACCAGTAGGAAGGACTATCATTGGTACTAAGTGGGTCTTTCGAAACAAACTAGATGAACATGGAACAGTTACAAGGAACAAAGCAAGACTAGTGGTCCAAGGATACAATCAGGAAGAAGGAATAGACTACGATGAAACCTTTGCACCTGTAGCAAGGCTTGAAGCCATTAGACTTCTTGTCGCCTTCGCTGTCTTCAAAGAGATCACTCTATATCAAATGGATGTCAAAAGTGCATTTTTAAACGGATATTTAAAGGAGGAAGTTTATGTGAAACAACCTCCGAGGTTTGAAAGTACGGAGCATCCCGACTACGTCTTTAAGCTCGATAAGGCCTTGTATGGGCTGAAACAGGCTCCAAGAGCATGGTATGAAAGGCTATCAAAATTTCTCCTATACCACGGTCACACTAGAGGAAAAATTGATAATACCCTATTCCTAAAAGCTCAAGGCCCTGATCTTCTTATTGTCCAAGTCTACGTAGATGATATCATCTTTGGGTCTACAAATGAGGTCATGACTCATGAGTTTGTCAAACTAATGAATGGAGAATTTGAAATGAGCATGATGGGAGAACTAAATTTCTTCTTGGGTCTTCAATTCAAGCAAACTCCCCATGGAACCCTGATCCACCAAGGTAAGTATGTCAAGGAACTTCTCAAACGGTTCAAAATGGAAGATGCCAAGGAAACTGATACACCTATTGCCACTGCCACAAAATTGGAGGTAGATGAAACAGGTTCAACTGTTGAGCAAAAGCTCTATCGAGGTATGATTGGTTCCTTATTATATCTTACTGCAAGTAGACCTGACATTGTTTTTAGCGTAGGATTGTGTGCTCGTTTTCAAGCCAATCCAAAGGAATCACATCTCAAAGCTGTTAAAAGAATTTTCCGGTATCTCAAAGGCACCTCTGACCTGGGGTTATGGTACTCTAAAGGTAGCAATTTCAATCTCATAGGATACACTGATGCTGATTATGCTGGTCACCTTGTTGATCGCAAAAGCACATCCGGTATGGCTCACTTCATTGGAACAAGTTTAATTTCCTGGTCCACCAAGAAGCAGAACTCTGTCGCATTGTCCACAGCTGAAGCTGAATACGTAGCTGCTAGTTCATGTTGTGCCCAATTGCTCTGGATTAAACAACAATTGCTTGATTTTGGAGTAGATGTTGGAAATGTTCCAATCTTGTGTGACAATACGAGCGCCATCAACATTGCAAAGAATCCAGTCCAACACAAACGGACTAAACATATCGACATAAGGCATCACTTTCTTCGTGACTGTGTAGACAAAGGGATGGTATCGATCATGTTTTGCCCCACTGAAAATCAAATTGCTGATATTTTTACCAAGGCACTAAGTAGAGAGCGGTTTGAACAAATCAGGCTAGACTTGGGGATGGTCAAAATTACATAAAACCCTCCTTGACTTACTCAAAATATCATGATATGTTTTATAAGTTTTGGAGTGCTTTAGATAATTATTTATCTCATGTATATCCCTTCATCTTGTAGAGGTTAACATGAGGACGTGGTCTTATATGCCGGAGTATTGTCGCAACAGGCATCAACGATTGGAACAGGTCAATTTACCAGGTAACACTTGCTGTGCAAAATTATGCTTCTTATTGAGTCAAATATTTAAACCAGGCACATTCAACTTGTTTCATTCATCAACTTGTTTCATTCATCATTTCCCCCCACCACAAGCCAAAACTGAAATGCTCGAATTTTACGCACAAGGAAGTGTGCGTGACTCTGTTCTTTGCACAACTGTTCGAGGGGTTTCTCTCCGCCTCTCTTCCTCTGATCTTGGCCGTCTTCTACAAATTCCTGCTGTTGGCTGGGCGCACTATGTTCGTCACGAGTGGCCTCCTCTAGACCAATTGCCATCTGCTTTGGAAATCACCCGGAAATTTGCTGGGGAGCCCTCTCTCACCCACCATAGACGTGTCCAACACAAGGAAATGTCGCTTCTTCACAAGCTATAGTTTGATGTGGTTCATAAGATCATCATTCCACGACAGGAGCATCGCTCTGAAGCGAGCTATTTGGACCTAACACTGATGGAACTACTCGATGAAGGTGTTCCAATCAACCTTCCTGCTCTCATGCTGCAGAGGGTTCTTGTTCAGGTTAAAAAGGGACATGCTCTTCCCTACGGATTTTGGTTGACTACCATTGTTAAGGCCTCTTCCGTCCCAGTCCAGGTCTGGACCATGCAGACCACTAAAGATGTGATAGGACAGGTGGACCATCAGGTTTTACCTGGTTCAATGCAGCGACCAGGCACTCCTCTGCATCGTCTTCAGATGACTCTCAATGCTAAGGATGCAGAATTTGCTCAGGAACGAGAACGTTTTGCGCAAGAAAAGCAGGCCTTCACCCTCAAAATTACGGAACTAGAGGAGACTCTCATGAAGGAGCAAGTTAAACACACCGATATTGTTCATGCCCTTACCAAGCTCATCTCTTAACTCCGACCTCTCTTTCCAGCCTTTGTGTCCTCTCTTCCTTTTTGTGCCTTGTTTAACGTGTTTGTCTCTTTTTCTTTTTTGCATGGCAGGTGGTTTGACTGGTGGTAGATCTTTTGTTCCTTTATTGTTGCTTATGTTGTGTACTCTCGTATATAAATATACATTCTCTGTTCTATTCTACTGCTGGTTATACATGTTGGTTCTCCTTGCTTATACTTATCACTTTTCTTTTCGATGATGTCCAAAGGGGGAAGATGAGTTGAACTGCATATCGTTACTAAACTTACTGTTTAACCTGTTTCATTGTTGCGAACAAGTTAACCTGGTTCATTGTTACGAACAAGGATGGTGTCAACTCAGAAAATTTGTCATCATCAAAAAAGGGGGAATTTGTTGAGACAAGGAATTTTGATGATTAACAAAGTACATGAAACAGGTAAATGAAACAGCAATATGTATCAGGTCCATTCCACTGTAGAAACGATGGCGCAGCAACGAAAAGCACAACACGGCATAAAAGAAAAAAAAAATACAATATATTATTATTACGGACATACAAACAACTGGCACTGGAAATAAGGAGGAAAACAAGCGATACTATCTTAACTAACAATCCTAAAAGAAGAAGGTCGCAAGGAAGGAAAGTTTTGTCAAGAAAAAGGAGATACGGATTAAGAAGAGTAATTCAAGAAGAAGTGGGAGATAGAACTTTCTGACAGCTATAAAACCAGATTCAAGATTCACAACACGGTGTGCAGAAAAGAGAGAAAAAAACGAAGCATAAGAAAGAACAATAAAATCGAGTCTAGGGTTTTCTTTTGCTTCATAGGAACGTTGTAATTCTCAGAATCTATAACTGAGAATAGTTTTATCTTCAAGTTAGAGTTAACAAGAAGATAAGTTGGAATATAATCCTTGGGAGGATTGTGAGTAGATTGTAGGTGGAGGTGTAGAAGTAAGGTTATTACAAGTTGTAATTAACTTTTGAAGGCTCACGTTGATTTTAATAAATTTGGAGAAATTCCTGTAGTGGTACAGGTCGTGGTTTTTACACCTATTGTGAGCTAGGTGTTTCCACGTAAAATCACTGTGTTCAAGGCTTGAATTCTGTACGATTGAAACAGGTCATCTAACCTGTTCCAAACGAGTAGGCAAATTGTAAGGTGCGCAGTTCTAACATAGTACCTGATTCCTCAAGTGAAGAAGAAGAGGTAATTAATTTCTTACATCTAGTTTTTCATTTTGATTTATCGATATCACTCATGCGCATAGTGGGAGCTTTAGTACACCGGGTTTGCCCTTCTTTCCTTCTTACTAACTAATCGCTTGTTTGTTTGTTTGTTTTCATCATCATATATAATTTGCAGACTGTCCAAACTAGTAGGATAGTGAGACGATACGGAAGGCGAGGTCATATAGTACCTGATTCCTCAAGTGAAGAAGAAGAGGTAATTAATTTCTTACATCTAGTTCTTCATTTTGATTCATCTATATTACTAATGCGCATAGCGGGAGCTTTGTGCACCGGACTTGCCCTTCTTTCGTTCTTACTAATTAATCGCTTGTTTGTTTGTTTTCATCATCATATATACTTTGCAGAATGCCTAAATCAGTAGGATAGCAGAAGTACAAGATTGGGGGCCTAATTTCTTAAGTGAAGCAGAAGAGGTAAAATTATTTTATCTAGCCGAAGTAAAAAGGTAGGTTTGCAAGTTAAATGCCGTAGTGATCCTCGTGAGCTCAAAGTTTTAACATATAAAAAAAGTTGGGAGTTGTTCGAGAAAAGGGTATTTGGAGAAGGAAGCTGCCCTTCTGAACTGACAGATGTTGGACACCAAATTGTTGAGAAATGTAAAGGTCTACATTTGGCTCTTGTTTTGATTGCTGGAGTAATTGTTAGAATGAAGGAAAATAAAAAGGATTTGTGGCTTAAGGTTCAACATAATTCGGATTCCTTTATTTCTGCCAACAGCATTTTGCAGATGATGAAGGTTATGCAATTGAGTTATGACCATTTACCATACCACCTGAAGCCGTTGTTGCTATACTTTGCAAGATCTCAAAAGAGCGAACGAACTCCAGTCTCTAAGTTGATGCAGTTGTGGATGGGCGAAGGGTTTGTGGATCATATCCCATCAAAGAGTAATTTGGAGGAAGCAACTCAAAGTTACTTGAATGATTTAATTTCCAGTAGCCTGACAATGGTGGATGATAGTCCGTGTATTCTGTAACAGTGTTATTTTATTAATATAAATACTGCATCACCGTGGAGGTTACCCTCACAAGGTGTTACCACGAAAATACTTTCTCTCTCTTAGGTTTACTAAAACTGTCTTGAATTGTTCTTCGAAATCTTGAAGTGTTGTTGTAATCGATCCTAACAAGTAGTCGGCCTATTTCTGTTATGATCAAGGTTTGCTATGTGCATGATGTTGTGCATGATTTTTGTACAGTAAAAGCCACAAAGGGAAAGTTTTTCAAGTTAATTGATTCAGGTGTTCCATTTCATGCTTCAGATTTCCTACACCGTCGTCTAACCATTCACTATTATAATAATAATTATTATTAAATCACATTTTTGTACAAAACAATGCAAGAAAGATAAAGGATATTAGAAAATATATATAATACAACTGTGAAGTGTGAACTGTATCCAACTACATAAATAAAATATGATACTAGCAAATAAATTAATTAAACTAAAGTCTTTCAATATTCTTAAATACACCACCAATTATAATAGGAACATGAACAATTTAATAATCCAATCATAAAAATATATTTAAGGATCTCAAGTTTGAATGAGTTTTATAATGGGATATTTCTGGATTAATTTATTTGCGGTAGGTTATTTTTAAATCAAATTATGAGCGAAAGATATTTTTGTTCGATTTCACATAATTTAAGAATATTTTTTACTCTTTTCCTCTGTTTTATTGGCAAATCCACCTTTTTTTGTTTTTGTCAGTTTAGTTGACTAATCTTCTCACGCCGCTTTGGTTGAAATTTCTGGATAGAAATAACTATTAATAAGGTTTTTATTTTAAAGACCTCTTACAGTTTATTTGAATGGTAGTTGCTTATGTTTCTATAATGTATTGCATTATATAGGATTGTATGTGTTGTATTATATATATATATATATATATCAACATTCGGAAAGATGTATTGCTTTTTTCATTGCATAATATCACACATCAACAATGTAAAAGATAAATCTATATATATATAAAAAAAAGTAGGTTATTAAGCATATGTAACACCCTCTAAAATATCCTATCCTACAAAGAATCTGAGAAATTTCAGTCCCTGTTAATGACCACCAAGGCACTTTTACAATCCATAGAGGGGTCTAGCAGTTAGCTTCCATACTTAGAAAAAATTGACTTTTTGAACTTCATCTACGAACCAACTCTACAGCTTATTGATGACTCTATGGACCGTAGATAGAAATTTTGTACATGAGGTTCAGATGGGGGTGAAAAAGTTCTGATTTTCACGAGGGATCTTCATGACCCATAAGGTCTACTACGTTCCGTGGTTGTATCTTGTAATTTCCCTTCCCAAACATAGTGTCCACCCTATGAAGGAGGGTCTACGACCCGTATCTTGGACTACGATCCATAGTTCCTGTTTCGTGGTTCCAAAACCAAAAGATCATAGTCTCTGAACTTTGACCTTCTTCAACAGTTTGAGACCCAATTATGATCCGTCAATGGATCTACGACCCGTAGAATGGAGTTTCGTATACCCAAGTCTATTTTTCTCAAGAAACTACGAAAGTTGTCTACGAGTCGTAGACAGGACTACGACCAGTGACGGAGTCAAGATTGTAATTAAGGGGTTCAAAATTTGAAAAAGTAAACACACAAACTAGCCGAAGGGAGTTCGATATATAATATATATAAATAATAAATTATTTTAAACTTGTATAAATAATATAATTTTTCGCCAAAGGGGGTTCGGACCCCCTCAATGTATGTTGGCTCCGGCCCTGACTATGATTTGTAAACAAGATTTCGTTGTTCTTGTCATCAGTTTTAATGAAAGTTTTCTTTTTTCGGTCCTTTTCTATATTTTTTGGACATTTTGGGATTTATATAAGACTTATATCCATTTCCTCATAACCACTAGATTATTTTCAGAGCCAATTCAAGAGGAGAAGAGCTACGGTTCAAGTTATTCTAATTTTTTGGTATTTGAACCTGCAATTACATTGATTAAAGATTTCACGTCCGTATTCATAATGAAAACTTAAAGTTTGATTTTCAAAATTCAAATAGTGATACAAATATAAATTGAATAACTTGTTTTCTTCTTAACCATACGTAAGTATATAATATGAATAACTAATTTTTTTTAATGTTAATCTGTAAAATTAGTAAGGGTGGGGAATCTTTGGGGCTAACAAAAAGTCAGGAACAACGCACCAAGAATTGTTTATCTGCGTTGACTTGTGAAATTTTAATTTAATGATGTATTATTGGAATACTTGTTTAGATTTCTACTTAATTATGCCTACTAATTAAGTAAAATAAAGTAGCTTTTAATTTTAAATAAAGAATTGAAGGATAACATTCACGTCCTATATACATATAACCAATAATAATAATGTTATAGGCTTATGAAAGTAGTTAAATAAATATCTGATGATCAACAATAGAAACGAACTTCATCACTAAATTATTCTGTAGCTAATAAATATTTTTGTCGAGGGTTTTTCGAAAATAATCTTTCTATCTCTATGAGATAATGATAAGATCCGCGTACATTTTTATCCTACCCCCAATCTCACTGGGTATGTAGTTGTTGTTGCTTTATTATTAAATAGATTTACTGATGAATTTTGGTATTTGACTACATAATCTGTCCATTGTTAATTTATTTTTACTTAAAGGACCAAAACGACTTAGTCAATACTTAGGGGACTATTTTGAACCTACTAACAAACCTAAGGGATCATTTTTGTCATTTTCTCTTGTTGTATGGCCATATATTGAAGCTCTCTTAGAAACATTTTAGCAGATTATTATCACATATTGTTAATTTTCATGGGAGATTATTAGCTTGAAAGTAAAGAAAAAGGTAAAATATTTTTCTAATTTTCCCTTTCTATTCATTTTACATGTATTTTATTGATTCGAAAGATATAGTTGAACTCAAAGACAGATAGAGTAATATTCCTTTTTTTTGTTTGTATTTACGAATTACATGGTTTATATTTTCGAGTTGATAATTACAGGATGTATATGTTGGATGATCTGATAATTAAACATCAATAGAAGTTGAAAATTTTAATTCTCTAGAAATTGAAAGCTAGTTGGAATCATGTCCAGCATAAATGGGAGGAAGAAGAGCAAAGAAGGGGCAAAGAAGAAGAAAGTCAAAGGTTTGTCTACCAATACTTTTACATACTCCAAATTAGTACATTTAGTAAATAACATCTTGGATGGTTATTATTAGTCATTAGTCTGAATACAATATTTATTTTGAGTGTTATTTTTTATTTTATATATTATATCGTATTATTTAAATCCATCATTAGGTAATCACGAAAAGTCTCATTTTATGTAGAGACCAATTTGGTGCGATTGCGTTGTTACTTTAATATTATCTTCTTATTTTATGATCCTTTTTTGTTATTTAATGATCTTATTTTATCTTTACCTTATCTTTACCCTGTACGCAACTTTTCTTATAGTTTTATCATTTCAAATTGTTGATGTATGACATTATGTAATGATGAAGAACAATACAATCTATCCAAACATTGTATTCATTAAAAGAATACAATATGATACAGTGGAACATAATACAAAGCAATACCATACATTATGAAACAACACGTAATAACTATCGAAACCAAGTGTAAGGGTGTATTTGGTACAAAGGAAAATATTTTCTTAAAAAATAAGTGATTTTCTTACTTATTTTCTAGGATTTAATAAATAAACAAGAAAATATTATTTTAAAACTAATTATATATTATCTAGCAAAATATTATGAAGACGGATAGAGAGTGAGTGAGCCAGGAATCTGCATAAGGGTGTTCAATTTAGAGAGTAATTATCTTTAGAGAATGATAGGGTGTCAAATTTTTTCAAATGAAACTATATTATGTTTAGTTTTGCCATTTTATCACTTATTTCACGATAGAATTATTTTTATTATTTTACCTCTATAATTGATATGATTTTTGAAAGTTTAAACAAATTTTGAAGATTTAAAATTTCTTTTTTTCAAGAGGCATATTACAATGAACAAAGAGCAAAATAGTAAAGTTAACTAATCTATTAATAATTTCTTAATTACTATATAAAAATTAAAAAATGCTCATCTATGATGAGGCGGAGAGAGTAACAAAAGAGTATGAAAAATTAAATAGTTATAGATGCAACATTTAATGGTGAAAAAGGTGGAATTACATTAGGTAGCATGGTCTCTAGTTGTTCTTCAACTCCTAAGTATGGAAGAAAATCATATGTTATTTTTTGGGGGGCCTCTCAATTCTATGCTACTTTCTTATTAAATTCAACGCTACAACTCACCATCACCTTGTTATTTGTGTTGTATAATAGTCTTCTCAACTCTCGTCATAGCCAATAAATACATACTTGATATTTTGATTGTCAAGTTTACGTCATAACCAACAAACACATACTCATTAAATGCAACATCACACCTCTCAATTCTATCGCACAAACTCAGAGTACAGAAGAAGTCAGACAATTCGTAATGTCCTGTAGCCTTTTGATTATAAGTGTGGTGCATAACACATCCATAAGCAAGACTCTATTAGACATGGCTTCATAGACGACCATGAAACCTCTAACTCTAGTGTCTAGATGGTGCCAATGATAGTTCCATGGCTATCCAAAAAAAGAAACACTCTAGAAAATAGAAAAGATATAATAGCAAAATAGAATGTCTCCGGGAGTTCGGAGGACTCACCACTGTCAAGAATGGAATAGATCTCAATGGAGCGCCTGTTGACAATCTCTAACACCTGAATCTACATCATAAAATGATACAATGTCGAGTGACATTAGTATGTAGAATGTATTGCATGTAAAGTAACTGGGAAATCATATGCTCAAAATGTACTCAACTCAGATATTCAACTCAAAATGATAATGAAACTCGGTCAAAGATCACAAAAGACTCAAGGGTAGATCCTAATTTGAGAGTTTCTCTAACCGATAACCATCACCTATGACCTGGTGATGATGCAACAAAGTGACGTTATTGCCACATCCATCCAATACCTTGCCAAGGTAAAGAACATCCCATCAATTAAGTCTTCTTTTGAGACAACATAAAAACTTCCATTTTTTTGGTTAAATCATCTCCTACGCTGGCTACGTAGTTATTGAGTTTGGGTTGTTATTTACTCTCACTCAATTTGGTGTTTAATACTTCTCCCAAGACTCAACATGCTCATAAGACTCCAATCAATCCCTTTGATTAACTCATTCAATTAGTCTCATTGGATACTTGTCAAACTCAATTCATTACATCGACTATTAACTCTTTTGTTAAAACAGTACATTACTCATCAAGACTCTATCTCATCTATTATTCACAGTCAAGATATTCAGGTACAAAAATAGAGTTAAAACATTAATAATTTTTATAGACTTTTTAGGCTCAAATCATACTCATGTATACCTATTTAAACGTTATATATAATAAATGCAAGAATTCACCCCAAGGTTCATGTAAAAATATAATCATCTATTACAAGTGTTTGATTCATAAAACTATCATTTGTACAAGGTTATGTAAGAATATACTAGGATTTAAGAAAAATGTCAAAAAAATATTCAAGAAAGACTCAAATCATTCATAATTCGACAAATCCTATCTATTGGCCACATGAAAGAAGATAATCCATGCTTTAGCAAGTCTTACACACTTGGAAGATTTAAATCCTGGAAGTACATTGAAGAACTCACTAGATTCTCTTGAAATTCTTGCTTTTTTCCTCTTGAAACCTTGTTTTAAGTCTTGAGAATGTATTTGAGCATAATAAGGTTGAATGATGATGTTTAGGGACTTCGTTAGGTGTAAAATCGTCGAGTTTAGGCTTTAAAAGGGTGAGAAAAGACTAAAATAACCCTTCTTAAAAAGTTGCCCAAGTCATCTACGGGGCAATCTACGGTCTGTAGAAGCCCATTCGCAGAAACTAGCTAGGATGGATTTCTGGGTCCTAGAACTCATTCTATGGAGCCAAACTATGACCCGTAGAAGCTTCTATGATTCCTAGTTGGGTCTGTAGAGTTTGGGACCCAAATACTAACTTGGAAAAACTTTTCACGAGGCTGATTTTATGGGGTCGTCAACACATCTACTACCCGTAATTCAGAGCTCGTAGATGGTGTCCAGAAAACTCTACTCGATAGGGCTTCATTATCATGGTCAACATATTATTCCGAACTCCAAATAAGACAATCTTGTTAGCATTGGAAAGAGGATTCACAGACCTCTAACTCTTTATATTCTAGGAGATATAGTCGCTTGAAGTTGACTCCTCTGTGAACTTATACGAAAACTTAGTTGATAGAAATTCTTTAGACTTGACTTGATGTAAAAGAATCGTTATGATCCTAGACCACATCTAATATGCTTTAAATACTTAGAAATTGATCTTAACATGTATATACAACTTAAAAATCATTGGATCACCTAAAGCTTTTAACGTAATCTCGCACTAGAGGGTTCTTATGACCTTAACGCATCTCCAAATCTATTCCCACACTAAAGGATTGACTTTAAAACCTATGTTCAATTAAAAATCATTTAGTATAACCTTATGAACATTTAAAGGATAACTCGATTTTAACTAAAAAAAATTCAGGGTAATTACATATAAGCATGACATAAGACACTAGAATAATGCAAAAAATGAAAATATGGATTATAAGTCTCAAAGTATTATTATCATAACAGCTCAATCAAACAAAAAATCTAAGAACAACAATAAAAATAAAGCTGAACATATACTAAGTCTGAGCAGCCTCTACTATGTAGATGGGACATAAAACAAGCCCTATTTTACTAATATAAGTGTCTGAAAGTAACTCTGAAAAGAAAATAATAAAAACTCATAAATGGTTGTGCTCTCGTAGCATGAGGACTCACCACTGATGCTAAGCTGACTAAGAACACTAGCCTCGACGCAAGAAGAATCGCTGCAATCTAAATTATATATAATATACATAAAAGTATGCAGTATCTATGAAATTTATTGAGTATGGACAATATTCTATACATATAATAATAATAATAATAATGGCAAAGGTCCAAAAATGCCCTTGAACTATTAGAAATAATACAAAAGTAACCTCAATTCACTTATTGGGCTTAAAATGCTCCTGTCATACAACCTTTGGCTCCAAAAATGTCCTTCATTAACCTTTTTGGCTCATTTATACCCTTGAAACTAACCATCCTCTCTTTTTTCTTTTTTTCTTAAAAAATTATTTATTTTGTTTATTTTCTTATGGAATAAAACAAATCTCCATCTCTATTAGATTTCTTTCCATAATTTATCCAAATCGAAATAATGTATCTCTTTAAGGATCAAAGTGGTACTTTTAAAAAATGATTTATTAAAATAATTAACCGATTTATCTTTCTAAAAAAAAAAAACTTTTTAAAAACATATAAAGTTAATGAAAAAGTATTTTTTTTAATTTATCCTAAGAGTAAGTTTTTGTTTTTTCTAATGTTATATTAGAAATAACGAAAAACTATTCAAATTTTAATAAATTGCTTTGTTCTTAAAATATTAATTATTTTGTCTATATAAAATACAAGTATATGTAGAGTTTTTTAAAAAATTCAAAATATGTATTGTTTAACTTTAGATTTTTTAAGAGAGTTTTTTTAAAGATTTTTTTTCATAATTTATTAAATGCAAAAAATTATAACTTCTTCATGGCCCTAATTTTTTTTATTTAAAAAGAAAACTACAGTAAGACCACTAGTTTATTTTTTAATCACATATTTTGTTAAATCATAACCCCAAAACAAACTTTAAAAAATAAAAAAAATTATACGATTTCTTTTTTTGTAAAAAAGGAATTGAGGATGAGGGTTTACTTTATTGCATAAGAAAATGAAACATAATAAATATTTAAAAAAGAAAAAAAAAGTTATTAGTTTTAAGGGTATAAGTGAGCCAAAAAAGTAAATGGAAGGCATTTTTGGACCCAAAGATAGATGATAGGGGCACCAAATAGGTGGATAGAGGGCATTTGTATACCTTTTTTAATAGTTCGAGGGCATTTTGGCCCTTCTCCATAATAATAATTTGATAAATCTGAAACTGATACTACAATGAGCAGATAAAATGTATCATAAAACTGATAATTGAAATATATGAAATAACTGAATTAACTAATACCCAGTCAATGCTAATTATGAGAATCATATCATAAACTAAGTGATCAAAATTAAAAAAACTCCATAGTGAGACACCACTAACCGACATATAACCATGCGAGTTACAACATTGAGGATGGTGCATTGTCCCAAAATGCTTGCCAAGGGATAAAGGCATGTACTAAATGGAATCACTAGCTAAGCAAAGTCAAGCCTCTACTAACGAGTGACATTGGTGTGGGTTATGCCTGAACTAGTGGGTGACATACCAAAAAGTCATGCCTCAACTAATGGGGACCCTTCATATCCTACAGTGGCACATAGTTCTGGATCAGAAGAATTGCTACCAAAAGCTCTCAAGCCTCTTTTATTGGGTGAGCCTTTATCCCTAGGTCTGCTTGGTGTTAGGTAAAATCTCAATAAGAATAGTCATGCATAATCATAAGCATCATCTTTGAAATGGTAAGAATATAGCAATACCAAATTATTTGCAAAGCTCGTAGTGACAGAATAGCTCCGTAAATCATGATTTTATAACATATAACATATGCATGAAGACAATTATTGAAAGTATCAAAACAATGATGGTCTTTCATAATGAGAATGCTTCAATTGGAAGCAAACTAGATTTCACGGAAATATCTTAGTAATTGCTCAAAAGCATCATAATCTCATACTTTTTTTAAAATCATAGTGCATGCATGTCAACTTGATTGAAATTCATAATCACATCTTACTTTCATGGTATGAGTTTTTAGCGTCTTTGTTCTACTTTTTTGTTGATTTCTTTGCTCATTTCATGTGAATCAGGTCCTAATCTATAAAGGAACCTGGTCCTTTAATTTGAATCTAGTCTCTGTTGTTTCAATCCATAGCTAGAGTTAGCCAGGACGCGACCTTGAAGTCTAGACTAATCTTAGTAGATTAGTTTAGTGGGCAACAAAGGTGTTGCTTAGTAAGAAGGGCTTTCATTCTCTTTGTAAAGGGGGGGAAAGGGGATTAAGAGGTTAATCCTTTAGATTTCAAGAGTTTGTAATTGTTGGTGCTCCTTGAAGCTAATGAAACTGTTCTGAAATCATGTAAAATACCGGTGTCTTTTCTTTACTATCTTTATTAGTTTCTGTGATAAGTGGCATGATCCTTTTCAGTAGTTGACTAGTGCAGCCCATCAAAGTTTAATTTAAATTCCATTTTGAGAACAAGTAGCTAGCTATGCATGTTAGTGATGGCATAAATTAAGAGAAATGACGTAAATGAAACTTATGCTTATTATGGCATAGGAGATTGGGACATATCTTCGTTGAAAGGATTAAATATGTTAGAAAGGGACATTACACTTTTCTAACTTTAGAAATTGCATAGGATTAATATGTTTGAAAGGGACATATATATATCTAGGGACCATTTAGTCTCCTTGTTTTAACGGTCAAAGATATTTACATATACATTTGCTATTTAAAAAGTTTGAAGCACTAGATATTTTCGAGACGTTTAAGGTAGAAGTAGAACAGCAGAGAAGAGAGAAAGACAAAGATCGTAAAATCTGACAAGGGTGATGAGTGGTATGATAGGTACACGTAAAAGGTACAGTTTCCTAGTCATTTTCTAAGTTCTTGCTCGACAATAGTGTGGCTGAAAGAAGGAACATAATGTTTATGGATATGATAAGAAGTATGATCAGTGTTTCTCGATGGAGTGAATCACTAAAAACCACTGCATATATCCTAAATAGGGTCCCATAAAAGGCGGTCCCTAAGGCCATTGCATGTTTACCATCTTCGAATCTAAATATATGTCTATTAGTATTATATTTCCCAAGTGGAATTCTCTTTAGACGTATTTGAATTTAGTGTTTCCTACCAGTAAGTGATGTTTTTTTTAAAAAAAAAAAAATTAACAGCAGCTTCCATTTGAGGAAGAAAGAAGAAGAATCAGGAATCTTATTGAAGATTTCTTGGATGGCTTGAAGAAAATAAGGAATGAATTACATGCTTCAGAATTGGATGACTTTGAAAAGCTCAGAATGGAACTGAGATTCCTAAGAACATTTGTCCTTTTGGGAATTCGAGTTTGGATGACTTTTATATCAGGATGTCCGAGGTGAATATACAAAAGTTTCGTGAACTTACTTGGTCACTTTTCTATGAGGATGAAGCTAAATTAATCTTAGCGAAATATGACATGAAATATCTTGCCCCTCAGCTACTGGATGAGATGAAAATTTATTTGAGTTTGGAGAATGATTATGTAGCCACGACGACAGAGGAGAAAATGTTTGAATACAGGGAAAGCATATTCAAACATCTTTATGATCTACCAATGTATTGTTCTAATTTGCTTCTCCCCCTGATGAGTGAATACAAGATTCTTCGGGAAGTATGCAGACATCTCAGAGATTTCTATGGGATGGAATGCATCGCAGTCAACAAAACAAGAACTGAGTATCTCTATCCTCGCTACCAAATGATACTTGATAGAGTAGCACAATTCTGTTTTGATCTTTGGACTGGAAAGCGTAAAGAAGAAATTGGTGATTCACACTATTTCGAAGAGTATGATGTCTCTCAATGCTCTTCCAAGATTGCTTCTCTACTCATCGACATAATCCCTTTTGAGCTGGATGTTCTGTGCATTTATACTTCCAAGATCAAGAAACAACCAAGGTCAACAGAACTAAATGGGTGGGTTAAGCAAATCCTAAAAGCATCTCCAAAGATTCTCCAAAATTATATGATTCTTCTTCAAGGGCACATGGAAGCTGCGCTTGCAGTCAACTATGCTCCAACTCAAGGCATTAATGTCATGATGGCGTTCCTATTGATCTTTCTCACCGATATACCAAAGCGCTTTATCCATCGAGAAAAATTGAATGACATTTTGGCACACGTTGGTGTACTTACAAGGAAGATATCCATTCTGGTGAGCAAGCTGTTGGAGGAGAGCTCTGAGACTAATATCAATGAAGCAGAATTTTCAGCTCCAGCCTTGTGGCAAGACATTGAACAATGAAGGGAGATATCAGACAGATTTTTTTGAAAGCTCCAGAGTCATCTCGACTTTGCTTTCGTCTGGATGATGGTTTCCTCTTCCTGAATCTTCTACTCAGACATTTAAATGATTTGCTCATTTCCAATGTCTATTCGGTTTTTCTGATAAAGAAAGAAATTGGGATGGTGAAAGAAAGCCTCGAATTCCTAAGATCATCTTTCGGGAAAGTCAGGCAAACATTAGATGACAGTGGAGTAGTTAAAGATTGTTGGTTGCGTGCTTTAGAGGTGGTATATGAGTCAGAACATGTCATTAATTGCATTCTTGTCAGAGATAAAGCTCTCCCGCATCTCATCTTCTCACTTCCAAGTGTCACTGATAAAATCAAGCTTATTGTGGCAGAAGTCACCAGTTTACAGCTGGAGGATAAGAATGGGGATGACGCCCTTGATGCAAAGTCTTCTGAAGAGCCAATTGAGTCCACCTCATCATATTTTGTTGAGGTAACAGTAGTTCATGAGGAAGAAGCAGACTGGATCATTCACCAGCTCCTTGATGAACATGAATCCGAGCTTGATGTCATTTCGATTGTCGGAATGCCAGGACTTGGCAAAACTACTCTGGCCAACCAAGTGTATAAAAATACATTAGTTGATAATCATTTCAATGTTCGTGCTTGGTGCACTGTTTCCCAAAAGTGTAACAAGTCAAAGGTATTGCGGGAGATTCTTCAGCAAGTTACTGTCTCGAAAGAAAAAGAAAGTGAGGAAGACCTTGCTGAAAAGCTACGAAGTGCACTACTCGATTACAGGTACCTGATTGTCTTGGATGATGTGTGGGATATTGTAACAGCGGAGATGTTAATTGCATGTTTTCCAAAGGTTAAGAGAGGAAATAGAATTATCTTAACTAGCCGAAGTAGTAAGGTAGGTTGGCAAGTTAAATGCCGTAGTGATCCTCTCCACCTTCAACTTTTAAAACCTGAAAAAAGTTGGGAATTATTCGAAGAAAGGATATTTGGTTATCAAGGAGGCTGCCCTGATGAACTGTCCGATATTGGACACCAAATAGTTGGGAAATGTCAAGGGCTTCCTTTGGCTGTTGTTTTGATTGCTGGAGTAATTCTTAGAGGAAGGGAAGGAAAGATAAAGGAAAAGGATTTATGGCTTAAGATTCAAGATAATCTGGATTCCTTTATTTCGGCCAATAACAATTTGCAGATAATGAAGGTTATGCAATTAAGCTATGACCATTTACCGTCCCACCTGAAGCCATTGTTGCTTTACTTTGCAAGATCTCACAAGAACAAACGGACTCCAGTCTCTAAGTTGATGCAGTTCTGGGTGGCTGAAGGGTTGGTGGCTTGTGATATCCCATCCAAGAGTACTCAAAGTGACTTGGATACTTTAATTTCTAGTAGCCTGGTAATGGTGGATCATGTCCCCTGCAAGAGTGATCAGCCTTTCACTGTTATGATCAAGGTTTGCTACGTGCATGATGTTGTGCATGATTTTTGTTCAGTAAAAGCCAAAAAGGAAAAGTTTTTGAAGTTAATCAATTCAGGTGCTCCATTTCATGCTTCGGATTTCCTACAACATCGTTTAACCATTCATACTGAAAAGGGCCAACTCCACAAAAGATGTACTGTTTTGTTCAATTCTAATAAGTCTTCAGCTGGAAGTAAGAATCTCATATCTTTGAAAGTGAGCAGTTCCCTTCGTGACCCCAGTTATTTCTGTCACACAAGACAGTTGAGACTTCTTAGAGTGTTGCAACTGGATAACATTATTCTGGAAGATTCGTTAACAGAAGAAATAGGCTCCCTATTTCATTTAAGATTCTTACGGATTGAGACTCATGGTGCAAAAGTTATCCCACTGTCGTGGTTGAACCTCCAGAATCTGGAAACTCTGTTTATCGATACGAGATATTCCACGATGGTATATTGCCCAGAATACTCAAACTATCAAAGCTTAGACATGTGACCATTGTCTTTAGTAAATTCTTTAAAGAGGAAGAGGATGCGGACAATATTATGCATCAACCAAGTAGAATATCGAAAGCTGAGAATTCAAAGTTAGAAGACTTGACAACGTTGTCCCAAGTTTGTATTTCATATGCTGAAGGCACGAGTGATGCTCTGGAGAAGTTCCCAAATCTTCAGCACCTTGATTGCATCATCAAGGAACCGATAGATCCTCCTACACACGGTGATTGGTTTCCCAAACTTGATGTCCTTACTAAACTTGAATCACTTATTGCAAGATACATCAAGGTCTTGCCTGTTTGTTGGTACAAGAATCCTGAGTTAAAAGACGAAATGCCACCTCCCAAAGAATATCACTTCCCTAATAGCTTGAAAGAGTTACGGTTGTATGGTTTTCTAATGAGACCTGCTTTATTTCCAGCAATCGCGACATTGCCTGAGCTTGAAATTCTGGAGATTATCGACTGTCATTTCATGGAGGAAAAGTGGGATGCTAGTGAGGACGTCTATCAAAGTCTTACGACTTTGCGTTTGGTTTCTGCTGAATTTTCTGAATGGGAAGTTGATAGGGAAACTTTTCCCAAGCTCGAGGAATTAATACTAGAATATTGTGACGAGCTTACGGAGATCCCTTCTGCATTTGTGGACATACACAGTCTAAAGTCCATTCGGGTGGTTCAAACTAACAGTGACCTTGGAGATTCAGCCGTGGAGATAAAGAAATATGTAGAAGATTTCACAGGAGAGGACAGACTTCATGTCCATATATCATCTGATAAAGATTGAATAAATAGCATGTCCGCCTGAAAATAACTGAAATAAGCACCCATACTTCCTTGCTTTAAATCAATACTTTGACTATACCAATGTGAAGAGATACTGCTTTACTGGGAAAAGACCTATATCAATTAGAAAAACTTAAAGTGGTAAAGTGTACCTATTTTTTGCTGCAAATTATACATGGTTCTATAATCAAATTTCACCAAACTCTATTTATACATGTTAAAAGTGATTTTGTAAAACTTCCTGTTCAGCACATATTAGTAAGTTAGTAATTAAGATTATGAGTCATCGAGAATCGGTAGCCTTTGCAGTTTGCAATGATACAATATTTTTGTTAAGAATTATGTGAAAGATACATAACATATGTGAGCGTAAACCAATTTATTATTATGTATTAATTAACTTGGGATAATTATAGCAATTCATAAATTTAAAATCTTGAATCCATCTTTGTCATACCTAATTTAGTTAATTCGAAATAGGAGAGAAGAAATAAAGTAAAAGTAAGAGTATCGATGAAGGTTTCTCTATACTCTTAAGAACTTTATTAGCGCATATTCAACTTTCTACTATTCTTTAACTATGGTTGCTTTTGAAGAAGAGGCAGAACATACACAATGGAGGTTGAGTGAAAGGAATAGTGGCTTAGGAAATAATAAATATACATTTTGATTAACGTCTTAATCCATGATTATGATTAGGGGCTAACTTGGTCATCCAAATAAGCTTTCGAGCACATGCTTTGTTGCAGAGCACATAGTTAGCTTTGACAACACAAACGTGTACATTATTCTACACTATGACATTAAGACTTCTTGAGAGATCACGCTTGTGGAAACGCAGGAGCCCGCGGCTCTGGTATTTTGTCCCTTACGTGGCATGCTCTATAACGCAATTAAACAAAATAAAAACTCCCTCCATGATAGTTAAATGAATCTTACAATAATAACAATACATACTCCATCAACCCTAAAATTCTTGATCAACTTACCTTAGCCTACCTCACAAAGTAAGATGCATCCTTAACAATCTTAAGAATCAACACCATTTTTGGTATCATTCAACCATTCAATTAACGAACACATTACAACTCTCTATCCAAACGGCTGAACTAAATTTTGCAAAAGAAAAAAAATGCAAGAATTTCAACTACAGTTATTGCATGAGTTTTGACGATAAAATATATTAATTATAGGATAGACACTGAATAGTGAAATCTATCCATTATAATTCAGGATAATCTTGGGTTAAGATTTTTTTTTTTTTTTTTTTTTGATAACTGAAAATATACCTAATTATAATATAAGAAAGCAAAAAAAAATTTATCAAAATAGAGAATTTTCAACAGTAAAACAAAATTTTGAAACAAAAATTCAAAATTTAGAAGTACCTGTTTAGATTTTAGAGTAAAGGCTTTCATCGTAAGAGGTCAGCAGTAAGAGAGGGAGAAGTTGTTGGTTTCACCTCCCTAAGATATGAAAAACCAAAGAGATACTTCTAGATTTTAGTTGAACATTAGACCATTACGCTTTTGCCCTTGAATGTAATCAGTTTTTCAAAACTGCCCTTTGTCGTCCTCAATGTTGGCTTTTCTATGTATTATAAATATAAATATAAATATAAAAATAAAAAAATAAATATAGATTGTTTGCCAGACCAACTTTTCTCCTTCATCCAATATATGAGAAAACGAAAAGAGAAGAGTTTTAAAATTTAACTTTTAGAAATGAAAGGTCTTAAAACCATCGTCGTTTCATTTTCATCTTTCTTAATATCTTTCTCATTTAATTGCATTAAAAAGATGATTCAACTTTTGACTTGACACCTTTTCACTTTTAGTATTTAATATAATATATATGATATTATTTTTTGACAAAACCAATCAACAAAAGTGCTGAAGTTAGCTACTGAATGTAAAATGACACGGTATATTTATGTGTAAACTAAAAACCATGACCCATCTCACATAATTTCTCAATGTTCCATTAACTTCAAACAACTCGTAATTGCGACTCAAGTAATCACAAAGGGTTAAACTCTTAATCGTACCAACTTTATAACACCTCTATTACAAGACAATCAAGCAATAATTTTATTGCTCTTTACACTAACTCTCTCTACTTGATATGGACTTCAACACTACACCACAACTAACTATAGCCACAACCTTAAATTGCAATAATAAGAGGAGAAATGATCTATTATCCTTATAGTATAGTAGTAGATTTACAATATAAGAACACGACACAAAACTCAAATTACAACTAAAGACACTGCAACACTCGAGTATTTCCCTCGTTGAATATGAGCAATGTTCTTCCTTGAAATAGCTTTTGCTTTTGTCAATAATCTTAATTGAAAAGACTAGGTTTTGATCTTGTCACTTGTTATTTTATAAGAGAGAACCTTTCTTTGATCTCAAATAAATACACTTTCTTTTATTTCATAGTCCAGGTCCTTTCTTACTCATTATTTTTGTAACTAAACAATAAAATCTGTCGCTAATATATCAGGACTGATGTTTGGTTTTTAATTTAGCAGCTTCCATTTGAGGAAAAAAGAAGAAGAATCAGAAATCACATTGATGATTTCTTGAATGGCTTGAAGAAAATAAAGGAAGAAGAAGAATTCATTGCTTCAAAATTGGATGACATTGAAAAGCTAAGAATGGAACTGAGATTCCTAAGAACATTTGTCCTGTTTGGGAATTCGAGTTTGGATGACTTTTATGGCAGGATGTCCCTGAAGATAAAAAAGTTTGACGGACTACTTGGTCACTTTTCTATGAAGATGAATCAATGATAGCGAAATACGACATGGAATGTCTTGCCCCTCAGCTGCTGAAAGAGATGAAAACTTATTTGAGTTTGGAAAATGACTATGTAGCCACGACAATAGAGGAGAAAATGTTTGAATACCTCTTCAAACACCTCCATGATCTACCAAAGTATTGTGCTAATTTGCTTCTCCCCCTGATGAGTGACTTCAAGATTCTTCGGCAAGTATTCTGACATCTGAGGGATTTCTATCCTATCCACACGGCCAACAAAACAAGTACTGAATATCTCCATTGTCGGTTCCAATTGACTGCTGATAGAGTAGCACAATTCTGTTTTGATCTTTGGACTGTAAAGCATAGACAAGATTTTTGCGACGAGTATACTGCCTATGACATCTCTCAATGCTCTTCCAACATCACTTCTCTACTCATCGACATAATCCCCTCTTGAACTGGAAGTTCTATACATTTGTACTTCGAAGCTCATGAAAGAATCAAGGTCAGCAGAACTAGAAGGGTTTGTTAAACAAATCCTAAAAGCACATCTCCAAGGATTCTTCAAAATTACCTGATTCATCTCCAAGGACGCATGGAAGGTGCAGTAGCTGTCAATTACACTCCAACTCAAAGAATCAAAATCATGATGGAGTTCCTATGCATCTTTCTAACTGATATATCAAAGCGCTTTATCCATCGTGACAAATTGAACGATATGTTGGCACATGTTGGAGTACTTACATGGAAGTTATCTATTCTGGTGACCAAGCTGTTGGACGAGAGCTCTGAGAATAATATCAACAAAGCGGACTTTTCAGCTCCAGACTTCTTCCAAGAAATTGAACAAATGAAGGGAGATATCACACAGATTTTTATGAAAGTTCCAGAGTCATCTCAACTTCGCTTTCCTAAAAAATGATGGTTTACTCTTCATGAATCTTCTACTCAGACATTTAAATGATTTGCTCATTTCCAATGTCTATTCAGTTTCTCTGATAAAAAAGAAATTAGAATGGTGAAGGAAAGCCTCGAATTCCTAATATCATCTTTCAGGGAAAGTCAGACAAACATTGGATAACACTAATGGAGTAGTTAAAGATTGTTGGTTGCGTGCTTCAAAAGTAGCTTATGAGGCAGAACATGTCATTAATTGCATTCTTGTCAGAGATAAAGCTCTCTCGCATCTCATCTTCTCACTTCCGAGTGTCATTGATAAGATCAATATACATCTGGAGGATAAGAATCAGGATGACTCTCTTGATGCAAAGTCTTCACACGAAACAATTGAGTTAACCTCATCATCTTTTGTTGAGGCAACAGTAGCTCGTGAGAAAGACGAAGCCTGGATCATTCGCCAGCTCCTTGATGAAACATGAATCCAAGCTTGATGTCATTTCGATTGTTGGAATGCCAGGACTCGGTAAAACTACTCTGGCAAACAAAGCATATAAAGATACATTGGTTGCTAGTCATTTCAATCTTCGTGCTTGGTGCACTGTTTCCCAAAAGTATAGTAAGTCAAAGGTGTTGGGGGAGATTCTTCAGCAAGTTTCTGGGTCGGAAGGAAATAGTGAGAATGACGTTGCTGAAAAGCTACGAAGAGCACTACTCGATAAAAGGTACCTCATTGTCTTGGATGATGTGTGGGATATTGCTACAGGGGAGATGTTAATAGCATGTTTTCCAAAGGTTAAGATAGGAAGTAAAATTATTTTATCTAGCCGAAGTAAAAAGGTAGGTTTGCAAGTTAAATGCCGTAGTGATCCTCGTGAGCTCAAAGTTTTAACATATAAAAAAAGTTGGGAGTTGTTCGAGAAAAGGGTATTTGGAGAAGGAAGCTGCCCTTCTGAACTGACAGATGTTGGACACCAAATTGTTGAGAAATGTAAAGGTCTACCTTTGGCTCTTGTTTTGATTGCTGGAGTAATTATTAGAATGAAGGAAAATAAAAAGGATTTGTGGCTTAAGGTTCAACATAATTTGGATTCCTTTATTTCTGCCAACAGCATTTTGCAGATGATGAAGGTTATGCAATTGAGTTATGACCATTTATCATACCACCTGAAGCCGTTGTTGCTATACTTTGCAAGATCTCAAAAGAGCGAACGAACTCCAGTCTCTAAGTTGATGCAGTTGTGGATGGGCGAAGGGTTTGTGGATCATATCCCATCAAAGAGTAATTTGGAGGAAGCAACTCAAAGTTACTTGAATGATTTAATTTCCCTTCCCAAACATAGTGTCCACCCTATGAAGGAGGGTCTACGACCCGTATCTTGGACTACGATCCATAGTTCCTGTTTCGTGGTTCCAAAACCAAAAGATCATAGTCTCTGAACTTTGACCTTCTTCAACAGTTTGAGACCCAATTATGATCCGTCAATGGATCTACCACCCGTAGAATGGAGTTTCGTATACCCAAGCCTATTTTTCTCAAGAAACTACGAAAGTTGTCTACGAGTCGTAGACAGGACTAGTCCAGTAGCAGAATCGGAATTTTAATTAAAGGGTTCAAAATTTGAAAAAGTAAACACATGAACTAGCCGAAGGGGATTCGATATATAATATATATAAATAATAAATTTTTTTAACCTTGCATAAATAATATAATTTTTCGCCAAAGGGGATTCGGACCCCCTCAATGTATGTTGGCTCTGCCCCTAACTATAACCTGTAAACAAGGTTTCGTAGTTCTTGTCATCAGTTTTAATGAAGGTTTTCTTTTTTCGATCCTATTTTATATTTCCTGGACATTTTGGGATTTATTTAAGACTTATATCGATATCCTCATAATCACTTAGATTATTTTCAGAGCTAATTCAAGAGGAGAAGAGCTATGGTTCAAGTTATTCTAATTTTTTGATATTTGAATCTCCAATTACATCGATTAAAGATTTCATGTCCGTATTCATAATCAAAACTAAAAAATTTAACTTTCAAAATTCAAATAGTGACACAAATATAAGTTGAGATAGAAAGAGAAACTTGTTTACTTGCTACTGATTAAAATATTTATCAAATTGAATAACTTGTCTTCTTCTTAACCATACTTAAGTATATAATATGAATAACTAATTATTATTTTTAATGTTAATCTTTAAAATTAGTAAGGGTGGGGAATTTTTGGGGCTAACAAAAGTCAGGAACAACGCACCAAGAATTGTTTGTTTAATTTAATGATGTATTATTGGAATAATTGTCTAGATTTCTACTTTAATCATGCCTACTAATTAAGTAAAATAAAGTAGCTTTTAATCTTAAATAAAGAATTGAAGGATAACATTCATGTCCTCTACACAAATAACCAATAATAATGTTGTAGTCTTATGAAAGTAATTGATTTAAAAAAAAAAATTGAGAAAAGGGGAGGAGATTCTGATTAAGTATGATGATCAAACCATGACCAGTCCCAAAGAAACGTACATATAGACTTTATCCTAATTGAAAAGGAAGCAAAGATGTTTTTTTATATACCATCGACTCAAAACAGATGATAACTTAAGATTGTCCATTTCAATTAGATTTTTCCGAATTTAGAAGTGATAAAATAACAAAGTCTCATACTACACCGATCTAAATCGAGAAAATTTGTGCTCCATCTTTTAATTTTTTTTATTTTTATTTTGAGATTTAGATTTGAGTGTGATGCACACTACAATCATCGTGAGGAATCTAGAAGTACGTGAATTAGGATGTAAATTTAAAGTATTGTCTCAAAAGAAATTATTAGGAGTACTTTCTCATATTATAACTACTAAAATGAAAAGTAGTGTAATTTTTTTCTATTTATTAATATTATTATTAAATTTCTTTTTTCTCTAAAATAATGCAAGAAGATTAATACAAGTGTGAATTATATCCAACTGTGGAAATAATTTAAAATAGTTTTCTTTTTTCAATATTTTATGGTGACTTCCAATTTAAAATTATTAAACCAGATCTCAACTCCATTAGGCTTCATAAAATATGATAAGCCAACATAATCAACGGTCAAATATGGATGGTGATATTAAATAAATATTTGATGATCAAAATTAGAAACGAATTTCATCGTTAAATTATTTCGTAGCTAATAAATATTTTTTACGAGGGTTTTTCAAAAACAATCTTTCTATCTCTATAAGGTAGTGGTAAGATATGCGTACATTTTTACCTTCCTTAGATCCCACTGGGTATGTAGTTGTGGTTATTTTATTATTAAATAGATATTCTTATTTTATGATCCTTTTTTGTTATTTAATGATCTTATTTTATTTTTACCTTATCTTTTTCATAGTAACTGTACCCTGTACGCTATTTTTCTTATAGGTGTATCATTTCAAATTGTTGATGTATGACATTATGTAACGATAAAGAACAATACAATCTACCCAGACATTGTATCCATTAAAATAAAATAATATGATACAGTGGAACATAATACAACGCAATACCATACATTATGAAACAACACGTAATAACTTTCGGTACAAAGTGTAAGGGTGTATTTGGTACAAAGAAAAATATTTTCTTGAAAAATAAGTGGTTTTCTTACTTATTTTCTACAATTTAATAAGTAAACAAGCAAAATATTACGAAGACGGATAGAGAGTGATTGAGCCAGGAATCTGCATAAGGGTGTTCAATTTAGAGAGTAATTATCTTTAGAGAATGATAGGGTGTCAAATTTTTTCAAATGAAACTATATTATGTTTAGTTTTGCCATTTTATCATAGTTTATCATGCACTTGTACTCCCTTCACTTCATTTTAAATGGATATTTTATTAACATATGTATTTCATATTATTTGATCACTTATTTCATAATAGAATTTTTATTTTATTTTACCTCTATAATTGATATGATTTTTGAAAGTTAAACAAATTTTGAAAATTTAAAATTTCTTTTTTAAAGAGTCTAATTACAATGAACAAAGGGTATACAATGTAATCATAAAATGATATATTCAACTCAAAATGATAATGAAACTCGGTCAAAGATCACAAAAGACTCAAGGGTATACAATGTAATCCACTCTCATCAAGTACTAGTAGATCCTAATTTGAGAGTTTCTCTAACCGACAACCATCACCTATGAACTGGTGATGATGCAACAAAGAGATGCCATTGCCACATTCATCCAATACCTTGCCAGGGTAAAGGACATCCCATCAATCAAGTCTTCTTTTGGGACAACAGAAAAAGTTTCATTTTTTTGTTAAATCATCTCCTACGCTGGCTACGTAGTTATTGAGTTTGGGTTGTTATTTACTCTCACTCAATTTGGTGTTCAATACTTCTCCCAAGACTCAACATGATCATAAGACTCCAATCAATCCCTTTGGTTAACTCATTCAATTAGTCTCATTGGACACTTGTCAAACTTAATTCATTACATCGACTATCAACTCTTTTGTTAGAAATAGTTTGTTACTGCAAGACTCTATCTCATCTATTATTCACACTCAAGATATTCAGGTACAAAAATAGAGTTAAAACATTTATAATTTTTAGACTTTTTAGGCTCAAATCATACTCATGTATACCTATTTAAACGTTGTATATAATAAATGCAAGAATTCACCCCAAGATTCATGTAAAAATATAACCATCTATTACAAGTATTTGATTCATAAAAACTATCATTCGTACAAGGTTATGTAAGAATATACTAGGATTTAATAAAATACCAAAAAAAAAAATTCATGAAAGATTCAAATCATTCATAATTCGATAAATCCTATCTATTGGGCACATGAAAGAAGATAATTCATGCTTTAGCTAGTCTTACACACTTGGAAGATTTAAATTTTGGAAGTACGTTGAAGAACTCACTAGATTCTCTTGAAATTCTTGCTTTTTTCCTCTTGAAATCCTGTTCTAAGTCTTCATGAGAATGTATTTGAGCGTAATCAGGTTGAATGATGATGTTTAGGGACTTCATTAGGGTAAAATCGTCGAGTTTAGGCTTTGAACGGGTGAGAAAAGACTAAAATAATCCTTCTTAAAAAGTTGCCCAAGTCATCGACGGGACAATCTGTGGTCCGTAGAAGCACATTCATAGTAGCTAGGATGGATTTATGGGACCTAGAACTCATTCTATGGGCCGAAACTATGACCAGTAGAAGCTTCTATGATTCCTAGTTGGGTTCGTAGAGTTTGGGACCCAAAAACTAACTTGGAAAAACTTTTCACAAGGCTGAATTTATGGGTCGTCAACACATCTACTACTCGTAATCCAGAAATCGTAGATGAAGTCCAGAAAACTCTACTCGATAGGGCTTCATTAACATGGTCATAACATTTTATTCCGAACTCCAAATGAGACAATTTTGTTAGCATTGGAAAGAGGATTTAGAGACCTCTAACTCTTTGTATTCTAGGAGATATAGTCACTTGAAGTTGACTCCTTTATGAACTTACACGAAAACTTAGTCGATACAAATTCCTTAGACTTGACTTGATGTAAAAGAACCTTTATGATCGTAGACCACATCTAATATGCTTTAAATACTTAGAAATTGATCTTAACATGTATATACAACTTAAAAGTTATTGGGTCACCTCACTTTTATAATATCGAGTTTCGGCAAGGAAGTTTTTAACGTAATTTCGCACTAGAGGTCCGAATCTATTCCCACACTAAAGGATTGACTTTAAAATCTATGTTCAATTAAGAATCATTTGGTATAACCTTATGAACATTTAAAGAATGGCTCGATCTTAACTAAAAAATTCAGGATATTACGTATAAGCATGACATAAGACACACTAGAATAATACAAAAAATGAAAATATGGAATATAAGTCTCAAAGTATTATTATCATAACAGCTCAATTAAACAAAAAATCTAAGAACAACAATGAAAATAAAGTTGAACATATACTAAGTCTGACAAGCCTCTACTATGTAGATGGGACATAAAACAAACCCTATTTTACTAATATAAATGTCTGAAAGTAAGTCTGAAAAGAAAATAATAGAAACTCATAAATGGTTGTGCTCTCGTAACATGAGGATTCACCACTAATGCTAAGCTAACTAAGAACCTGAACTAGCCTCGACGTAAGAAGAATCGCTGCAATCTAAAATATATATAATATAGATAAAAGTATGCAGTCAGTATCTATGAAATTTATTGAGTACGGACAATATTCTATACATATCATAATAGTAATAACAGAGAAAGGCCTAAAATGCCCTTGAACTATTAGAAATAGTAAAAAAAATACCCTCAATTACTTATTGAGCCTAAAATGTCCGTGTCATCAACCTTTGGGTTCAAAAATGTCCTTCATTAACCTTTTTAGCTCATTTATACCCTTGAAACTAACCACCCTCTCTTTTTTTCTTTTTTTTTCTTAAAAAAATTATTTATTTTGTTTTATTTTCTTATGGAATAAAATAAATCTCCATCTCTATTAGATTTCTTTCCATAATTTATCCAAATTGAAATAATGTATCTCTTTAAGGATCAAAGTGATTCTTTTAAAAAATGATTTATTAAAATAATTAACCGATTTAACTTTCTAAAAAAAGAAAACTTTTTTAAAACATATAAAGTTAATGAAAACATAAGTTTTTAATTTATCCTAAGAGTAAGTTTTTGTTTTTTTTCTAATGTTCTATTAGAAATAACGAAAAACTATTCAAAAGAGTAAGTTTTTGTTTTTTTTCTAATGTTCTATAAGAAATAACGAAAAACTATTCAAATGTTAATAAATCGCTTTGTTCCTTAAAACATTAATTATTTTGTCCATATAAAATACAAGTATGTGTAGATTTTTTTAAAAAATTCAAAATATGTATTGTTTAACTTTAGATTTTTTAAGAGAGTTTTTTTAAAGATTTTTTTTCATAATTTATTAAATGCAAAAAATCATATCTTCTTCATGGCCCTAATTTTTTTTATTTATAAAAAAACTACTGTAAGACCACTAGTTTATTTTTTAATCACATTTTTCACATATTTTGTCTAAATCATAACCCCAAAACAAACTTTAAAAAATAAAAAAAAATTATAAGATTTTTTCTTTGGTAAAAAAGAAATTGAGGATGAGGGTTTACTTTATTGCATAATATAAGAAAATGAAACATAATAAACATTTAAAAAAGAAAAAAAAAAGAGTCGTTAGTTTCAAGGGTATAAGTGAGCCAAAAAAGTGAATGGAGAGCATTTTTTGACCCAAAGATAGATGATAGGGGCGTTTTAGGCCCAATGGGTGTATAGAGGGCATTTTTATACCATTTTTAATAGTTTGAGGGCATTTTGGCCCTTCTCCATAATAATAATTTGATAAATCTGAAACTGATACTACAATGAGCAGATAAAAAGTATCATAAAACTGATAATTGAAATATATGAAATAACTGAATTAACTAATACCCAGTCAATGCAAAATTATGAGAATCAAATCATAAACTAAGTGATCAAAATTTAAAAAAAAAATTCCATAATGAGACACCACTAACCGACATATAACCATGCGAGTTACAACATTGAGGATGGTGCATTGTCCCAATAAAAAGGGCCTAATATGCTTGCCAAGGCATAAAGGCATGTACTAGATGGAATCACTAGCTAAGCAAAGTCAAGCCTCTACTAACAGGTGACATAGGTATGGATTATGCCTGAACTAATGGGTGGCGTACCAAAAAGTCATGCCTCAACTAATGGGGACCCTTCATATCCTACAGTGGCACATAGTTTTGGATCAGAAGAATTGCTACTAAAGCTCTCAAGCCTCTTTTATTGGGTGAGCCTTTATCCTTAGAACTGCTTGGTGTTAGGTAAACGCGCAATAAGAATAGTCATGCATAATCATAAGCATCATCTTTGAAATGGTAAGAATCTAGCAATACCAAATTATTTGCAAAGCTCGTAGTGACAGAATAGCTCCGTAAATCATGATTTTATAACATATAACATATTCATGAAGACACTTATCGAATGTATCAAAACAATGAAGATCTTTCATAATGAGAATGCTTCAATAGGAAGCAAACTAGATTTCATGGAAATATCTTAGTAATTGCTCAAAAGCATCATAATCTCATACTTTTTTTAAATCATATGCATGCATGTTAACTTGGTTGAAATTCATAATCACATCTTACTTGCATGGTATGAGTTTTTAGTGTCTTTGTTCTGCGTTTTTGTTGATTTGTTTGCTCATTTCATGTGAATCAGGTCCTCATCTATAAAGGAACCTAGTGCTTTAATTTGAATCTTGTCTCTATGGTTTCAATCCATAGCTAGATTTAGCCAGGACGGGATCTTGAAGTCTAGACTAATCTGAGTAGATTAGTTTAGTGGGCAACAAAGGTGTTGCTTAGTAAGGACTTTCATTATCTTTGTAAAGGGGGAAAGGGGATTAAGAGGTTAATCCTTTAAATTTCAAGAGTTTGTAATTGTTGGTGCTCCTTAAAGCTAATGAATCTGTTCTGAAATCATGTGAGACAGGTCATGATTTATACTCCCTTGAGCAAGGGGTTTTTTCACGTAAAATACTGACGTCTTTTCTTTACTGTCTTTATTAGTTTCTGTGATAAGGGACATAATCCTTTACAGTAGTTGACTAGTGCAGCCCATCAAAGTTTAATTTAAATTCCATTTTGAGAACAAGTACCTAGCTATGCATGTTAGTGATGGCATAAATTAAGAGATGTGACGTAAATGAAACTTATGCTTATTATGGCATAAGAGATTGGGACATATCTCCGTTGAGAGGATTAAATATGTTAGAAAGGGATGTTACACTTTTCTAACTTTAGAAATTGCATTGGGGATTAATATGTTAGAAATGGACATATAGATATCTAGGGACCATTTAGTCTCCTTGTTTTGACGGTCAAAGATATTTACAGATACGTTTGCTATTCAAAAAGTCCGAAGCACTAAATATTTTCGAGACGTTTAAGGTGGAAGTAGAACAGCAGAGAAGAGAGAAAGACAAAGATCGTAAAATCTGACAAGAGTGATGAGTGGTATGATAGGTACACGTAAAAGGTACAGTTTCCTAGTCATTTTCTAAGTTCTTGTTCGACATTCATTACCAGACACATCACAATACAATAGTGTGGCTGAAAGAAGAAACATAATGTTTATGGATATGATAAGAAGTATGATCAGTGTTTCAATAAAAACCACTGCATATATCCTAAATAGGGTCCCATAAAAGGCGGTCTCTAAGGCCATTGCATGTTTACCATCTTCGAATCTAAATATATGTCTATTAGTAATATATTTCCCAAGTGGAATTCTCATTCAGACGTATTTAATTTGAATTTAGTGTTTCCTACCAGTAAGTGATTTTTTTTTTAATTTAGCAGCAGCTGCCATTTGAGGAAGAAAGAAGAAGAATCAGGAATCTTATTGAAGATTTCTTGGATGGCTTGAAGAAAATAAGGAATGAGTTACATGCTTCAAAATTGGATGACTTTGAAAAGCTAAGAATGGAACTGAGATTCCTAAGAACATTTGTCCTGTTTGGGAATTCGAGTTTGGATGACTTTTATATCAGGATGTCCCGGGTGAATATACAAAAGTTTCGTCAACTTATTTGGTCACTTTTCTATGAAGATGAAGATGAAGATGAAGATGAAGATGAAGATGTAGATGAAGATGAAGATGAAGATGAAGATGTAGATGAAGATGAAGATGAAGATGAAGATGAAGATGAAGATGATCTAAACTTAAGGATATACGACTTGAAATGTCTCGCCCCTCAGCTCCTGGAAGAGATAGAAAGTTATCTGAGTTTGGAGAATGATTATGTAGCCACGACGACAGAGGAGAAAATGTTTGAATACAGGGAAAGCATATTCAAACATCTTTATGATCTACCAATGTATTGTTCTAATTTGCTTCTCCCCCTGATGAGTGAATACAAGATTCTTCGGGAAGTATGCAGACATCTCAGAGATTTCTATGGGATGGAATGCATCTCAGTCAACAAAACAAGAACTGAGTATCTCTATCCTCGCTACCAAATGATACTTGATAGAGTAACACAATTCTGTTTTGATCTTTGGACTGGAAAGCGTAAAGAAGAAATTGGGGATTTTCAATATTTCAAAGAGTATGATGTCTCTCAATGCTCTTCCAAGATTGCTTCTCTACTTATCGACATAATCCCTCTTGAGCTGGATGTTCTATACATTTGTACTTCGAAGACCAAGAAACAACCAAGGTCAACAGAACTAAATGGATGGATTAAGCAAATTCTGGAAGCATCTCCAAGGATTCTCCAAAATTATCTGCTTCTTCTCCAAGGGCGCATGGAAGGTGTGCTAGCAGTCAACTATGCTCCAACTCAAGGCATTAATGTCATGATGGAGTTCCTATTGATCTTTCTCACCGATATACCAAAGCGCTTTATCCGTCGAGAAAAATTGAATGATATGTTGGCACACGTTGGTGTACTTACAAGGAAGATATCCATTCTGGTGAGCAAGCTGTTGGAGGAGAGCTCTGAGACTAATATCAATGAAGCAGAATTTTCAGCTCCAGACTTGTGGCAAGAAATTGAACGAATGAAGGGAGATATCAGACAGATTTTTTTGAAAGCTCCAGACTCATATCGACTCTGCTTCCGTACGGATGATGGTTTCCTCTTCCTGAATCTTCTACTCAGACATTTAAATGATTTGCTCATTTCCAATGTCTATTCGGTTGCTCTGATAAAGAAAGAAATTGGGATGGTGAAAGAAAGCCTCGAATTCCTAAGATCAACTTTCGGGAAAGTCAGGCAAACATTGGATGACAGTGGAGTAGTTAAAGATTGTTGGGTGCGTGCTTTAGAGGTGGCATATGAGTCAGAACATGTCATTAATTGCATTCTTGTCAGAGATAAAGCTCTCCCGCATCTCATCTTCTCACTTCCGAGTGTCACTGATAAAATCAAGCTTATTGTGGCAGAAGTCACCAGTTTACAGCTGGAGGATAAGAATGGGGATGACGCCCTTGATGCAAAGTCTTCTGACGAGCCAATTGAGTCAACCTCATCATCTTTTGTTGAGATAACAGTAGGTCATGAGGAAGAAGCAGACTGGATCATTCACCAACTCCTTGATGAACATGAATCCGAGCTTGATGTCATTTCGATTGTCGGAATGCCAGGACTTGGCAAAACTACTCTGGCCAACCAAGTGTATAAAAATACATTAGTTGATAATCATTTCAATGTTCGTGCTTGGTGCACTGTTTCCCAAAAGTGTAACAAGTCAAAGGTATTGCGGGAGATTCTTCAGCAAGTTACTGTCTCGAAAGAAAAAGAAAGTGAGGAAGACCTTGCTGAAAAGCTACGAAGTGCACTACTCGATTACAGGTACCTGATTGTCTTGGATGATGTGTGGGATATTGCAACAGCGGAGATGTTAATTGCATGTTTTCCAAAGGTTAAGAGAGGAAATAGAATTATCTTAACTAGCCGAAGTAGTAAGGTAGGTTGGCAAGTTAAATGCCGTAGTGATCCACTCCACCTTCAACTTTTAAAACCTGAAAAGAGTTGGGAATTATTCGAAAAAAGGATATTTGATTATCAAGGAGGCTGCCCTGATGAACTGTCCGATATTGGACACCAAATAGTTGGGAAATGTCAAGGGCTTCCTTTGGCTGTTGTTTTGATTGCTGGAGTAATTCTTAGAGGAAGGGAAGGAAAGAAACAGGAAAAGGAAAAGGATTTGTGGCTTAAGATTCAAGATAATCTGGATTCCTTTATTTCGACCAATAACAATTTGCAGATGATGAAGGTTATGCAATTAAGCTATGACCATTTACCGTCCCACCTGAAGCCGTTGTTGCTTTACTTTGCAAGATCTCAAAAGAACAAACGGACTGCAGTATCTAAGTTGATGCAGTTGTGGGTGGCTGAAGGGTTGGTGGATCGTGATATACCACCCAAGGGTACTCAAAGTGACTTGGATACTTTAATTTCTAGTAGCCTGGTAATGGTGGATCATGTCCCCCGCGAAAGTGATCAGCATTTCACTGAGAAGGTTTGCTATGTGCATGATGTTGTGCATGATTTTTGTTCAGTAAAAGCCAAAAAGGAAAAGTTTTTGAAGTTAATCAATTCAGATGCTCCATATCATGCTTCGGATTTCCTACACCGTCGTCTAACCATTCTTACTGAAGAGGGCCAACTCCACAAAAGATGTACTGTTTTGTTCAATTCTAATAAGTCTTCAGCTGGAAGTAAGAATCTCATATCTTTGAAAGTGAGCGGTTCGATTGATAACTCCAGCTATATCTGTCACACAAGACACTTGAGACTTCTCAGAGTGTTGCAATTGGGTAACAATGTTGTGGGAGAGTCTTTAGCGGAAGAAATAGGCTCCCTATTTCATTTGAGGTTCTTAAGGATTCAAGCTGATCTAAAAGCTATCCCAATGTCATGGGTGAACCTCCAGAATCTGGAAACTCTGTTGATTGAAACTAAGGAATTTCCCATCATTGTACTACTGCCCAGAATTCTCAAACTATCAAAGCTAAAACATGTGAGCATTGAGATGAGTTCTTTCTTTCAAGTGGGCCATTTCTGGGACCTTATTACGGATCAACCAAGCAGAATATTGGAAGCTGAGAGTTCAAAGTTAGAAGACTTGACAACGTTGTCCCATGTTCTTATCTCATATGCTGAAGGCACAAATGCTCTGGACAAGTTCCCAAGTCTTCAGCACCTTCATTGCACCATCAAGGAACCGATAGATCCTCCTACAGACGGCGATTGGTTTCCCAAGCTTGATGTCCTTACAAAACTTGAATCACTTATTGCAAGATACCTGACGGCCAGGCCTGCTTATTACTACAATTATGATCCTGAGTTAAAAGACAAAATCCCACCTCCCAAAGAATATCACTTCCCTAATAGCTTGAAAGAGTTACAGTTGTATGGTTTTCCAATGAGACCTGCTTTGTTTTCAGCAATCGCGGCATTGCCTGAGCTTGAAATTCTGGAGATTATCGACTGTCATTTCATGGAGAAAAAGTGGGATGCTAGTGAGGACATCTATCAAAGTCTTAAGACTTTGAGTTTGCAATCTGCCCAATTTTCTGAATGGGAAGTTGAGGGAGAAACTTTTCCCAAGCTCGAGGAATTAATACTAGAACATTGTTACGAGCTTACGGAGATCCCTTCTGCATTTGTGGATATAGAAAATTTAAAGTCCATTCGCGTGGTTCAAATTAGCAGTGACCTTGGAGATTCAGCCATGGAGATTAAGAAATATGTAGAAAAGATCACAGGAGAGGGCAGACTTCATGTTCATATATCATCTGGGTATGATAACTCAAGTGAAGAAGAAGAGGAAAAAGAAGAGGATAAAGAAGAGACTCAAGAAGAGGTAATTAATTTCTCACATCTTCTCACATTAATCTAAATTCATTAATTAGTAACAGGTAATTAATTAATTTCTTACATCTTGACCCTTCAATCTTCATTTTGATTTATCGTTTGCTTGTTTTCATCATCATATATAATTTGCAGACTTCCCAAACTAGTAGGATAGTGAGGCGATACGGAAGGCGAGGTCATATAGTACCTGATTCCTCAAGTGAAGAAGAAGAGGTAATTAATTTCTTACATCTAGTTTTTCATTTTGATTTATCGATATCACTCATGCGCATAGTGGGAGCTTTAGTACACCGGGTTTGCCCTTCTTTCCTTCTTACTAACTAATCGCTTGTTTGTTTGTTTGTTTTCATCATCATATATAATTTGCAGACTGCCCAAACTAGTAGGATAGTGAGACGATACGGAAGGCGAGGTCATATAGTACCTGATTCCTCAAGTGAAGAAGAAGAGGTAATTAATTTCTTACATCTAGTTCTTCATTTTGATTTATCTATATTACTAATGCGCATAGCGGGAGCTTTGTGCACCGGACTTGCCCTTCTTTCGTTCTTACTAATTAGTCGCTTGTTTGTTTGTTTTCATCATCATATATACTTTGCAGAATGCCTAAATCAGTAGGATAGCAGAAGTACAAGATTGGGGGCCTAATTTCTTAAGTGAAGCAGAAGAGGTAACTAATTTCTTAGTCATAAAATTGCTGCATATCTTGTTTCACTTCAACTTATACTAACTGTAATAACAACTTTTGTTGGATGGCAGATCTAAACTTGGTTTAGAGATCCAAAGACCATTTATCATTCCTATTGCAGAAAAAATGTATTGGGATAACACTCAAATTCATTTACTTCAATTCACTATTCGAAAGGCGAGATGTTGGAACTAATTTAGTTTCGATTATGTTGTCTCTTTCATTATCCTGGATCTAAACCTAAAATTTGAATGTTTCTATTTTTTTTTTCTGTGTGCAATGTTATGGTTGAGGTTGAATCACGTTGAGATAATATCCATTATTTTGTTGCCTTTTTCTTTGTTAAAACAAGTTTTATGGTCCATTAAAGAAGCTATCTTAGTATATTTTAGCACATCTCAAATATAATAACAACTTGAACAGCAGATGAACAGCAGATGGTACTCCAAAAATCATCAACTATTATAATCGTCCAAGCACCATCTGATGAACCTCGAAAAATCAACTCAAATATAAAAAAAAATTTGAATGGTATTGCGGTCAATCAATATTCGTATTCATGCTTGAAGAATTTATACGACAAACACACAAGATCATTGAATATTGTTTAACTAGTCAACTAGTGCAATTACATATATATAAACACGAATTACACTGAAATAGCCACAGTCTAAAATTGTACCTTGTTACAGATTTTGTTCCAACACTTTTGGAGAAGAAACCTTCAAAGAATCTTCATAGGAACTTCCGAGTATTGAGGAGAAAAGAGAAGGAGAAGAAGAACAGAAAAGTGATGTTACTTTTCTTCTGAATTTTTTTTTTTTATAATTCTAAAGGGACACAACTTTTCAATTAGTTGTGTCTCTTCTTTTTTCTTAATAATTATATAAATATAATAAATATATATTATTTAAATATTAATATGAATATGGGTTAACCCACATGGATGACCCAATTCAAATTTCTTCATCACCCACTCATACAGTGGGTCAACTCTCATTCTTATTCTGTAACATTCATATGTACGACTAGACCGTGTGACTAGTGCATACTTCGAGAGCTTCGTTGCTATATATTTGTTAGGAATATACAGTATCACAATCAATGAAACGTAGAGTAGATAACAGTATACAGTACCCTAGATTATTTATCACATTCATATCTCTCATTATCTGTTTTCTTAATTTTGAGTTTATCGTTATGTATTAGTCTCACAGACAAACATAAATGACGTCAATGAACACAATTGATGTGATAATATCCAATGATTTTCCTCATCTCATGAATCTCTCAATCTCAACGTGATATGCTTTTCTAGAAATGTTCTGCCAGATCGAATCAAACATGATCTCTTGGCAACAAACTAAGATAGCAAGCACCAAATAGAATCTCAAGAAACTGATTTAAGTCATGAGGGTACAATATAAAAATTACTTATAATTTTCAAGGCTTCACACGATAACAAGTAGAGACTAAACTTGTATCGCCCTTATGGGTCACTTTATGCATACATGGTATGAAATATGTATCACAGTATTAACTCCTTTCCCATGGAGTCTATATCCTTTATTAATTAAATACTATGCAGATAATAAGATAGACAACTCATGTCTAAATTAGAGTTCACAAATCTACTCATTATTTATCCTTCAGAACTCATATTTGGCATTAAAAACAGACTAACTCATTTTAATCACACATGATTAAATACAAATTAGCATACGACACTTTAGTTATAAACTTTCAGCTCTCTCATTATCGTCACTTCTGACAATAATTAGCTTATAAATGTCTCATCTCTACTTGTCACTGTGATAATAAAGGCGATTGCCTGTGTGAATAAACCAATCTTTTATCTTTTCGACATACTTTTTATCTTTAGAATTTTATGTACACTACATAAAAAAATAATATACGTATCTGAACCAACAAAAAGAAAAATTAGGCATTAAATCAACATTAACTTCAATAATGTGAATTTACATGAACATGTCTGAAAAAATAAAAATAAAAATACATCAGCATCTACGTAAACCAATGACTTCACATGTCTTTCATAAGCATCATATGTATGGGATTCGTTAAGGTATCTGCTATCATTTGATGTGTAGATATGTATTTTATGTTCACTTTCATTTGTGCTACCATGTCTCTTACAAAATTATACTTTATGTCAATATGTTTCATTTTTCCATGGTACTTTAGATCTTTCGTGTAGGCTATTACAGCCTGACTATCACAATTGATTGCGACAGGCTCAACAACATTGTTATCTATACCCAAGTGAACCAGAAAATGCTTAAGCCAAACAGCTTCTTGCACAGCAGATGAAAGCGCAACAAACTCAGCTTCCATAATGGACAAGGCTATGCATGATTGTTTCTTGCTACTCAATGATATAGTGCCATTATTAAGCAAGAATGCATATCCAGAGATGGATTTCTTTCATCTAAATCTCCTCCCCAATCAGCATCTGTGTAGCCTTTGAGTTGCAGATCCTTTCCTTAATAACATAAGGAATAGTCGATTGTGCCTTTAAGATATCTCAATATCCTTTTAACTGTTTTCCAATGTTGTGGTCCTGGATCAGATTGATATCTGCTAACTAACCCAACAGCATAACAAATATCTGGCCTAGTACACAATAACTATCATACAAGAAAATTGTAGAAGCCTTCTATTAGGTCCCTCGTCTGCAGCAGATGTATCTTCTTACACAACGAGCCAAGAGAGAGCTTTTTAACACAAGAATATTCAATTGTGTATATGCCTAAAAAACTTAAACTTATTCCTTGGACAAGCTCCTTTTATACTATCCTCGATGCAGTGTATGGACCACTTGTCCTTCAGTACAGTTCTGATAGACATTTCACCAAACACAACAACTTTTGTACCAGTTGTATTCCATGTTCACTCAGCAAAGCAGTCCGCTAGCGTACCTGGTTCTTGACTCAGTTTGTTAATGATCAAAATGTTTAAAAGTCATATACTTAACAGTTCCCCAAAAGTATAATAAGTCAAAGGTGTTGGGGGAGATTCTTCAGCAAGTTTCTGGGTCGGAAGGAAATAGTGAGAATGACGTTGCTGAAAAGCTACGAAGAGCACTACTCGATAAAAGGTACCTCATTGTCTTAGATGATGTGTGGGATATTGCTACAGGGGAGATGTTAATAGCATGTTTTCCAAAGGTTAAGATAGGAAGTAGAATTATTTTAACTAGCCGAAGTAAAAAGGTAGGTTTGCAAGTTAAATGCCATAGTGATCCTCATTTTAACACATAAAAAAAGTTGGGAGTTGTTCGAAAAAAGGGTATTTGGAGAAGGAAGCTGCCCTTCTGAACTGTCAGATGTTGGACACCAAATTTTTGAGAAATGTAAAGGTCTACCTTTGGCTCTTGTTTTGATTACTGGAGTAATTGTTAGAATGAAAGAAAATAAAAAAGATTTGTGGCTTAAGATTCAACATAATTTGGATTCCTTTATTTCTGCCAACAACAATTTGCCGATGATTAAGGTTATGCAATTGAGTTATGACCATTTACCATACCACCTGAAGCTGTTGTTGCTTTACTTTGCAAGATCTCAAAAGAGCGAACGAACTCCAGTCTCTAAGTTGATGCAGTTGTGGATGGGCGAAGGGTTTGTGGATCATATCCCATCAAAGAGTAATTTGGAGGAAGCAACTCAAAGTTACTTGAATGATTTAATTTCCAGTAGCCTGATAATGGTGTAGCCCCTGCGAGAGTAGTCGGCCTATTTCTGTTACGATCAAGGTTTGCTATGTGCATGATGTTGTGCATGATTTTTTACAGTAAAAGCCACAAAGGGAAAGTTTTTCAAGTTAATTGATTCAGGTGCTCCATTTCATGCTTCAGACTTCCTACACCATCGTCTAACCATTCACACTGACGACAGCCAACTTCAGAAAAGATATGTTTTGTTCAATTCTAATAAATCTTCAGCTGGTAGTAAGCATCTCATATCTTTGAAAGTGAGCAGTTCCCTTCGTGACCCCAGTTATTTCTGTCATACAAAAGACTTGAGACTTCTTAGAGTGTTGCAACTGGATAACATTATTCTGGAAGATTTGTTAACAGAAGAAATAAGCTCCCTATTTCATTTAAGATTCTTACGGATTGAGCCTCATGGTGCAAAAGTTATCCCACTGTCGTGGTTGAACCTCCAGAATCTGGAAACTCTGTTTATCAATACGGGATATTCCACCATGGTATTATTGCCTAGAATATGCAAACTATTGAAGCTTAGACATGTGAACATTGCCATTAGTGTTGAGAAGAAGAAATACAAGCTGATGTAATTAGCTTGCTAATCAATACTAAGCATAGTTAGTTAGAGTTAAGTAAAGTAGTTAGGAGGTGGTTATTGATTAGTTAGAGAAGTGGACAGCTGTACAATTCTCTTAGAAGGTATATATATACCTTCATACACGTGTAACAGATGATAAGAAATATAGAAACTTGCTTCCTTTCTCTCTCAATTTCCTTTCTTCTCCTTCTTCCTCACTGCGTTAGTCATGGCTGCCAGTAGAGTTAACATGGTATCAGAGCACCGGTCCAACCTCTAAATTCAGCTTTGAGAAGCTGCAATTCAGCTAGGATTGGTTTACAGAAGAAGAAGAATGGCAAGAGAAGGAGTGCCAGAGGTTCCAAATTCAGCAGATTCAAGGAATTTCAGCAGAAGCGAGATTGATCATAACCATCCCTTATATCTTCACCCAAACGACACTCCAGGTAGCTCTCTAGTCTCTATTCAGTTAGTAGGATCCGAGAATTATGCATTGTGGAGTAGATCCATGACATTAGGTCTACTTGGAAAGAGTAAATTAGGCTTTGTTGATGGAAGATATACCAAAGACAAGTTTGAAAACTCATTGCATGAGCAGTGGGAAAAGGTTAATGCAGTGGTCCTTTCATGGATCATGAACTCAGTTGCAAAAGACCTATTAAGTAGCATCATATATGCATCTAATGCTCACAAAGTTTGGCTAGACCTAAAGGAAAGATTTGATAATATAAACGGGTCAAGAATCTTTTACCTACATAGAGAAATTGCAACTCTGGTTCAAGGAACTCTATCTGTAGCAGAGTATTTTTCAAGGTTGAGAGTTATGTGGGATGAGTTTGATGCCCTCATGCCCTGCCCTGGTTGTAGCTGTCCTGAGTCCAGAAACTATGCTCAGCATTTTGGTTACCAAAGACTCCTTCAATTCCTTATGGGATTGAATGAGACGTATGCTCAGTGTAGAAGTCAAATTCTCATGATGTCTCCTACTCCTACACTGAACAAGGCCTATTCTATGGTTATCAATCATGAGAGTCAAAGATCCATAGGCAATAGTGCATCTATGGTAAGTGATTCTCTTGAAGGTGCTGTGTTCTTCAGTCAGAAGGGAAGTATCAACAGGAATAAAGGAGTAATTACTGGCTCCTACACCAGTAGTAACTCAGAAGGACACTCAAACTCAACTGGAAGCTCAAGTAATAAAGGCATATATTCTAGTCATCCCAGGCCTCAGAAGAAGTCATCTGTGGTATGTGATTACTGTGGCTATAATGGTCATACCAAGGAAAGCTGTTACAAACTCATTGGGTATCCTCCAGACTGGTCCAAAAATAGAAGGGAAGGACTGACTCAATATGCTAATCATGTGGAAAACAGTCAAGAAAAGAATTGTTTTACTACTCAGGATCATACTGGTTCTCAAGCTAGTCCATCTCAACTACCACCTTACTTCACTCAGGAACAGTATCAACAGATTATTCAAATGCTGAACAAAGGTAATGAAGCAAGTGATCAGACTTCAAAGGCAAATGCAGGTACTATGACATATTTGCACTCTAATACTACTCAGTCAAAATGGATAATAGATTCAGGAGCCACAAATCATATGACATCCAGTATTGAGTTGCTGCATGAATTTACCAGACTACCAGATCAGGAAAATAGTTATGTACATCTACCTACAGGTGGTGAAGTTCAAATCACTCACAAGGGAAAGTCACAAGTTCTTAATGATCATCTGATTTCTAATGTTCTATTCTTACCAGAATTCAAATGCAATCTACTATCCATCTCTAAGCTAACTAGGGAATTAAAGTGTTCAGTAAACTTCTTCCCTGACTTCTGCATATTCCAGGATCTCTACACTGGATTGGTGAAGGGGATTGGTAAGGAAGAACAAGGCCTATACCTCCTCAAAGGAAACTCAACCACTACTCAACCTACTCACTGTACAGCAAATCAAGCAAGTAAACCATCTATAAACTCTACATCAAGTAGTCTTTGGCACAAAAGACTTGGTCATGCTCCTCTAGAAATAATCAGAAGGCATCCAAGTCTCCAACAACTTGTTCCAGAAAAGCAGACATGCACTGTTTGTCCACTTGCAAAACATACTAAACTTCCTTTTACTACAAGTACCACTACTACACACTCTATCTTTGCATTACTTCACTGTGATATTTGGGGACCATATAAAGTTCCCACTCATAGTAACAAGAGATATTTTGTTACTATAGTAGATGATTTTTCTAGATATACTTGGTTGTTCCTTATTCATTCAAAGTCTGAAGTTCTTGTTGTCCTAAAAGATTTCATTACTAGAATGAACAACTATTTTTCTGTTTCTGTTAAGACTCTCAGAACAGACAATGGTTCTGAATTTCTCAGTAATGAGTTTAAATCTTTGATATCTCACTTTGGAATTTTACATCAAACTTCTTGTGTCTATACTCCTCAACAAAATGGGGTGGTTGAAAGAAAACACAGGACAATCCTACAGGTTGCTAGAGCCTTAAGATTTCAGTCTGCTATGCCCTTAAAGTTTTGGGGAGAGTGTGTGTCTACTGCTGTGTATCTTATGAATAGAACTCCTTCTAAACTTCTCAAGTTTATGTCTCCTTTTGAGCTGTTATTCAGATCTCCACCCTCCCTTACTCATTTAAAAGTCTTTGGGTGCTTAGCCTATGCTTCATGTACTAAATCATTAGATAAATTTGCAGCAAGAGCAATTCCTAGTACATTCATGGGCTACTCTTCTACAAAAAAAGGCTATGTCCTATATGATATACATTCCAATTCCTTCTTTATAAGCAGGAATGTTGTATTCTTGGAATCAATATTCCCCTTTCAACATCTAAGATCTACTGGTACCCCTCTCTTTCCTGTTCTGGATCTTGCTCCTATTTCAGATTCATATTACTCTCCAAACTCTTCTTCTGAGTCTGTTCCAAGTGAACCTATCAATACCATCCCCTCTATCAGTTCCATCCAGGAGGAGTTAATAACCACCTCACCTGGTTCACAATCCATTCCTACTCAGCAAACAACCATTACATCTCCTATTCCACCCAGAAGATCATCCAGAGCTAAACATCCTCCTATCTGGATGAATGATTTTATCACAACATCTTCTACTCACTCATGTACTTACCCTATGTCTTCCTTTGTTACATATTCTCATCTCACTAACTCCTATCAACTAGCCCTTGCTGCTTATTCCTCCATCACAGAACCAACTACATTCTATCAAGCTTCTCAGGACCCAGCTTGGGTTCAAGCCATGCAATCTGAAATTGCTGCATTAGAAGAGAACAAAACCTGGTCCATAGTTGATTTGCCAACAGGTAAAACACCCATTGGATGTAAATGGGTATACAAAGTGAAGTACAAAGCATCAGGAGAAGTGGAAAGGTATAAGGCTAGACTAGTAGCTAAGGGATATAGCCAAAAGGCTGGTCTAGACTATTCTGAGACTTTCTCTCCTGTTGCAAAGATGGTTACTGTCAGGACCTTAATTGCACTTGCTGCATCTTCTCAGTGGGTTATTTACCAGATGGATGTTCATAATGCATTCTTGAATGGTGATCTACTTGAAGAAGTATATATGCTTGTCCCTGAGGGGTTTGCCAGACAGGGGGAGAATCAGAAAGTCTGCAAACTTCACAAGTCCCTTTATGGCCTAAAACAGGCTCCTAGACAATGGAACAGGAAGCTTACAGATGCACTATTAAACATGGGGTTCAATCAAAGTCACTATGATTACTCACTGTTTACAAAAACAGTTGGTAAAGAAATTGTGATTATATTGGTATATGTTGATGACTTGCTGATTACTGGAAGTAGTCAAGATCTTATAGAAAAGGCCAGGAAAGACTTGCAGCATAATTTCAAGATGAAAGACCTTGGAGAATTAAAATTCTTCTTAGGAATTGAGGTGGCAAGGTCACAGGAAGGGATAGTAATGAGTCAAAGGAAGTATGCACTTGAATTGGTATCAGAAGTAGGACTCAGTGGAGGAAAACCAGCTGCAACACCCACTGAGCCAAATCAGAAACTAACTTCAACAGAATATGATAAATATGTACCAATCAAGGATGAAAATGAGGATAAGGAAATGAATGATCCTACAACCTATCAAAGACTGGTGGGAAGACTACTCTATCTAACTATGACAAGACCTGATATATCATTTGTTGTACAGGTGCTAAGTCAATATATGCACAAACCTAAAAGGTCACATATGGAAGCTGCACTGAGAGTGGTTAGATACATCAAGGGAACACCTGGTTTAGGCTTGTTTATGCCTGCCAAGAGTTCAAATCAGCTTCAAGCTTTTTGTGACTCTGATTGGGGTGCTTGTGTAGAGACCAGGAGGTCTGTTACTGGGTACATTGTAAAGCTTGGAGGAGCATTGGTGTCCTGGAAATCCAAGAAACAAGAAACCATCTCCAGAAGCTCAGCAGAGGCAGAGTTCAGAAGTATGGCTACTTGTACTGCAGAGATTATCTGGCTGACTGGATTGCTGAAAGAATTGGGGGTTAAGCTTCAACAACCAACTCATCTAATGTGTGATAGTAAGGCTGCCATCCAGATTGCAGCAAATCCCATCTTCCATGAAAGAACAAAGCACATTGATATTGATTGCCATTTTGTGAGAGAAAAAATTAGTCAAGGCATGATCAAGACCAGTCATGTATCAACAAAGGAGCAACAAGCTGATATTCTGACTAAAGGGTTAGGAAGGACAGCACATGAGTATCTGCTAAACAAGTTAGGGATGAAGAATTTGTTCAAGCCATCAGCTTGAGGGGGAGTGTTGAGAAGAAGAAATACAAGCTGATGTAATTAGCTTGCTAATCAATACTAAGCATAGTTAGTTAGAGTTAAGTAAAGTAGTTAGGAGGTGGTTATTGATTAGTTAGAGAAGTGGACAGCTGTACAATTCTCTTAGAAGGTATATATATACCTTCATACACGTGTAACAGATGATAAGAAATATAGAAACTTGCTTCCTTTCTCTCTCAATTTCCTTTCTTCTCCTTCTTCCTCACTGCGTTAGTCATGGCTGCCAGTAGAGTTAACAGTTGTTTCTTTGGAGAGGAAGAGGACGCGGACAATATTATGCATCAACCAAGTAGAATATTGGAAGCTGAGAATTCAAACTTGACAACTTTATCCCAAGTTCATATCTCAATATTATGCATCAACCAAGTGATGCTCCGGAGAAGTTCCCAAACTTCAGACCCTTGATTGAATCATCAAGGAACCGACAGATCCTCCTACACACGGTGATTGGTTTCCCAAACTTGATGTCCTTACTAAACTTGAATCACTCCTCGCAACATACCAGAATCTCTGGTCCAATAATTTCTGCATTCAATATCGCGCGGTACTAAACCAAATCCCACCTCCCATTGAATATCATTTCCCTACAAGCTTGAAAGTGTTACGGTTGAATTGTTTTCCCCGATACCTGCTTTGTTGTCAGCAATCGTGGCATTGCCTGAGCTTGAAATTCTGGTGTTAAAGGACTCTCGTTTCAGCGAGGACATGTGGGATGCTAGTGAGGACATCTATCAAAGTCTTAAGACTTTGCGTTTGCTATCTGCCCAATTTTTTGAATGGGAAGTTGATGGAGAAACTTTTCCCAAGCTCGAGGAATTAATACTAGAACATTGTAACGAGTTTTCATCATCAGATATAATTTGCAGACTGCCCAAATAAAAATAAAAATACATCAGCATCTACGTAAACCCATGACTTCACATGTCTTTCATAAGCATCATATACTATGAGATTCGTTAAGGGATCTGCTATCATTTGATGTGTAGATATGTATTTTATGTTCACTTCTTTTTGTACTACCATGTCTCTTAAAAAATTATACTTTATGTCAATATGCGTCGTCTTCCCATGGTACTTTGGATCTTTCGTGTAGGCTATTACAACCTGACTATCACAATTGATTGCGACAGGCTCAACAACATTGTTATATACACCCAAGTGAAACTGAAAACGCTTAAGCCAAATAGCTTTTTGCACAGCAGATGAAAGCGCAACAAACTCAGCTTCCATAGTGGACAAGGCTATGCATGATTGCTTCTTGCAGTTTTTTCGGCTAGGCAAGATTCACAAGTAGACAATTCTACTTTATCTATTGTGCCAAACAGACCTTCTTTGGCTAAGCGATTCATTCTTTGTTGATCAATATGGCCAAGCCTCGCATGCCATGTATTTACATAGTTTTCATAATTAGTCCCGGTTAATGACCTCGAAGGCACTTCTACAATCCATAGAGGGGTCTCGCGGTTTTCTTCCATACGTAGAAAAAATTGACTTTTTGGGCTTCATCTACGAACCAACTCTACAGCTTGTAGATGACTCTATGGACCGTAGATAGAAATTTCGTACATGAGGTTCAGATAGGGGTGAAAAAGTTCTGATTTTCACAAGGGATCTTGACGACCTATAAGATCTTGACGATTATGCCTTTAAGATATCTCAATATCCTTTTAATTGTTTTCCAATGTTGTGGTCCTGGCTCAGATTGATATCTGGTAACTAACCCAACAGCATAACAAATATCCGGCCTAGTACACAACAACTATCAAACAAGAAACTGTAGAAGCCTTATATCAGGTCCGTCGTCTGCAGCAGATGTATCTTCTTACACAAGGAGCCAAGAGAGAGCTTTTTAGCACCAGAATATTCAGTTGTGTATATGCCTAAAAAACTTAAACTTATTCCTTGGACAAGCTTCTTTTATACTATCCTCGATGCAGTGTATGGACCACTTGTCCTTCAATACAATTATGAGAGACATTTCACCAACCACAACAGCTTTTGTACTAGTTGTGTTCCATGTTCACTCAGCAAAGCAGTCCGCTAGCATACCTGGTCCTTGATTCAGTTTGTTAATTATCAAAATGTTTAAAAGCCATATACTTAACAGTGCACTACTCGATTACAGGTACCTGATAATTGTCTTGGATGATGTGTGGGATACTGCAACATTAGTATATAAAAAGTGCATGCTTATACACAAATATGAGCTAGCTAAATCGGGCATAATGTTTTATACTTTCTCAATTTTAATTGTTTATCTAGTTTTGACTTATCACGAAGTTAAATAATAATAAAAAAAAATTTAAATCTTGTGATGCTAAAGATATGTAAAACATATCAAAGTGAATTAATTTTGTCATCTTTATAAATGTATTATGTGAAAATTTGAAATTAAGGAGCTGTCAGCAAAAAAATATTTTTTTTTAAAATGAATTGAAAAGAAAAGAAAGACAAATAAACTGAAACGAAAAAAATAATATTATATATTGAGCTATATGACATAAAAATTTTCTCTAGAGAAAAAAAAAGTATTTGATATAACCAAAATCTAAAATAAGAGAAAGGAAAAGATAAGAAATTAAAGTCATTTGATCTGTATAAACTTTAGTGAACAGAATTATTCGATATTTATGTTATAAAAAAATAATAGATATCTCATGAGCATAGTCAAGATGTTCATAATTTAACTCAATGACCACTAATTAACGAAATAAAGAAGATAAAACTTGTTAATCATTTTAAGCATTATACTTGGACCTAAATAATACATCTATTGATTTTCTAGAAAAAAAAATATTATGTATATAAACACACAAATTTTTTATTTTTATTTTTTACTAAAAATATATAAAACTTTTGTGGTCCACCTCAAGAACAATTTTTTTATTTTTTATTTTTATAAAAAAAAATTCTTATGAGTTGTGATATTATTGAGAAAGAATATGAGGATATGAATGATGGTTATCACTTATCACCAAGTTGATGAAAAATGAGGAAAACAAAATGCCTTAGCTGCCATCCATTATTAAGGAAGTGATCATTTATTCCTTTCACAATTATGTTTAATTCTCTCCAAAGTTTTAAATAAATATATTTGATGAAATAATGATGACAAAAAGTATTAAAACTCATGATTTCTCATTCTTGTGCTTTGTTTTTTTTTTTTTTCTGCCCGATATTCATTGCTCATATTGGAGTTTGACTATATTTTGATTCATGTCATGTAAGGTCTTATTCACGATTCTGAGGGCTCGACCCTGAGATTTCTGATTAAGGAAGAAGTAGTGTCATTCAATATAGTGTCCTTTGGTGATTCTTGTGCTTTGTTAATTCAATGATATTTTCTAATTTTTTTGCATCCCATAAATTCTCTTATCCTCATATTCATTATTTTGTGTTGGAGATTATAGGGAGGCAATGATGACAATATAGTGAGAAATAAAAAAGAAAAGAAACCTTCTTATAGTTAATTTAATAACTAGTAACTAGAAAAATTAAATAGGCAAAGTAGAAGTATAAAAAATCAATTTCCCAAATTGTGATTCCAACCCCCACCCCCCCCCCCCCTTTTTTTTTCTTTTTTTTTTTGTAAATGATCAAATGGATGTAGTAGGATTATGTCAAGATTTAACAAAAAAAGAGAGAATTCAAATTTCCTAGAAGAAAATTATTGTCAAATTGTAACACCTTAATGCATTAGTAAAGTATTATTTGCTTTGAATTAAGTATACACGGCTTTAAAATATGTTACTGATCAAAACATGATTAAGTGTACAGAATTTTAAAATATCTTCTTGTGTACCTAATATCTTTTATGTGTTTATCGATGTGAAATTGACTTAGATTATCATATAACTCCTTAGAAACTCGCTTAATTTGTCCCACCCTACCATCATCATCTCAAAGATGTGACTTTTTTTAAAACTCATTTGAACGATAAAATCTTCTCAACCATCATCTAAGGATGCAATCGGATGTAGCTCTAAAATTAATTTATCAGTCTAATATTATTATCTGTTTTAAGTATATGTTTTGCAGAGTTTAAAATACATAATCAAAATTTAAATATTATTTATTTTCGTAAACTCCATACTAAATCAAAATCAGATAAACAAATCGAGAAGAAAGAAGTATAAAATTTTTCTTCAAATATAAGTTTCTTTTCATATTCACTATGGATCATGATCTTGTTAATCCTCAAAATCACTAATTTATGTGGGGACCCCTCAAAATGTCAAAGGTTACCAACTTGACACGCAAACTTTGATTATTGTCAATTGGGTCCCCATAGAGCAAATCCTTTTTTTGTTAAATTCATTAATTAATTGTTATTTTGAAGTGTATTGAAATGTCACATTTCAAGAAAATACCAAAAAATATTTATCTTATTTAAGGAAGTTTCTTCTCACATATATAAAATCCTAACAAGTACAACATGAAGTTAGCTGGCCTCCAATTGTAAAAGAAACCTCAACAGTATTCCATATATTCGTATTAGTGTTTCGATTAAATTAAAGACAAGTCATATAAAATTTATATTGTAAAAAAAAGTACTTTCGAATGAGATTTTTCTTAATTTTAAATTCAAATTCAAACCTCTAGTAAAAGGAAAAAAAATGAGGAATTTTTATGCATAGTCATTCAAAAATACCTTAATTATGCTTCATAGTTATAGTTTGGGTAGTCGCATTTCGTAACTATAGTTATAGCGGTATTCATATATATATAATTCGCGCAACATTTGTGTACATTTGCATAATTCACTATACAATTGGAAGCTTTTGTATAACATTTGTATAATTCGCTATACAATTCGTGCACAGCGTTTGTATAATTATCTATACAATGTGCAATGTTTGTATATTTCGCTAATACAATTTGATTCGTGCACAGCATTTGTATGAATTGCGCGAATCATACAAAACTCAAATTATAATTATAACTAAATATTTGTCGCGAGCCATAATAAATTCAAATTATAACTATATTAACTAATTAACTAATATTTATTTATTTATCCGCATAAAAAAATTATACTCATTTCATCTAATTTCATTTTCATGAAATTAATGAGGAGTTGGCTTTTGGGAATTCACCATTTCTATTCTTATCCAATATGTAACAATCAATGATAAGTTGGCAACTCTCTATCACTACCTCTTTTTTCGTTTGCTTTCATTTTTGTCATTTCTTTAATTGAGCCACTTATTTAATATTTATTTTTATAATATAATATAATATGTTGATAGTAGAAATAATTTATTTATAAAAAATTATATCAAAATAAATTACTTTAATGTCTATGTTGTGAACTCTGTAAGGGCCTATGGACTAGAAAATGATAAATAAAATTAATTCAATTAAAATTGTAGGGTTGAGTAAAATATTTGAAAGTTTTAGGGTTCTAAGACTATTTTTGTAATTGGTTAAAAAGGACGAGGAGTTATCGAGAATAATTTTACGCATATCATAAGGAAATTATTTGTTTCTCTTATCTTTTTTCTAGAGTCTCGATTTTTTAGCTCCACTCTTATATATCTCTATCCTTATATACTTGTTAATTCAGTACTTTTCATTATAATCGAAAGTTTAAGTGTTATCGCTATAATTTGACTATCAATAATTATAAGTTATTTGGTTACATAAAATGTTGAATACTTTAATATTTAGCCCTAATATTTCTAAGAATCATAATTTGACTCATATATATGTTATTATTTGTATTATGTTAATATATGTTATTGTTTGTATCATTTCATTCCGCGAGATTTCATCAGATATATTTTCGTTCTTTATATTATATGTAAGTATAAAATGAAAGTGCTCAACTTCTTTATTTCTTTGGATCAAAATCTTTAATTAAAAGTAGATAGAGGGATTCCATCAATATAAAGCCATCTTTAAAAGATTTAAATATTGGCTTTTGTGATTTATAGATATCTTGGAAAAGGTTACTAAAAGGGCCTACAAAAATACCTTGATTTTAGAAGAAGAAAAATGGAGTAGGTGAAATTAATGTAGAGAGAACCCTACCATATTAATATCAATTTCTTTATGAAAATAATATAAGTAATTATTATTTTAAAAAAATATATATATTTACCTTTACTTAATAAATGGAGAGAGACTAATATGGTAAAAAAGAAATTGTAAAATTTGAGATCAAAGAATAAATAAGTAAAATTATTCAAATTGTCTTTTTTTAATTAAAGAACATGATGAAAAATTTGATAAGTAAATTGAATAAGATAATATAACATAACTTTAAAAAGAAGAAGTTATTCTCTCCGTCCCTTTTTAATAGTCATATTATATTTTTCAAATATTAATTTGACTAATTTTTAAAGTTAAATTAGATTTTAATTAACTTAATATTTTTAAAATAAACTTTAGCCTTCAAATCTTTTACTTTTAACACATTTTTTTGGAAAAAGAAAAAGTATTTAGCTAGAATATTGACCCAACATTGAAGCCCTTAACTTTGGTGGGAAAATCTTTATAATTTTGGGCACTGCCAAGTGTAATGCTGACATGAAAACCAAAATGCCACGTCATTGTACAACATTAGGGAAAAAAATTATACTTTTTAAAATTACGTATTACGTCAAAACGTGACAAATAAATTAAAATAGAACGAATATTAATTATGTTCACGTCATCTCCACCTCCCCCAACTCAGATTCCTTTTCTCCCAAAATATTTCTCACAGTTTTATATATGTAAGATTGAAGAAGCAGACGCATCGTGATCAACATGTCTGCTTCAATTGCTTTCTTAAACAGTCAAAGGGATGCCTTGGCGAACGCGGACACAAGTGGTGCATTGTTGTCATCAGCTCGTACCATAAGGTGTTAGGTTAAGTCCCACAACGAGCTTAATCCTCGTGTTTAGTTGCCATCGTTGAGTTTGGAACCCCGAACAGACTGCTGCTGATAAGCCGGAGGAAGGTGAGGATGACATCAAGTCATCATGCCCCTTATATTGTCGATTAACGTGCCTACTTCAGTTGTTTGATTTTATTATGTCATTTTTATGTATACATAAAAAATTTATTAATATTATATAAATCAAGATAAAAAAATAATATGTGTTAGACCTGTGGCTCTTATGACTAGTGTGTATATATAAACTTTATTCTTTACTTATTATTGTAAGCTAATTATGGCTTGAAAAAATTGATTCTTTTACACTTTTTTTGGGACCATCATTTATGTAATCGGTGCTTATTTGTGTCTATGTTCAGTTTATATCAATTCTAAAATAATATTGATGAAGGCACAATTAATATTACATATATTTATTCACAAATTAAAATAAAGTAATTAATTAATAAACATTTGTGCTTTAATTTGGTTAGCCATGACAACTTAGTATACTTTACGTATAAAAAAAAAATAGGGTTCACATAAATCTTATATTCATCATTTTTTCTATTCTTTTACAATTTATAGAAATTTATTAAAAAATATGATAATTCAAATACATTAATTCAGTAATCTGGATTTATTAATTCAGTACAAATTTAAAATTTTTAAGTATTGACAGGTAACATTTAAATACAAAGATAATTTAAAAATTAGAATTAATGTATCCAAATTACTTAATTAATGTACTAAAAATTAATAAAATTCATATAAAAAATAAAGTGGCTCCTAAAAAACATAATTTCATAATCAAAATTTGAACTCGAAATATAATTAAGTACGAAAAGATATTTATTTCTTTTGTTTTAATTTATTTATCTGATCTTTATTTTATATGAAATTTTAAAAATAAATAAGATTCTCAAATAATGATAAAAAAAATATGTCATATTATTTTTAAATTTTTAAATCTTATATATATATATCTATCACATTAAAAATTAAAATTAAAGTGTGGTTAATTAAAAAAAGGGGAAAAAAATATATTTCCCATCATTTCTCTCCAATCAAAGCAACCACATAAAAAGAAATTTATTCTTTTTTTGGCTTCTTTATCCACGTGTATGTACCGTGTGTATATTATATCAATCTACTTATATATATATTTTTTACAAGCCACTTAATTTGGAAAAAATAAAAAAAATAATATTCTTTGTCTTTTCTATTTTCCCAAATTCCAACTAATTTATTTGTCCATATATTGTATGAAAAAAATAATAATAAACCTTTTCCCTCTCTTGTTTGCTTATATAATACGACTCTACAAAAATTAAACACCCAGAAAACTCTATAACAAGCTTCAACTTTCTTTATAAAAAAAAATATTTTTTTTAAAAAATGTTGAATTTTCATCTAAATATTTTTATTTTTTGTTCTATTTTAGTATTAGTTTTTGGGTTTTCAGAAAAACTCCAAACATTAACATTTGATGAAGGGTATTCACACCTTTTTGGTCATGATAATCTTATGGTTCTTGAAGATGGAAAATCAGTTCATATTTCTCTAGATAAAAGAACAGGTTTATGTTTTATTTTTCTTGATATTTGTGAGTTTGTCATTAGTTTCTCGAAAACAGACTCTGGTAGAAATGCTGAGCTTTTTTTTGGCTCACGGAAGCTTTAGTGTATCGGACTTAAGTTTTTTTTAGTTTGAGGAAATTAATGAATTAAATTTGCAGGAGCTGGATTTGTGTCACAAGACTTGTACTTTCATGGTTTCTTCAGTGCTTCTATTAAATTACCAGAAGATTACACTGCTGGAGTGGTTGTTGCATTTTATGTAAGTTGAAAATTAATAATATATTTAGTTGTATTATATATGTTAATTATTCATTTTTGTATTTTTATTAGTTATATCTAGTTTATTCTATTTTTTTGTTGTTGAGACGAGGCTTCCCAGGAAACAGTCTCTCTACTTTTATGAGGAGGTAGTGGTAAGGTCTGCCTACATTTTACTCTCCTCAGACCCCACTTGTGGGATCCCACTGAGTATGTTATTATTGTAGTTGTAGTTGGATTTTATGTTTACATTTTTAGGAGTTTTTAGAGAATATATATTATATATTTGTGTTAGAAGTAAGCTTTTATATCTATGTACACAGGGGAGTTTATTGATACCACTTCTGTGGAAAAATATTATGCAAATAGGTCAATTTTTTGTGTTTTAAACTTTTTATATCATATTTTGAATTGTCTGAGTGAAAATTTTGGGTCCCACCATGTACAAGAGTATAATTTTGTATATATTAATATTATATGTTATAGTGTTATTTGATAAGTTGAGGATTTATCGAAAATAGTCTGACCATTTATGGGATTACAGTGAATATGTTGTTGTTATTGTTGTTTCTTTGACAAGTAATTAATTGGATCAGTGGCGGAGCCACTTTATGGCTTGGCACAAAATTATACTATTTATACATAGTTAAAATTATTTTTAATGCATACATAGTATATGTCGACTCCTTTCGAGTAGTTTGTATACTTGCTTTTTTAGATTTTGAACCCCTTTAATTTAAATCTTCGCTCTGCCACTGAATTGGATTATACTTTATACTGTTATGTTCAGGTACTATCCTGCAAATTTGCATTCTTATTTTTTTTAAAAAAAAAAATTTACAATTTGACTGATGACAGATGTCAAATGAAGACATGTTTGAGAAAAACCATGATGAGATTGACTTTGAGTTCTTGGGAAATATTAGAGCAAAAAATTGGAGGATTCAAACAAATATTTATGGAAATGGTAGCACAAATGTTGGCAGAGAAGAAAGATATGGACTCTGGTTTGATCCTACTGAGGATTTTCATACATACACCATTCTTTGGACCAACAGCCACATCATGTAAGTACCTAATATAACTCGTGTTAGGCCAGCTTGCACACACCGTTTACTAATTCATGAAGTACATGCTACGTCTAACTAGCATAAGTGTTTAAGCGAATGAGTGAAAATCACCTAATATCTTTTTTATTTGTATTAAGATCAACATCATAGTCTCTCGTAGTCCTTTTGCAGTTTATTGACCACTAGACCAGGCCGTTTATGCTTTTCTTGGTTTTGGTTTAGTATTTTGCATATATGATTTGTCCTGTTTTGGGGGCTTGTTTTATGATGTCTATTTGTTAATGAGGAAAAATATGATTTCCTTATCAAGAACTTCCTAATAGATGCGTCTTGTTCTTTTATTCGGTGTCACTGCAGATGTAGCTTCGTAGCGATAGGTTCAACTGAATTCAGTATTTTCCACACAAAACATCGTTATACGTGTGGAAAGAATAATAAAATTTTAACAAGTATTATATTTTGAACTCATAATTTCAAAAGTATAATAAGTTTATTAGTACAAAGACCGAACATATCAAATTCAGATTCTCGATCCGCCTCTATGCAAGTGTCATCCCTTGTTCAAGAGGTACTAAAGCTAGAGTCTTTTCCTACTATTTTGTTGAACTTAAACACTAACCTTATAGACATCTTATTAAAATGACATAGCACCCTCTTATATTATAACTATAACATCTAAAGAACTTTTTACTAACTAGTTATCGTACACTTGAGTCGAGGGTTTATCAGAAACAATCGTTCCACTAATGAGGTAGAAATCAGGTCTGTGTACACTCTACCTTCTTCAGACCCCACGACATTGGTTCTGTTTGTTGTTGTTGCAGTTATTGTACACTTGACATGTACTAGTGATGTTTGGTACTCCAACAATTTATTAAATTTTTTTGTTTTGTGTGTTTTTATGCATTTTTTTGCAGCTTTTATGTAGATAATGTCCCCATAAGAGAGATTAAGAGGACACAAGCAATGGGAGGGGACTTCCCTTCTAAGCCAATGTCTTTATATGCTACAATATGGGATGGTTCTAGTTGGGCTACCAATGGAGGCAAATACAAAGTCAATTACAAATATGCCCCTTACGTCGCCAAGTTTTCCGATTTCGTCCTCCACGGATGTGCAGTTGATCCAATTGAATTGTCACCTAAATGTGACAATCACCCGAATTCTGCATCCATTTCAACTGGAATATCCCCTGATCAAAGACGAAAAATGGAGAGTTTCAGGAAAAAACACTTGCAATATTCATACTGCTATGACCGGACACGATACAATGTCCCTCTATCTGAATGTGTGATTGATTCTAAGGAGGCTGATCATCTCCGAGGGTTTGACCCCGTGACTTTTGGTGGTGTCCGTAGTCATCACAGCAAACGACACCATCAAAGGCAATCGAGGAGGGAAAGCGTGTTGTATAAATAAGAAGAAGGGTTGTAGTTTCTGCAGATTGAGATGTTGATATGTTGTGTTCAGGTTGATTGAGTTTATGGTAAATTTTCCATGTGAATATACAATACAAAAGAGAAAAGAGAGGTCAATGGGATTAGTATTTACAGTTTAGTACTATATATACTAAAATTTGTTTTATTGATGTTTAGTACTATTTGGGCTTATATTATAAATTCAATTTGGTGAAGATCTTTTTGTGTACTTTGGTTAATGGTAGGTATACTGAATAAACAGATTCAGATAGTGTTAGCTGTTTTTTTCTTCTCCCATTCGATGTCTGGTGCCCTTATTGGAGTCCGACTATATTTTGCCGTGTAGGGTCTTATTTAGGGGAAGCACTCTCTGCGAAGGAGTTTTTCATTTCTTGGGTTCGAACTCGAGATCTCTAATTTAATTAAAAATTATCTAGAAAGGTTGGTATAAAAATTCCTAGAGGAAAAAATGTAGTAATGGTCACATTTGCCTTAATTTTTTAAAAATGGTCAAAAATACCCTTCAACAACTGGCCTAGTTATGCGTATCTCATTTGCGCGCACATATATATGGGTGTATCTAGTCGATAAAAAAATCTATTTGTTTAACTTGTGAAGGACAAAATTATATTTAATTTACAAAACTATTGATATTTATATTGGTGAAATGTAACAAATCTTCATGAAATAATTTAATAGTGAGCATACATTAATTCATAGCCCAAATGGCCGATTTAAGAACCCAACTATTTCACAAGTATCTGTTATTTTTCATTAATATAAATGTCGAATAATTTTGTCCTAAAAAAAAAAAGATTGATAGATAAAAAGAAATTATTTTTTCTGTCTCTGTTGAGATTTTAATTGGATTTTCTTAATTTTATTCCATTTTATTTGGAGTAGCAATTAGATTACATATATGTGTTTTGACTTTATATTAAGTGGAGTAGCTTTTTTGCTTTTATAAATAAATGGAGTCAATGTCAACAAAAGAATAACTTTTAAGAGGAGATAATTGAGCTACTGTACTTAATATGACAAGGCTTTTTTTTGGGAAAAGAAAAATCTCATTTCAAATGATTTATGGATATTTTTCTTTTTTGTTTTCCATTCTGTGTTCGTTGCCTACATTGGAGCCCAACTATTTCGGATTCATGTTTCCTAGAGCCCTATTCGGAGGAAGGCACTCCCTGTCAAGGATTTTTCCATACACAGGACTCGAATCCGAGATCTCTGGTTAGGGAAGGAACAGTCCCATCTACTGCGCCGCATTCGTTAGTAGGCTGCAGCCAATGCTTACACTGGTGTCATCCTGTTTGTGCTATCCACTGTGAATATCAGACTTCACCTTATTCTTTGTAATTTCAACTGTTAGATTCAGTGTCATTTGTTCTGCGCGCGACACAGTTTTTAGTTGCTGATCTTTTGGAAAGATATCATAATGGAAATGATGGAACAGAGAAGCTCATCAAACTAATCATTTTATTAGTAGACATTTCACTCTCTAGAACAGGCAATGGTGTCACTGCAGGCAAAGTGTATAGGCACTCCTAACGTGGTAGGTGCCCTTGATGTTTCTGAAACCTCGCGACCAAGGAATAGAATGTAACCTGATGTAGAAACTCTGTCAGTGATTTCCCCTCCCCAATCTGCATCAGAGGTTACATCGATAGGAGTAACACATAGGCCGAGTTGAATGATACCACACAGGTATTGAAGGATACACTTCACAGCTTTCCAGTGAAGGTCTGATGGTGCGTGCATGAATTCTGCCATGTCTAGTTTGGTGAAAGATGGGTATTGAATTCTGCCAAAGACTCGACGATAACGTGTGGCATCAGTGAGGTTAGTAATAACCTGATTGACATTGAAGGTGTTGCTCCCAGCGACAATAATATCATCGACATTGACAAGGACAAATAACCTGTCACCTGAAACATATCTAACAAGAAGTGAGGCATCTGATTTTGTCTTAACAAAATCTATGGATGAAAGCCATTATGATGGATCATTGTTGCTGATTTACGTGAAGAGAAGGAAAGAAAAAAAGAAATTGGATCGTTCTTGTTAAAGCATGAAGAGCTTTGATACCATGTAAACACAGAATGTGTAGTGTTAATAAAGTAAGACAACTGTAAAATAGAGTTGCAGAGGAAAGATTTCTTTTATTTATACTTTCTTGTCTTTAATTTCTTTGTTCACTTTTTTAACTTTTTTTTTTTTTGATATATTTGTTGACTTTTTCTTAAAAGTTCTTAGTGTTCAAATAACTTTACAATTTTATATTAGTTCTTGCTTTATCAGATTATATTGATATAATATTACTATTATTATATCTTAAAATTTTGAGTCCACCAATGGAAGTGGAATGCATACAACATTTTCTAAGATGTTTTTACTTGATTTGTTTTCAATTAATTCGTACCATTCAGCAGTTGCCAGTAATTTTCTAGGAAGTGGAGATGCAGGACAGGTATGAACTCAAGAAACTCTTAGTTCAATTTGCTTTCTGAGAATACATTTGGGGAACTTTCCAGGAAAAAGGTGTTCAATTTCTAGGCATTTTATGCCAAATCTTAAATTTCTGTTCTGAAAAACACTTGCTAGGGGGTTGGTGGCTGTGAAAAATCCAAACTTTGTTTCTGACTAGAATTTACTGAATTATTTTGGTGAGAAAAATGGTTGGTTATAAGGGTAAGGAAATTATTGTTTCTGAAGATCAAAATGAGGAAAACAACAAAGGGGTACATAGGGATTTCCTTCAGTTAAATGAATATAGAGGGAATTCATCTAAAAGGGTAGCTGAGAATGAGGAAATTCTGGCAGAAATTAGAGAAAAGAAAAGAAAAGATGTAATCTTGGATCTTTCCTCTAAAGGGGTAGCTGAGAATGAGGAAATTCAGGCAGAAATTAGTGAAAAGAATCCAAAAGATGGAATCTTTGATCTTTCTTTGGCTTGCCCTAGCAGTAGCAGGAGTTTACAATCACTGGAACTATCAAATAACAATACAAGGATTGGGTATTTCAGGAATGGCTCCTTGTCGTCGTGTTATTCCCATCCATTTTCCCACAACCTTAGCTACTCACTTACCCCGAGTTCAAATGAGGATAGTGAGAATTCTGGGGAGGGAATCAATTGGTCGGTTTTTAGCCGGTTTAGGCCTGTTGAAGCAGGAGATTGTACATTGCCAGGTCATCCTGGTGGAAGTAGTTTAGCTCAAAGTTTTCGACTGCAGGTCAATAAGGATAATGATGTTGATAGGATCAGTAGCTCAGATAGCAATTCGTATTTCATACTCGAGTTTCCTGCAAGGCCAAACGGTGATTCAAGAGGTAGAGGAAGTATGGATGTAGCAAGAGCACTTCAAGTTTCTTGGCCTGAGAGAATCCTTGGGGAGATAGTTTCACGGTCTGTTCCTCTTATGGCTCAGATGGTGCAGGAACTTCCTGACGAAACGGTTGAATCAACAAAGGAATACTTGAGAAGCCTAATTGCAATTCCTGAGAAGAAAGACTTTTTGGTCAGCCTTCAGAATAGGCTTAATGGAAGATCTGATCTCACTGTTGAGACTCTCTCAGCATGTAATAAGACTCAACTGCAAATTTTTGTTGCCATAAAAATGGGCGATATAAGTTTCTTATCTTTGGAAATTAACCACCTTCAAGCCACTGAATTGATTGAGATTTTTTCACTTGAAAGGTGTCGGAACATACGCTGCAAAAGTGATTTATCTCTTGGTGTTTGTAAATGCAAAATTTGTTCGAGAAACAAGGGATTCTGCTCTGTATGCATGTGTATAGTATGTTTTAACTTTGATTATGCCAAAAATACTTGTCGTTGGGTAGGCTGCAGCCAATGCTTACACTGGTGTCATGCTGTTTGTGCTATCCAGAGAAATCTTATAAAGCCAGGTCCAAGTATCAATGGGCCATCTGGAACAACTGAGATGCAACTTCACTGTCTTGGTTGTGGTCATCCTAATGAAATGTTCGGATTTGTTAAAGACGCGTACATGCATTGTGCAAAAGACTGGGATGAGGAAACTCTAATTGAAGAGCTTGACTATGTTCAAAAACTTTTCAATGGGAGTGAAGATTTTAAAGGCAAAGAGTTGCATGCTATAACTTATGGGCTGCGCAACAAGCTCGAGAAAAAGATGATCTCTCCTTCAAACGCCTGTGATTTCATCTTTCAATTTTTCAAATGTGAGTATCAGACCAAACCTAATTCTTTGCAATTTCTGTTGAATTTGGATTGGTGTTAATGCGAAATGGAGGAGTTCAAAATGGAGGGAAGTGAAACCTTATTTGATCTTACAGATAATGGAACATATCTCTACAGTAAAGCTTAACTATCACTCTGTCTCTGTCTGTGTATTTGTTAGTTTTTCCTTTACATGGTTGTGCCTTGCTTCTGTAGTTTCAAATTTACGTGATTGACTATGTCTAGCCTTCATAATGATTGATCATATATGTAGATAAGCTTAATTTAATAAGGCAATAGCTGTGACAATAGAGATCTGCACGGATGGTTTGTCACAGTTTCTTTCTGTTACATTTCCACTAATTTTGGTCTTTCTGTTATTAACAGACACGGATGGTTTGTCACAGTTTCTTTCATCCAATTTTCCTGCATCTAACCCTCTTGCTGATAAATCTTCCTTCAACATAATGAGCTCTTCAAATGGAAGAAAAGGTATAATTGCTGCTGATCATCATCAAATCGATGCCAATGATCCCTCTGATAAAATATTCGGAGATGAAAGTTCAGCCATAAAAGAAATATGAGCTCTTCAAGGGAAAGAAAACATATGATAGTTTGTAAAACATTGTGAGGATCTCAGAGGCAGAAACACAGATTTTCTAGTTATACTAACCTTTATTATTGTGAGCCAATCTTAGCTCTATTGAAGTTTTTTTTTTTTTCAAACGCTAGCATTGTGGTTGTCGTAGTAGTATTTCTCCTCTAGTTTCTTGCCTTTCGATTTCTGTTACTATATACCATCTCTTGTACTTTGTCTATTACACTATTTTGTTGTAGTTATCGTTCTTTTTTTCCAGAATACTTTGTCATGCTTTCTTTAGTATCTGCTTTGATATGCTTTTCCTTGAGCCGAGGATTGATCGGAAACAACCTCTTTCTCCCAAGGTAAGGGTAAGGTCTACACACACTCTATCCTCCCCATAGCTCACTTGTGGGATTACGCTTGATATGTTATTGTTACTAGCATTATGATTGTGATAATTTTAGCTACTTTTTCGCTCATTATATTGAAGACATTAAGATTTAGATTTGATGCTTTTGTTCATGTTCATTGCTAATGACTTCTAAGACAGAAAATAGCTTACTGTTTTTCCTCCCCTATTGAGCATCAAAGAGCTCTACTGCCCTACCAATAAAGTAACCTGCATTCTGCTGAACTGTTGCTCTGGCCTCTTCTGAGATGTCTTGGAAGGTCTGCGGAAATCAAAGGAACCAACTTCCATGTGATTGCTTTCCGCCAGGCACTTCCAATTTCATCATCCAGTTTTTTCCACTGTGAGTATCAAACTTCACCTTATTCTTTGTAATTTCAACTGTTAGATTCAGTGTTATTTGCTCTGCGCGCGACACAGTTTTTAGTTGCTGATTTTTGGGAAGTATATTGTAATGGAAATGATGGAACAGAGAAGCTCTTCAAACGAATCATTTTATTAGTAGACATTTCACTCTCTAGCACAGACAATAGGTCATTAAAATAGACCATATCTGCTAGTACAAAATAGTATAAGTGGCCTGGAAACTAGCCTAGTAAGTAAGCTATACATACAGCTATAACTAACATTTGTGTACTCCTCGATCGATCATCGATTGATCAATCATCAGGTACTGCAGGAATATTCAACAGCCTCTCCAATTATCTGTGGCATTCCATCTTGCAAGCAATCAATCGGAGGTATCGTCAACGTCTGCTGAATTCCATAAGCATTCCAGCAGAAAGGATCATCCACAAGCTCGCCTTCATGAGGTAAAAGTTCAACCTCAGACATTGTAATATTTGTGCAGGCAATGGTGTCACTGCAGGCAAAGTGTATAGGCGCACTCTTCACATCATAGGTGCCCTTGATGTTTCGGTACGAGATGTCGCGCACATAGACGGCCGACGTCTCGTTCCGACAGTCTTTTGTGAGGCAGTAGTATTGATCTATGATGATGCAGTTGCGCACATTTTCCATCTGAATTGTGTCAAATGATAGTCCTGTTACTGATCCTGACCCTCCTTGCCATGTCTTGATCCGAACTCCATTGTCCGACTCTCGAATAATCGCGTTGCGGACCGTTATGTTGGACACACATGCCTGGCTATGGTGCACCCCCAAACTCCCAATACTGGACGCACAACAATAACATACTCAGTATAATCCGACAAGTAGGATACGGGAGAGGGTGGTGTGTAAGCAACCTTACACCTACCTTCACAAACGTTGTTCACAATAGACTCTTGACAATGAAAATACTTTTGGTAAAAACCTTTATTTTTTAATTGGATCTCAAAGTCGTTACTGCAAGGGCGGAGCTAATCCACCCAAGGGTGGTCAGATGAACACCCTTCGTCGATATAGGTTAAATATAGATATTTTGATATATATCAATTATTGAACACCCTTGATACAAAAATCACCCACCTATATTCTAAAAATATGAACACTATTGACGAAAATGCTGACTCTGCTACAGTCAGTATGGATTACTAGATAAAAAATATTTGATTTACTCGTACTTTGACATGATTAATTAAGAAGATCAAAAGATAGATCTTGTCCTTATTGCATTAATTGTTGTTTATTTATTTATTAACTTTATATTATAAGGTTATTATTATTATAAAATAAAGTATGTGAGGACAATTAATACGTCAAAAAAATAGAAACATAAAGTACCTGATCCCGTGACTAGGCCCACATGTGACTCCTTCAATCTCAACATTTGAACTACCAGGTCCAATTGATATGCAATCATCCCCTGACACAATCACAAATTCCATTATTACTAGTATTTGCCTCGTTCGATGTTTGACTGAATATAAAATTTGTATGATCATAAATCACATCGTTAACGTTAAGAGTTAGTTTTGTACCATTGGCTATGACGGAATTGTAAATTCCGACAGATTTAGTGTTCTCGATATGAATTCCATCGGTATTTGGACTTAACTTAGGCGAAGAAATTGATATTTGGTCTATTAGCACTCCTTCACATCCATCGAATTTCATGTGGAACATTGGACTATTTTGTATTCTTAAACCTCGTACCATCAAATTCGAGCTCATGAAAAATCTTATCATCTGTTGAAAAAAATTTAATTAAAATAATTAAATTTTATTGAACTCGTAATCGAAACTGTAATTTTTGTAAGTGTGAAGCTAACTTACAGAAGGGCTGTCACATGGTCCAGGTAAAGTTGAGCCATTGGGTCCCTGAAATTTGATAAATTAAATAAATTATATATAAGAAAATATATAAATAAATATTTTCATGACATAATTAAGTAGTTAAAATTAAATTTTTTTCTAAATTTGAACCAGAAAAGAAACTACATCAGAAAAATTGTCTAACAAAAAGAAGCAAATAACTTGTTATAGCAAAATCAAATAAAACATACTATTTCCTCCGTCTCAATTTATCTTTGATCGTAAAATTTTTATATATTTTTTAAATATTTTAAATTATCAATTATTGTGACTTGTAGTATTTTTTTTATGTCGTTTAGAAATATATAAATTTCATTTGGAAAAAATTTAAATATTTCATGCGCAAATTCTCAGTCAAACATAAAATATTTAACTCTCAAAAAATAAAAAATATCACAAAAACTGAGACGGAAGAAGTATTATATACATACGAATAACTTAAAAAACCTAAAAGATGACATAAATTGAAATAATCCAATTATAAAGAGAGACAAAGAGACAGAGAGAAGGACACTCACGGACTCTTTTACTCTTTACTTTTTCAAAAGAAAAAAAAAAATACTTAATACAACAATAACAATAAATTCAGCATAGTTTCACGATAAAATTTGAAAAGAATAAAGTGTACACAGATCGTATTCTTAACACACTCTTGACCCAACGAAGGACTAAAAAAAGATACAGTAACACTAAGCAGAAACAACAACAAGATAATAAGATAATCGAGATCGAAAAAAAAAAGGACCTTACCCTATGTGGTTTGCAAGGGAGTTCCCACCATTTTTCACCATTACCTTCAATAGTACCAGTACCAGAAAAACTCATATTATGAAGTTTATAAAACACAAGCCATTGCCTTCTACTATCTTCTTTAGGCCAACAATCTGGTCCTTCTGGTGGCATTAACACCCCATTTACCTATTTAAACAAAAAAAAATTAACACAATTTAAAACAAAATATCTCACTCTCGTAATCTCGTATAATCTGTCACGTAAATTGAAACAAAAGAAAAATGTACGTATGTACTTACTCGAAATTCGAGTCCAGGCTCACAAGGGCCCGAGAAAATAGTAGACATGATCATAAAAGTACGGTCCGCGGGAGCCAATAGCACCGCGGATTCGACTCGGCACGCGGCTTTCCAAGCCGCAACGAATGCCTCCGTGTCATCCGTGGAGCCGTCCCCGACGGCTCCATACTCCATCACATCAAAAATGCAGTCCTCCTCGGGATTCAGAGTGGGGCCGCCTCCGTAACTCGGGTCCGACGGTACAACATTACTCGGCGAAGAAACTGATGATACTGGTGATAGTGATGGTGGTGGTGATAGTGGTGCTAGCGAAGGTTCGTTAACCTTTTTACTCTTTGTTTTCTTGGAAATGTGGTGTCTTCCTTCTACATTGATAATACTAATAATAATAATAACAAGGCATAGTAAAGGAAGGATTTTTTCCATTGAAGTTGGAAATTGAGAAAATATTGATGATTATAATAACCAATGTTGTAGTAAGTGTGTTAAATTTTTATGTGGCAAGAATGATATGAAGATGAGGTTGTAAATTTATAGTGGAAAATGTTGGGACACGTGGCGAGTTTAGGTTGATTAAGAGATTGTTGTCTACAAGAATGCTCTTTTTTCACGGAGAATATTAACTGTTGAGAAATTAAAAATAATGTGAGACAATGCCAGGTCATACATGTGAGAAGCTCTTTTACTGTTTAAGGTTTTGGAAATTGTGGGTCACACTTAAACCACTATTATTTTGACACGTATCACTTTCCTATTCTTGAATCCACCACAAACAAATGAGTCTATTATTGAATCCGATATTTTTTAAATGAATGTCTTTTTGAAACAATCTGTCTAATCTCTGTTAGGTAGCTATAAGGTCTGCGTACAAGTTACCCTCCTCGGATCCCACTTATAGGATTTCACGAGGTATATTATTGTTGTCCGTCGTAAAAAGGAACGATCTGATGGAACTGTCAATATGAACACAAATGAAATTTTGAGGTAGTGGTATATTATTGTTGTTGTTATTTGTTATTGTCCATAGTAAAAAGGGACGATCTATTGAATCCATCACAAACAAATGAATCTCTGTAGTTTTAATTTCTGCTTTTGGAGATTGATATTTTTTAAATGAGGGTCTTTCTGAAATAATCTGTCTATCTCTATGAGGTAGCGATAAGGTCTGCGTACATTTTATCCTCTCCGGATCCCACTTATGAGATTTCACGAGATATATTGTTGTTGTTTGTGGTAAAAAGGGACGATCTGATGAACTTGTCAGTATGAACACAAACGAAATCTTGAGGTAGTAGTATATTGTTGTTGTTATTGTCCATAGTAAAAAGGGACGATCTGCTAAAACTGTCAACATGAACACAAACGAAATCTTGAATTGCATGTAGAAAAAACACGAACCAGTCAAATTTTTATTTTATTTTTTTGGTTTTACAAGAAAAGATGATTTATTTATAAGCAAGAAAGTTCTAGTAACGTTAGAGTTTTCATCAAATAGTATTGATTAATAAGGTTCATAAAGTTTATTAGATAAAATGTATATCCAAAGGAACCTAAAATGTATAAATTAAATGTAATGAGACTTATAAATTCACATCATTTTTAAAATTAATTGAGCATTTGTTCCAACATATATAAGATTATATTATTCATTTTAATTGATGTGATACTGTTTTAGTCGATCTTAAAGTTAATGACATCTTTTTTATATTAATCACAATTTTTAAAAATAAAAATTTCAAAAACCTCATGTTCTATTTGACACTATCACATAAATTGAGCTGAAGAAAAATAATTTGTTTAACCAACTTAAACTCTTTATATTTCAAAAAAAAAATGATTTTGTTTAATTTATGTTTGATTAATCAAAAATTACTTTTATCAATATTTACGCAATAATTTATCTCTAGAAGGTTCGAAAAGTGCTTTTAGAGAAAACTTATATTTTTAACTTTTGAAAAAACAATATTTTTTATTACTTATGCCTCTATAATCTTTGGTCAAAATTTCAACTATATTAAATAAGCACTTTGAGTTTCCAAAAACTTGATCAATGGCCAAACAAGTTACAAAATTTAACTTTTGTTTATATGTATATAACATACTTCAAATTGAATCACTATAATTATATTTCGATATTTTTCATACATTTCATTTTGCAGTGGAGTATGAACACACGACAATTTATGTTGCATGAACTCAAACACACTTAACATATAAGTTATTTCATATATTTTTTTTTTTTTTACTTTGAATCATTTAAATGAAAGTTCAAATTTCGCACAATCTTTAACTATATATATATATATATATTTGATATTTTGCTTACTCTAGTTTCATCATTATTTAGAAAATAACGAACATAAAAAAGAATCAGAAATTTTGTTTGGAAGTACCAAAAAAGGGGGAAAAAATATATGGCTGATTAACCAGATTTCTCACCCACAGATTTATTCAACAAACATATCTTGGTTTTATTAGGCCAGGAAAATGAACCATAGAAGAAGAAAGGAAAAAAAAAGACGGAATCAGAATTTGAAGTTTATATATTCAGTTTTAGTCTTTGAAAATTTGATGCTATTGAATTCAAAATTAATAATTTTTTCTACATGTTTAGTCGTGGGGCGAGTCTATGAGGTAAGCGGTGATGAAATCAGAAAATTTGCTAAGTGTTTTCAGGAATTAATATATACACACGAAAAATAATAGAATGTAACTTATATACGTAGTATACAATTTTTCAATTAAAGAAATTCAGCCGACTACCCATCATTGTATATGGCTATGCCACCTCATCGTCAAAAAATTATACGATATATATAAGATATCTTTATGTTTAATGTATATATATACGTATCGTCTTAATGTTTAGGAGGCTCAAAATTCACCTTGAAATTCCAAATTCAAATTTCAGCCCGACTCATAGACAGAAGTCACAGAACCAAGATTAGGAGCTTGAAGGGTTTTAAAGAAAAGAGAAAGAAAGAAATATTTTTAAATACAAATACAAAGCCTATGCGGAAAACTATTGAGTTCATCCGTAACCACTGACTCCTACTTAGCTCCGCATCTGATCTCTTATGCTATATTTTCAATTTTAGAACTTTCTTAATGAAAATTCTAAAACATACCCAGTGGAATTCCACAAGTGGGGGGGCCTGAGGAGTGTAAAATGTATGCAAACCTTCTCACTATCTCATAGAGATAAAGAGGCTAAAACACACCACTATGTCCAAATTATCGAATTCGACTGAATCTGTAATTGAAATACCAGCTCCGCTCCTGACCTTAATTAAAGTTAAATTTGTGAACATGATTTGGATGTAAAGAAAAAGGGGGAAATATTTTTTTTTTTTAGTCTCGTGACTCTATATTGTTGTGTAGTGTCTTGTGGCCATGAAAGTGAGAAGTATATAGTAGGTGGAGGACAAAAAAAAATAAGCAATTCACGGGTGCATCAACTAAATATAATCTAATGTTTTTATGTGACACAACCGACACACTTATATTATTTCATTAATGTTTTACAAATATTTTTAAGATATAACTTGGTTTATTATCACTTCATGATTGATTGATCCAATACAAAATAATAACCTAGTTTAAGTCTAGATAAATTCTTATAAAATTACCAAGTTGAATGAGTTTGGAGTTTGATTAACTCTATGGAACGTGATTTGATACTTCTTCTGTCTCAATTTATATGTGTTAGTTTGACATGATACGAAGTTTAAGAAAAAAATAAGATTTATGTTCTAAATTAGATTAAATAAATATTTAACTTAACCTCAACATTGTTAATTTACAAATTGAAAGAAAACTAATAACAAAAGAAATATTTTTGTGTAGAAACAATTTTACTATAAGTGTTTAAAATTGATAAAAGCTTGAAGTATCTAAGTGAAAAGTCGTGTCAATTTAAATATCTATTGATGAGTTCTGTTCGAAAAAAGAAAGCAGATCAAAAGATATCTTGCATATTACTCATAGAAATATTATCACATAACATAATTGTTCGTGACAAAAAAAATAATGAATATTTTTCGAATTTATTTTTTAGCGATTCAAAGTTTGAATTTGGACTTGCATGTTAATTGTGTGTGTAAAATCGGGAAAAAAATGATCAAATCAATATTTCAATTTTGATTTTTCAACTTTTTGATTTTATTATGATTTATTTTTATATAATTTCGATTCTTCGATTCGAAATTTTGAAATCATAATGGAGTAATAAGTTTTAGGCCCCTTAGCCATCCTCCTTCCTTCCAAGTTCTAGCACTTCAGCCCAAAATTAAAAGCCCAGCCCAATTGTACAAATGAATTTACTATTATTATGTCCTCCCTGCCAATAGAGTTTATTGAGAATACATTAATGAGTCATACATACAAATGTCTTTATTTTAGGGCAATTTTAAATTGAGAAATTTCATAAATAGTTATAGTATATGAGTAAATTTTACATGAGATATTTTTGTGATACATATAACTATTAGAAAAAAAGAATTGTACTAAGGCTAATTCAACGGTAAGAAGTCAATAAAATAGGTATATAACTCAACAAATCTAACTCAAAGGATAAGGGTCAAAGACCAACAGTCTAACTCCAATTCAACATCAAGAGAATAGTCTGAAAGGAACAAATAAAAGAGATAGAAATCTCAACATTCAATTAATCACTAGCTAGTCTATGAAGCCTCTATCACTACTATATAGATTGTATCAATGATAAGTTCATTGGCTACCTCAAATCAAAATAAAATACTAACTCAAAGGCTCTAAAATGATAGCCTCCGAATGAAGGAGAGGACTCACCAATAAGCTGAATGTAGATAAGATTCTTAACAAAGAGTCTGTTGCAATCAAGCCTCTCGATCTATCAACCATCGAATCAATTTCCTATCACATCTTTCAAAGTGGTTTAGACAATCATTTAAGAGTACTATCAATTTAGACCAATCGTTTGAGTTCAATTATGAAAACTCTCGAGATCATCAAGTTCTAGCAACATCAATATCATGCTCAATCACCATCACAATCACAATTATACTGTCAAGGCTCTAGACTCAATTCCTAGGTTCATTCGTGAAATTTTAATCAATAAAAATCTAGGATTTATGCTTAAAATAGTAATTCAAATCATGTGTTCAAGAAATAAGTTTATGGAAATCATCAATTATACAATTTAAATAAAATAGGTTAAGCATGATAGGGGTTTTAGAAACCACATAATCATGGGAACATCAATTTCATCATAACTCATCATATCACAATCATGGGGCACATAGGAGAACAATCTCATGTTTTAGGTTAGTCTTACATACCTGGGATGAATATAAACAATCAATTTACAAGAGTTTCTGCCCTAATCGCTTGAATCCTAGCTATTTTCTCCTCTCTTTAGCCCTAGGTCTCTAGTTAGGATGCGTAGAAGACTTAGGAATAGATTTAAGAACCCTTTTATGCTAAAAACAACCTATATTGGTTGTGGGTTAAGTTTAGGAGAGGTAGAGAAAAAGTCTGAAATGTCCTTCAAAAAAAGTAAAAATTTTGCACTGTCGGGGACCCAGTCCGCGTCGCAAAATTGGTCCTGTAATGTGCAATTTTTACAAAAAAAATTCTCATCAATAATCTAATCCCGTAGAAAAAATTAGAACCAAAATTAAGTGAAAATTCCCGACAAGTCCGCGATGCGACGTGTCACGCACCTTGTTGGAATTGAATCTTTGCCCCGAAAAATTATCTTCTGATTCGATTGCTCTAAAATTCAACCAAGACCATTCCTACACAATTTTCGTCTTGATCGTGTTTCCGATCTCAAATTTATCAAAAAACATATGAATGATGTGTTATGCGAGTGTTCTCTCATTTAGGTATATTTTTTGGTAATTTTATAGGGTGTAACAAGAGGATATGCCTTATCATGTGGTGGAGCATATTAAGGGGTCTATGAATTATGTAAAGCAGTCAGGACTACCGGATAAATCATGGTGGACCAGCACTAGTTTTGACAGTTTTACAGTCAAGAGTGCTTAGGAGTTTCTGAGAAAGAAAGAGGAGGAATTTGATTTGTATAAAAAACTATGGATTCAGGGTATTCCTTTTAAAATATCTTTTTTGGCTTAGAAGGTATGGAGCAACAAGATCTAGTTGCTTCTTTATGGCACAATGGAACCTAATCTTTTTACCTTTATATGGTTGCTGTAAGGAACCAGTGAGAGAAATAGTTCAACATTTATTTCTGAAGGGTAAAGTTGCTAACACATTGTGGAACTTTTTCACCAATGCAGCTGATTTGATAGGTCCCAAGATTCAGGTGAAACAAACTATGATAAAATAGTGGGACACAGAAGGCAATCATAGCCAGAAAGTAATTTTCCAGGCTATTCCTAATGTGCTCTTATGGCATCTATGGAAAAAAAAAAGAAACACACTATTGCATGGAGGTAAGTACTCTGTTGACAAGATAATATGAGAGACTACCAACACTATCAGGAATTTCATGAAGTTGAAATTCAAGAATGTGATAATCCCTAACTCTTGGCCTCAAATGGTTGCTAGTTTAGATGATTTTAATTTAAACCTGAGTACCAATCTAAGGTGGTTAGGTGGATACCATTAGATAATAGGTGGTGGAAATGCAACACTGATGATAGGGCATCAAGAGACAATCCTAGACTCAGTGCAGCTGCTTTCTGCATAAGAAACTCAGCGGGAGATTTCAGAGGTGCTAAGGGGGTGAAGATTAATGACAATGCAAGCATTGTGGCTAAAGCTATTGCAATCAGGGAAGGTTTATAATATTGCTAGGAAATTGGGTTGGCATAAGTGATTGTAGAAGTTGATTCATATGCTTTGGTTTGGATGTTAAATGGATTGTGGGATATCTCATGGAGTGTGATTTTGGAGGTCAACTCCATAAACAGCCTAAGGGAGTTAATGGTTGTAAGAGTACAACACTTCACAATTTCTAGCATTGTTAACAACATTTTTTTATAGTTTGCATATTTATATAATTTCTACTACTTGACATTTTTGTGGGACGGATATTTTTATAAAGTCTTAAGAAAAATAACATATTTAAAATTTGATTACATGTTTCAGATCGATTGGTAATATATTCATATAAGGTGTGCAAGTAAAATCTCAAAAACATACATCAAAAGAATAAGTATTTCATAGATATAAATAGTGACCCTTATTAATTTGACGAAATTATGAAGTATCAAGGAAAAAAAATTTGATGAGCAAATGAAACTTATCGATTAAGAGAGGAGTGAATACTGCGGAGTGATAACATAAAAAAAAACTTATTGATAAAGAGAGGAGTGAATACCAACGAGTGATAACAATTGATTAAAAAAGAAGTAAATATCGAGAAGTGGTAGAAAGTAGGTTTAGAAATGTTTTATAAATTTTGAAGGAGAGATAGTGTAACACCCCAAAAATTTTGAAGGTGAAACAGATCATCAGACCTAGTTTTACGAGAGGGTTTACGAGCTGTGGACTGGAGTTGAAAATTTTGATTAAGTATAGAAGAGGTTTTACGAGAGGGAACACGACCCGTAACATGTTCCACGAGTTGTCTGTCAAGTCGTGGAACAAGATTTAGAAACCTATAATTTTGGCCCCGGTTCTACGAGAGGGAATACGACTCGTAATATATTCTACGAGTCGTCTGATAGATCGTAGAATGAGAATTAGTCGCTGATAATTTTGATCTACTTTCCACGAGAGAGGACCACGACCCATAACCTGTTTCACGGGCCGTAAAAGGGGTTTCGTGGTCCACTTCAGCAGCTTTTCTTGAGGGGTAATTTTGTCTTTTCCCATCCTTTTTAATTAAAACACACAACATTTTGGACTTATTTTAGACCCTTATCAATACCCTAAGGGTATTACTCCTTGAAACTACTTAGAAATTCTAGAGAGCATCAAATGAAGGGAAAAAGCTAGGGTACCAGGCATGTGAGTGGAGATTTCTTTAAGAAGTTGATTGTCCTTCTATCTCCAGGTATGTAAGGATAACTAAAATATGGATTATGTTCTTCCATATGCCCCATACCCCGAAATGATAGAGTTGTGAGTGATTGAGTCTTCAATGCATGTTTCTTAAGGGTTTTTTTTAAACTCTAATGTACTTTCACCTTGTTTTACATGAATTACTATTTTACGAATTAAATACTGAAAATAGATGAGTTTTCCATATTACATTATCCCTAGCATGAATTCTTAATATTTTTATAAATTGCATTTAATTGAGCATGCATGAGTATGATTTGAGTCTAGAGAGCCTATGAAATCCCTAAGAGTTTTAACTCCACTTTTTTTTCCTGAATGCTATGAGTTAGTATGAATGCATGATAGAGTCTCTATGAGCCAAGAGCTGACCGTAAAAATATGTAACCAAAGAGTTGATAGTTGATGTGATGATTTGAGTTGACAAATGTCCAGATAAGCTTAGTTGATTGAGAATGATTGTCTTACGAGCATTGAGTCTTGGAGGAGTATCGAGCACCGAAATGATTAAGAGTAAGCCCAACTCAAACTCATTAACGACGTCGCCAAGAATAGATGAGGATTGAGCTGTTAAATTGGTTGTTCCCTCTTTATTAGTAATCCTTGAAAAAATAGCAGACTTGATTGACCAAATCCATTAGGGATTCGATTCGCTCTTTACCCTGGTAAGTGCTGAGTGGTTGTGGCAACATCAGCATATTGTTGTACAATCACTGGCTCATAAGTGATCATTGACGGATAAGAGAAACTCTCTAAGAGGTTCCAAACTGATAGTATTCTGACTTGATTGGATCAGATTGATTTGGATTGGTATTAATGGGTCATTGTCTATTCTTTATTCTTGCTTTAGATAGACATTTGATATTTTGATTGAGCATCTTTGAGATTTGTTATTCTATCCATATCTGTTTCACTCAGCTATTTTACATGCTCGTACATTCCAAGTACTGACGTCCATCTGGGCGTGCATCTTTTCATGATGCAGAGACAGGTGTTGGAGATCATCAGCAGGCCGCATCATTGAGGATCTAATCACACCCAGTCGATTGGTGAGTCCTCCCCTACTTCCGGAGGATGCTCATTTAGATTTCATCTAGCTTGAGTTAGTACTTTATTTCCTTTGATTTGGGTAGTCATGGCATGTCATGGTACAATCTAGACAGTTTAGTTAGAGGCTTCATAGATTAGATTTGGGATTGATGATTTGGATATTGTCTGACTAGTTTCTTTCACACTAGTCCTATTGATTTGTCATGATTATCTTTATTTGAGATTGTCCACCTTTATTCATCTTTAGTCTTCCGCTGATATGATAATTGTTGACTAAATGAATGTGATGAGGCCAAGTGGTTCGCTTGGGGGCTAGCAATAGTCTTTGAGTGTCGGTCACGTCTAGGGTAACCTCTCGGGGCGTGAACATCGAAGTGATAGCTAAAAAAGAAAAAAAACTTATCAATTACGAGAGGAGTGAACATCAAAAAGTGATAGCAAAAAAGAAAAAAAAACTTGTCGATTAAGAGAGAAATGAATACTGAGGAGCGATAGCAAAAAAGAAAAAAGAAGAAAAACTTATTGATTAAGAGAGGAGTGAATACCGAAAGTGATAGAAAAAAAAAGAAAAAGGAAAAGAAATTTATCGATTAAGAGAGGAGTGAATTCCAAAGAGTGATAGCAAAAAAAGAAAAAAAAAACTTATGGATTAAAACAACAATTATTACCGAGGAGTGATAGCAAAAAGAAAAAGAAATTTATCCATTAAGAGAGGAGAGAACACTGAGTAGTGATAGCAAAAAAAAAAAGAAAAAGAAAAAGAAACTTATAGATTAAGAGAGGAGTGAATACCGAGGAGTGATAGCAAGAAAGAAAAACCTCGTCGCTTAAGAAAGAAGTGAATACTAAGGAGTGATAGCGAAAAATGTAATTACTCAGTAGATCATTTTGAGAATGAATTCTCTCTTTTTCATAAAAGACCATTTTCTGTTGAATTCAAATGGGAGTTTTTGAATTGCTTAACTAGAGTCATGTAATTAGCACATAAATATCAAATATTTAATTTTCTACTATATAATAAGTGAAACTCTTGATACTACAAAGGACATTTCAATAAAAATAACATCTATATATCACTTGTTTCTATACATAACACCAGTCTGTATGCATATATCATATATGACTTCACTTATTACACGAGTTTCTAAGTACTGCATGTATTTTCTTTCACTTTGACAAATCTATTTAGTTGTGCTTCTTCTTTCACACTACCAAAAATATTTTCTTACTTTTTGCTTATTTTTGTGGGTAAAGTTTTTTCTATGATTCCTTGGCTTTTACAATTGGGTCTAAATTTTTCCTATGTTTCTTTTGTTTACAAGTTAATTTGAGTTTATTAATATGCAGTTCAAAAAATTTATTTTCTCCTTTGTTTTGAATGACAATTGTTAAAGGGTTAAATTAGGGTTTTGGAGTTACATGTCATACTCTTTTGGGGTTTAACTCTTATGTTCCTTGACATCACTTGAACTAGGAAATAGTAGTTTTGTCTTTGGAAAATATGGAAAAAAATAGAAAGATTAATCTTTGAATGTGATGTATGCTAAGAGTTTTGGTTGGAGTCCTCTAGGATTGCCGCATCACGGCTAGGTCACGTTTTGTATTTTTCACTTTTCTTTCAAACTAGTTCTGGTCACGTGTGTAGCACGTGCTTTTCAAGTTAATTGATACAAACGTTTTAAAACAATATAAACAAATTAAAATAAGTGTTTTATGAGTTACACAAAATTTAAAGGAAAAAATGCAGCTAATGATCTTTTACTACCCCTTCCTTTCTATTTTAATTATCTTATTACGCTTTTTGAAAAATCAGTTTGACTAATTAATTAAATTAAATTAATTTGATAATTTAAACTAAGAATTTAGATATTCAGAAACTACAAGAAAAGTATTGTGGATTGCAATTTTTTTATATTACTATGACTAAAAAATTCATCTTAAAATATTAATCAAAATTTATATAATTTATTTCTAAAAATTAAAATTATAACAACTAAAATGAGACGAAGAAAATATTAGATAACAACATGACTATATGTAAAAAGTACACATATTTATTATGCTAAATAGTTGACATTCGATAATCCAAAAGGAAATTAATGCTAAGTACGTTCTTATATTCGTTAGGTATACTATTAATCTTGTGAATATAAGTTAGAGATAATTGCGTACAATAAATTAATTAGTTCAATAAATATAATCAGATTTTATTTACATAAAAAAAATAATCAAAAATTATAAAAAAAAATACACAGTGACTATACAATGTAGTTTATCAAAAGTCTTAGAAAGTATACATTGACTATACAATATAGATTATTTATAAATAAGCTATACACTGAATATACATTATGATACACTCTATACATAAAATATACATTGTGTATATATAAATAAACATAGAAATCGAATGACTATTTTTTATAATTAAAATAATTAAATGGTCATTTGATGTTATTGTCCTATAAGTTAACCACTACTTCTATAAATGAATATATTTTTGGATTTATGTCAAAATTAAACTATCAAAAGTCAATGAATACCTTACACATTAACTTTTAGGACTAATCTAACCACAAAAACTCAAACAAGGCACTTCTAATTCTAAATTTGACAATTTTATAGCATATTGTACTCTATTTAAATGGCAAATTTAGGTTGTAATTATCAAATAGAACAAAATATCAATTACACACTTCAATCCAAAACTAATTGATGTAATTTGTATGAATCACTTATGAATATTATTTAGAGTTTTTGAAAAATAAAAGTTCTTTTAAATTACAATTTTTCTTTATAAAAAATAAGTATCCTTTAATATTTTTTTAAAAAATATATTAAGATAAAATCTCTGCTCTGATCCGCTAGTGATATTGTCTGCTAGGCCTAGGCCCACACAACTCTAAAACGCCTCATTAGTAGGTAAAACATGTTTACTTATATACGCAGAACTAGCTCGCTGGTGATATTGTTTATTGGGGAAATCACATAACTTTCCCATATTTAAAAAATATTTACCACTTATAACAACATAATTTTTTTAACCATATATAGCAAATTGATTGAATTGTTCAATATTTCTGTTAAAATACGTTCAATTCTCTTCAATCTCTTATTTTACTATCTTTTTATTATAAGTGATAATAAAATAAAAATATATTTTATTTTAATAAATATTAATTAAAAGGCCCTCACTTTAACTAATTTTTCCTCCCCCAAACCCTAAGCCCACTCCTAACTTCCATTTCACATTGTAGATTAGAGTCACCACACTAGTAGACTTATTGTACCATTAAAACACAGTAAAATGGGGAGAAAAAGAAGAAGTGAAAAGTGAAAAAAACAACCAATAAACAAGGACTAAAGAAAAAATGGTTTCAAGTTTTTTGCATGGCTAGTTTTGCGCATGATTAAAGCGAAAAAAATTAAATTTAATTATGAATTTATAAAAAAATAAATAATTCATTATAAAAATAATTTTGATAAATTATTTATTTATAAAGGCTGTATATATAGATATTCTATCACTAATTAATACCCATAATAAATTAGAATTTTCCTTGGAGACTATATTCAAATAGAGATTCTATCACGGCTATAAGTCCTTAGTTTTTTTTTACTTCTTTCCATGTATTTTAAAAGTCAATATTCATACATATAATTAAATAATAATTTAAAAAAAAATGGTGAAGAGACGATTTTATCTAAAATAGAGTTTTTAATGAAGGACAGAAAGTTCAAAGAACATTTCTAAGAGTTTTTACACTTTTAATAAAGTATAGATTTTTTATTCTTACTATTTTTTGTAAGTAATTTCATTTGTTTTGTATAAGAGGACTTCATTTTTTATGCATAAATTTTTTCTCAAATTGTTAAAAAAAAAAAAAAGCAAGAAATCTCATTTCCTCCTGTTCATCATAGAAAATTTTTATATAGCACAATTAAATTAGTCACACATAATCTTCCTATTAAATGAGCCTTATATCAAATAAATTTTATATACAATTAAGAGTGTAATTCCTATTAAATGAGCCTTATATGATATAAATTAGATTAGGTGGATCTAGTCAAGAAAATACTTTACTAAAATAGATTTTATATAATGTGAATGGAATGAATCGAGAGTTTAGTCGTAAAAATACTTAATCTTGAAATGTGTCTTACATATTAAATAATTTCATTAGTCGTGTTTCTTTGGAAGATTACTTAAGAGGTCGTTTCATAAATGGTACACTAGAGATGTGTTCTTCCCGATCCTCTCGTACTAGGGAAAGGCCCTCTCAATGCTCTAATGTCCACACCGGATATGGACCGAATTGTCGCACGATGATCTGAACCCAACTCATGTACCGCTTTAACTGGCGAACAACCCAACTCTTGGAACATACTACAACCCTAGGTGGTGAAAAGCCGATATCGAGATGCTAAACCTTTCCGTCGATGTGAAGATCAACCTGTTATCTCTAAAGTAACTTTTATTCATTAAGTGATGATCCTTTCACTCGGTACCATTTTATGAGCATTATTTTTTATACGCTCTATTTAATAATTCTTTTTATAAAATATAAATTAAATTGTTAATTTAATCGGACGCCAATACGTAGAGTTAAAAGAAAAATTAAAGAAAAAGATGTGTGAAAATCTCAAAACCAAAAAAAGGAGGTGGAATTCCGTGAGAGAGAGAGAGTGAGTCAAAAACAGAAACCCCCAAAGAAACCACCATTTTTAGGACCAGAAATACGCGTGCTCAATAAGCCAAAAATTCTTCTTCTTCTTCTTCTTCTTCAACCCTTTCTAGATCTTCACACAGTAACCTACTTCAGATCTCTCCAGTTTTTCCCCCGTCTCATACATTCCCATATTTATTTTTCTTACCAAGAATTTCAAACACTTCCCAGGTTTATTTTTCCATTTCGTTTTTCTCCAGATCTGATGATAATGAGCTGATTTTTGATGCCCCTTTAGTTTAATATAGTAAAATATAGAGTTTTATTAGTAGATAGTGGTAGTTTCTGATTGATTTTCTTCACTAAGTGATCGAGAAATGCAATCGGGAAATGCAGCGGTGCCGGAGAAAATGCACGGCCATGGAGGAGGAGGAGGAGAGGCGCCGCGACAGAATCAGCATCTGCAGCAATGGTTTCATCCTCAGCAAGTGGATGAGAGGGATGGGTTTATATCGTGGTTAAGAGGGGAATTCGCAGCATCAAATGCTATAATTGATGCACTGTGTCATCATCTTAGGCTAGTAGGAGAAACTGGTGAGTATGATGGAGTGATTGAGTGTGTACAACAAAGGAGGGTAAATTGGAGCACTGTGCTGCATATGCAGCAGTACTTTTCAGTGTCTGAAGTGATCTATTCATTACATCAGGTGGAGTGGAGGAAGCAACAAAAGGGTTTCGATGCAGGGGTTAAGGTAGGAAAGAGGAATGGGTCTAGAGGAGGAGGAGGAGGTTGGAGAAGTGAGGGATTGAAAGATGGAAAAGAGAGTCAAGGTCAGAATTTCTCTACGAATGCTCACAGTAAAACCAATGGGGTCGAAAAGATAGATGTTGTAGAAGTGAAGCAAGGGGAGAAGAAAGGTGAGACGTCGGATTGGTGTAATTTCCTTTTTTGCCTATACTGGATATGGTGTATGTTCCTTGTGTTTATAAGGCAATTGCTTTTGGATTTTATTGATTTGAAGGACATGTGATTCTATAGGTCTGTTGGTGATAGCTATCTCGAAATGGATCATCTATTTAGAAACTGTTGAAAGTTAGAATCTTGGTTTCTTTTCCATTTATTCGAAGAGACAGGACAATGCCTTTTTTGATGATTTTGTAAATTGGTAATCAGGGGTTGTAGAGATTTGGATTTATCACCATTTATTGATAATGATGTTTGTTAAATTCCCTTAATCAGAGTGTAATCTGATTTTTAAAATCTACTTAGTGATAGATGATAGTAATTGATGGAAAGAGATTGAGTGCTACTTGTTCCAATTCAAATTTCTACTTTAGAATAAATGAAATCATCAATATGAATTTGGACATTTAGGGCTCGTTTGGTATGAGTGATAAGGGATAATAATCCAAGGATTAATTTTAGGATGAGTTTCCCACATTTGTTTGGGATAAAATCATGGGATAAGTTATCCCGGGATTGTAGTCTTATTTTTATTCCACATTGATGGTGGATAACAATCCCGGGATAACTTAATCCCCAACCTAACGATCTCGTAGTGACTTTCCACGTGGCAAATATCTACACAAAGAGGTCATTTTTTCCTCTTCAGTTGCTTCCTGTTTTAGAATTGTTTGCTGTTCTAGTTTACTGTTCACATTCGCTTGGTTTAATTGACGGTTACAAGGGTATCGCTAACCAGCTGTATGGATGAGTGGAGCACATCTAAATCTTAAACTAGAAGAAGTCATTGATTTCGTTGATTTGTGCTAGGGATTGAGATTTGAGAGTGAGTGAGAGAAGTTCTAGTACTTGAGATTTTATTTTCATTGTAAGTAAGAGGAAGAAGGATTGAGAGAAAGCTTCTTCCTGGATAGTTCATAGGGATATCATCCTGGCCATTATGCAATTGGACATTGGGTAGAGTATTGGAGTTTTGCATTTTGTGATATGGATTTAAATCAAGTCTTGTGGATTATTCTGCCAAGATTATTAGGATGATGTGAATCTTGATATTAGTAACTTTTATGATTGAGGAAAAGTAAATGAATTCCTTCAATTGTCTTCATATGATTGTGCTTAGTGCTTATCTAACTTTATCTACATTGATTATGCGGTGCCACACTAGGGGTGTGATATGAACTTTATCTCTTCCTGCACATTCCAATAACAACTCCAGGTCTCAGAATTACTTGAGTGTGCTTCAAATGAGAAAATATTTTGGCATATCCTATACACATCTAATTTTTTGTATCTAAGGTGAATGCTTCAGTTTGCCATTGGTACCTAATGATCTTGCTTATTCAGATTTTTTGTGAGGATACCACTTGATCATGAGAAGGATATTACTCTGAACTTGGAAGAAAGTTATCCCTTTGATCTGATGTGAGGCGAACCTTTCTCTTGGGTTTGTACATTGCATAACTTCCTTTACCGTCACATCATCACAAATCAATAGGAGAATCAGATTAAAAGTACAGCCATATGAATCAAAATTTGTTCACCATTTTAAATGCAGATTTTTGATGTGTTCATGTAGATTTTCTTGTGCATTGTAAGCTAAGAAAGTGATTTTGCTCTTGTTCATTTCAATGGAACAGAATTGGCTGGAAATCCAGAAACAAATAACTCAATGAAGAGTTCAGTTTGCATAGAAGCTGGCGATTCACAAAGTGAAGTAGACAAAACTGATGATAAACGTGATTCAAACTCTGAAGGTTTGTAGTTTATTTTTCTGATTCAGCTCCTACTTTCTATAGTTTGTGGCGTAACATTTTTTAGAATACATTGTGTTTTGGAATGTTCTAATAAGCCATATTCCCGTTGTATACAGGACTTTTTGTAAAGGGTGTCATTTAAAATGAAAAATAATGAATAACATAATGTGACACCATATATCTTTTAGAAAAGAACCAAATATAAATAAAATACAATTCAAGCTCACTGCTATACCTTTCCTAAAAAGAATCTTTTTAAAAAAATTATCAAAAAAATTTCCAAGAGTTGTTCTTTTAAGTATGTATAATATTAAATATTTTTTATATTTAAGCCTATGAGAAGGATGAATGGAGAACTTCAAATGTACAAAAAATGTTTAGTTTGAGATTTTAATCCACAACCTTGGTTGTGGAACTAGCACGCATAACCAAACTAAACCAAGTGCACTTTTGGCTGTAAGAAGTGTCACTTTATTTATATACCCACTATATATCCATTTGCCTTTAATTATATATATGCATTTAGTAAATGTTTTCGACGAAGCAGTGTCATGTGACACCCCTTGGCCTATCGTAGCTCCGCCCCTGCATATTACTAATCCACCAAAAAGGAAAAAGAATAAAAGAAAGTAAGATTGCATGAATCAAGTAAGATTGCATGAATCAGCCATATCAACCTCTTCTACCAAGGGAATTTTGTTTTCTACTTGTTTTAGTTTGTATTTGTGGAAATTAATTTATGATGAATGTGAGATGATATGGTATTGTTTGCATTTTACTCATTTATATGAGCTAAGTATATTCCTCAGTCAGTGATATTTGCATGTTTACATTTCAAGGGTCTTCTAATGTGGAGAACGAATCCCGTTCCATCCAAATACCAACTGAGAAGCAGAATGTTGTGCCAAAAACTTTTGTTGCTACAGAGATATACGATGGGAAGCCGGTAATGTTAAAATTTACAACTTCTTCTTTTTCAACTTTAGAACAAATGTACAGCAGTTCATTTTGTGAAGTTTAGGACATCATAATTTTTGTATTCTTGGTGTAATCTGAAGGATGTGTATAATGTAAATACTTTTGTTGACTATTTGGACTCCCTGCATAATTAAGGGAGCCAAAGGTCTTTTTACCATTCATGTTAGCAACTACTTTGTGCAATTTGTGAAATCTATCTGATCAGTAAGTTGGCTCAAGATGCAAATTTATTTGTTCATAAACTAAGAAGCATCAGTTTCTTCTGTAGGTTAATGTTGTTGATGGAATGAAACTTTACGAAGAACTGCTTAGCAGTTCAGAAGTCTCAAAACTGGTTACTTTGGTAAATGATTTGAGAGCTTCTGGTAGAAGAGGACAGCTTCCTGGTAAGTTGTTTATTATGTGTTTGGAGTGTGGCACTTGTCAATTAAGCCTTGATTTGGACGAGAGAGAAAAGTTCGTGAGTTGGCAAACATGGCAAAAAAAACCAGTGTCACCTTTTCCATGTAGAGCATCGTGTGGCTGTTACCATGAATGATCTGGACGTACCATGAATGATCTGAAACGTCCTCTTTGGGTGGTAGCTTCTTTCTATGCTTCATTTTGTTTTGGTGTTTCGGGATTGTGGGGGTTGAGGGTGGGTTGGATTGGAGACGAGAAAAAAGTTTGTGAGTTGGCATACACGGGAAAAAAGCATTCTCACTTATTCTATCTAGAGCATCTTGTAGCTGTTTCTGTGAATGATATGAAACGTCCTCCTTGGGTGCTATTTTCTTTCTGTGCTTCATTTTGTTTTGGATTGGAGCCTGATAAAAATGTCTCAAATAGAGATAAGTTATATGAAACCTGTTTAAAGGTGAATTTACCTTTGAATGTGAAGCTAGAATCACTGGAGATCAAAATGATGCCTTTACTAAAGTTGAGGCATATTCCCTCTTCTTACTGTGAATCTTGCCTTTTGAATACAAATCAGAATTGTCAAGATAGACAACATGGTACTAAGAGTTGCTTTTTCTGAGATTTCTAGGGAAGTAGTTCAATTTTGCGTCGGCTGTAGAAGAACTTTGGAATCAAGCTTATGTATTATTAATATTTAATACTCCCTCAGTATGAATGACCTAGTTTGACTTGGCACGGAGTCTAAAAAAAGAAAGAAGACTTTTCAATCTTGTGGTCCTAAATTAAAGTTTTGTTAAATGTATCAAAATGCCATTTAATTTTGTGGCCTTAAACATGCCACATGGAAAGTTGAAATTACGGTTTTGCCAAAAAAGGAAATGGGTCATTCCTTTTGAAACATACCAAAAAGGAAAGTAGGTCATTCTTTTTGAAACGGGGGGGAGGGGGGGGGAGTATTAACTTTCAGTTTTAGTAGGCTTGCCCCTGTTCACTTTTTTTTATATAAACAAAAATTACTATGCTATTACATAAATTGAAGATCATAAATTTTTGTTCCTTCCTGTTTTACTCTCCCTTTAGTATTTGTTATGCTGTTTTTGCCTTGTATACTTCTTTGATGAGGGGGGTTCTTATCTATATCTATAATAATATATTAAAAGCGTGAAGGCTCTTAGAAATGTTGTTTGAACTTTTTGCCCTTCATTAAAAGGCTCCTCTTTAGACAAAATCGTCTTTTCACATTTTTTTATTTATTATTTGATCTTTTATTTATTTAGTTTGAGGATTTACTTTTGGTTTAGAATTCACTTTTGATTTAGGACTATTTTATGTAAATAATTATCAAAAATTTTGACTATCAAATATTTTGTTAAGAAAAGTATATAATATAACAAATTTGAAAAGAAAAAAAATCTATAAAATTATGTTGAAAACATTAAACTACTTTTATTTTTAGGAATATTTTATTACATTAAAATTTAACCAGTTAATTATTTAACTTCTTATTATTCAACTCTAATTTATTACTTTATATGTTCAAAAACTATTAACATATATTATAAGCAATTGAATTGATTTTCTCATCTCTACCATTTCACAATAAACTAAATTATTGCATCAAACTTATAGTATTTATTAAAATTTTAATATGAATATTATATTTATTTAATGACAAGTACTATTTACATATAATTTTTAAATTGACGCGGCACATACGTGCAGAGCACGTAGACTGAAACTGGTATGAAACTAAATGTGGAAAAAAAGTTATTTTAGAAATTCGTCTAAATTAGTAAAGTATTTCTACTCATAAAAAGATTAGGATACTTTGGGTCTTTGGTTGGACATAAAGGTCAGTAGCGTGTAATAATAGTTCAGGTTGTTGGGTGGGGCACATGGAACATCTCTGGTGATAGTCACTTGCTGTTAAAATTTAAATTGTTTGCATTTTCTAAGGGCACATTCTATGTAGCAATAGAATACAAATGGAATGACATCGTTAAAAGATGGTGGTTTGCTCCAATCTGTATTAATATTTCTTGGGGCAAGCACTTCTGTTTAGGTAAAAGCTGAGAAAAAGGTTCTATCCTGATTTCATACAAATGCAGCCTCAATGCTGTTGGTTTAGCATTTTAGAAACCGTGACTTAAGTTAACCAAAGGGTAGTAGCTGCAGGTTTCCCTTGTCAAAAAATAAAAATAAAAATTAGAAACAGGGACTTCAGTTACCCATTACCAAATGAAATGTCCGAGTACAGTGATTTACGATAGCAGCTGCGGGTTTCCCTTTGTCCAAAAAACAAAATTAGAAACAGGGACTTCAGTTACCCATTACCTAATGAAGTGTCCGTCAGTACTGTGGTTCATAACATTCTTAAATTTATTGACTGCAAGATAAGCAAGAGCGTTGAATTAATAAGAACATAGCCATTGGACTGGATAAAAACCTAAATTAACCGTGGTGCACTTGTGGGAAACTCCTTGTCGAGGGCCTGTGCACCCCCGGGATTTAGTCGGGGCTCTAAGAGACTCGGATACCCGGTGCAAATTTAAAAAAAAAGGAACACATAGGCGGATCAGATTCTTGTGATTGAAGTGCTATCCTTTCTCTCTGATGGTACAATATAAGTGTCAGTGATTGGAAATGTTTTGACAAGCAGTGCAGACATTTATAGTCTCAAAGAGACCTATGAAGGGGCATGGAAGGGAGATGGTTCAGTTGGGCCTTCCCATTATAGATGCACCTCCCGAGGAAGAAGCTGCCATTTCAACATACAAAGGCATGTCTAACATTTTTGAAATAGGATAAACTTCTATATTTTTCTTCTCCGGTATAGTTATGGGGTTCTTAATTGAATTTGCAGACCGGAAAACAGAAGCAATTCCTGCCTTGTTCCAAGATGTTATTGATCGACTGAGTGCTATGCAAGTATTTTCCGAGAAGCCAGATGCTTGTGTTATTGATATATTCAATGAGGTTTGGAAGCAGTACTTTTAGTTCTTATGGTCATCGTGATTTAGCTCAGAAGCATTGCAGATTTGATATATTGTAAATAATTGTAGGGCGATCACTCACAGCCTCATTTGTGGCCTTATTGGTACGGGCGGCCAATATCTGTGTTGTTCTTGATGGACTGTGAAATGACTTTTGGTAAGGTGATTGGCGTGGATCATCCAGGCGATTATCGAGGCTCTCTCAAACTGTCTTTTGCACCAGGGTATTTTTTTGCTCAGCCCTTCTTGTTCGGTTATTTCTTTTTCTTTGGATGACTATTTTGTCTTGGGCATGTATTGTGGAGGTTTCACTTCTTGAGTTATAACTGGACTCCAAATTGAGTTGCTGCATTATCCAGCCTAGCGTTATACTTCCAAGTTACATTTAATGAGTAGATATACTCCTGCTAGAGGAGTCGTAGGAATTGAAGAGAAGTTCAACCACATTATAGATATATCATGCTTTTTGTCCCTTTAATCCATTCTTCAAATCTCCACAAACATCCCTTACCCCCAAAGTCTGTTTTAAATACTCAAATCCTCATCCCCAGTCCTATATTAATTCGAGATTACAGTAGCTAGCTATACTTTAACTTGCAATATTGTAATTGTGACAATTTAGGATGAGAAAAGAGTTTCTAGTGGACTTAGTAGCAATAGGGAAAATCAAGATTATCCCTATTAGTCGGACTAAAATGCAGAAATAACCCTACACTCTTATATATGCATGTCACTTTATGTTCGACTGCTTCTATTGTCTCTATTTTCCTGGAGTAATCGCCTAATGATGAATCTTTCCGCTTCAAAAATGCACAGATCCATACTTGTATTGCAGGGAAGGTCAACTGAATTCGCGAAATATGCAATTCCAGCCATCCGGAAGCAGCGAATACTCGTGACCTTTACAAAGTTTCAGCCGAAAAGAATCAGGTCTGGTGATAGTCAACGTTTCCCTTCATCAGCAGGAGGTCCTGTCCCCCAGTGGGTTCCTCCTAGCAGGTCACCAAATCATATCCGTCGTCCTTTTGGACCCAAGCATTATGGTCCCATGCCAACAACTGGTGTATTACCCGTTCCAGCTGTTCGTCCGCAGTTAGCTCCTGCAAATGTCCAGCCAATATTTGTTCCCGCTGGGGTTGCACCAGCTATGCCTTTTCCAGCATCAGTTGCCCTTCCACCTACCTCTGCTGGATGGGCAGCACCTCCTCCTAGGCATCCCCCACCCCGACTGCCACTCCCTGGCACTGGCGTTTTCCTCCCTCCAGGCTCTGCAACTTCAATCTCTGACAACATGCCTGCTGAAAATGCTGGTAGTGATTCAACTGTCTCTCAGAAAGTTAATACAGACAGTAGTGAAGGAACAACAGTAGAGTGCAATGGAAATGCAAATGTTAGCGATGCAGAGAAAGCAGTGGCTGATGAAGAACGACACTAACGCTCTGATTTTCAAGGCGGAAAAAGGGCAAATGTATCGTTGTAGCGGATAATTTAGGCTACAAAAGAACTGCAGTGAGTTTGAAGAAAATGTAAAGCGCGGCAATTGTTCAGAATTTACAGTTGAGCATCCAGCAGAGCAAGGAAAGGAGAGTTGATCTGTTCTTCTTGCACCCCTTTACTTGCTCTTCCTTTTTTGTTGTCTTGTCAAACATATATACATATATAGCTTATATTAGATGAGGAAAAACTTAGTTACAAGCTTTTATCTTAGCTCTACAGAAAAAATTTCAACTCATTATATAGAAGTGATGAGTATTAGTATTTCTTTCTTGTTGGACAAAAGTTATCAAAGTGCCAGATATCTCGTGAAATTAGTTGAGGTGCACCATGATTATTGAAAAAAAGTGTTTCTTTCATTGCTAATTTAACTACATAAAATATGTTAGCGTTCGGCCTTAAATTCCCAAATATACCTTTGGATGAAGTTTCCATGTCGTTTGGCTATTTTAAAATTATGATTTATATTCGTAAAATTATTTAAAATATCTGTAAGTTTATATTATCATTCTATAATGAACATGTTCTGTTAAATAAAAAAATCTTATAGCATAATTAATAACAATCCACAACAATGAAATAACAATACGGGCAACATCAATATATTAATAATAACATACTCAAGCTTATCACTGATTCTTGAAATTATAATCCATTAAAATCAAATTATTCTTTTGTCTCAATTTCGTCACTCAAATTATAATTCAAACTTCTTCGGATGAAGATAGATAAATATTAATTGAAATAAATAAACGATGAATCTTTACTTATACAATATAAAAGTTCTAAGATAATTTTTAAATATTTAATACTTTCCGAATATTATCTCAAGTTCTTAAATACTACTAATTTTTTTTTTAAAAAAATGTCCTTTATCATTTATTTCCCCCTAACAATGAGACAAATTGACTAATGAGGTATTAATTAGTTGTTTTCTTATTGTACTTTTATTTATTTATTAGCCAATTATTTTGTTCACCGACACCAAGTGTAAAAAAGAGGATTAAAATAATAATACACTAATTATCAATTCAATAACACAACACCTTGCTAATTAATTTTCTCTTTTTCCATACTTAAAAAAATAAACCATACTGCTTAGAGTTTCGACTTTTGTGAAAGGTTCGGACTTTTTTGAAAGAATATGACTTTTCGAATGAAGAAATATGTGACTTTTCTAAAAGATTGTGACTTTTACAAAGGGGTATAACTTTTTAAATGGTTGTGACGTTTTCGATTAGGCATAATAAATACCTTTTGTTTTTTTTTTATAAACAGAGAATTTTTCGCTCATTCCTAACAATGAATTTTCTAACTTCTTATTTTGCAGAACTAAATCTAGAATTCTAATGTACTTTACTGTTATTGAGTGGTTCTCTGACACCGATGTTTCAAGTGACGATACTCCAATGAGTAAGATCAGTTACACCATGAGAGGATATATTCCATTAACCTCGGGTACTTAAGGAGAATAATTTCCTTAAGAATTTATGGTTTTCGACAAATTGTTAGAATCTTTGTGTTTATTATTTACACAGTTTTGTTCTAATAAAGATTTGTTTTGCAAAAAAAAAATTTCTACAAAAGTTTTGCTCTATACAAAACTTTTGTTCTAAGTATTTTAGTAATACAGAATAAATAACAATCATATGCTTTTTGAATATTATGATTTTTTTAATTGTTGTGATATATTATTGCTACGTAATTTTCAAATACAAAAAACTTTAACATTTTATATTCGAATTTATGATAAAAAAACTTCAAGATTTTCTGATTTTGGCTTATAAGTGAGCTATTAATATTTGAATTCCAAAACACGTAATTTGTCATTTTATTTTTCTTTTATCCATGTGAGATATGCGTGTAAGCAAAGATTTGAATAAAATAAAATGATACCTTGACTTCAAACATACTTTAATTTAATAAATAAATATCGATTTCTGTAATAAATCTTTTTATGTCAAACTATTTTCGTTATGCGTTATTTGAGTTGATAATTTTTCAAAAAAGAATTATTCTATCGTTGATAATTTTTTAAAAAAGAATTATTCTATCTCCATAAAATATAGATATGATTTGTGTATATGTTGTTCTTTTTAGACTTCATGTGTGAAAGATGCTAAATATATCATTTTTGTATTGAAATTAAGTTTTTGCACAATCACCTTATTTAAAAAGATTTCTAAAAATAATTTTTCATTTAAAAAATAAGATCAATCTGATAGTGTAAAAATTTCTTACGTTGCAGAGTTCAGACAGCCAACCAACTGAGCTACCAAGATTCTCCAACTTTCATCATATTATAATTTTTGAACATCTAAATTTTCATCATATTACTGGGTATATGTTGTTGTCGTCGTTTATCGAGCACATATTCTTTTACAACTCCTTATGATATTCCTTTCCAAATTAATAAATTGAGTAGTTGAAAAGTACAATAACTTTTGGATATTCCATTAATATACCCTTCCTTAATAGTGGAAAAACCATATAATTCCCCTTTTATAAGAAAACAAAACCAATTAAAAATATCCAATTCCCTCCAAAGTCTTTCATATATATATAAAAAAAATATGGAAACATTTTTTCCCAAGATGAATTTTCAATATTTTATTATTTTCTTGGCAAGTTTTGGATTATGTTTAATTATTTCTTTTGCTGAATTTCCATATTTTAAACAAGCTCTAAAAGATGATGGATCTCTTAGTTTTCTTGTTATTGGAGATTGGGGAAGGAAGGGACTTTATAATCAATCACAAGTGGCTTTTCAGGTTTTTTTTATATTTCATTTTCAATTTAAATAAATAAATAAATTATTTTTCATATATTTTAAGAAAATTATTTGAGTTCATGTGTCATTTTGTAGGGAGGAAAATATTTTCTAGGAAAATAAATGAATTTATAATTTATTTTTTTGTGTTTGGTAGTGTTCGCAAAAATTTTTTCTCAAATACAAAAGACAGTGTAATTACAAGCTTATAAAAATAAATGATTTTATTCATCAAGATATAATATAAGTCTGCATGTTTCTCGAATTCGAATAAGGTGGACCTCCTTTGAGATTTATCTGATCTCTATGAAAGGATTTTGTGGAGATTGGCTGAGTTTAATTTTGTCACCCTTAAAATACACCACGATCCACCAAAACTACTAAAAACAATTCTTAACTTGGAAAAAATTTAGCAGTGTATTTCATTTATATTTCAAGATTAGGGGTATATTTAAGTTCAGTTAGTCAAGCAGAGGGTTTTTCTAACACCGTTAATAATTCAGAGACGAAATCAATAATTCACACAAAATTTAGGGGTGTTTTTAGTACTCCTCTGATTACATTATGTATATATATCATTTTTGGAAAGACAAGATTTTGATTGATTTTTTTTTTTTTTGAGATGCATATTTCTTTGTGAGATTGATTTGAAAACATTTTATTTATTTATTTTGAAAAAACATCTTTTAATTGTAAATATTATTATGTAATCATCCTTTAAATTTTTAATTTTTTTTCAATAAATTGCATGTATATAGATGGGAGAAATAGGGGAGAAGCTAAAGATAGATTTTGTAATATCAAGTGGTGACAATTTCTATGAAGATGGACTAAATGGTGTAAATGATCCAATATTTCAAGATTCCTTCACAAATATTTACAAAGCTCCAAGCTTGCAAAAAATGTGGTACAATGGTAAATTTTCTATGCAATATTATGAGGACGCGGAATAAAATTAACTCATAAAAATATAATTTTATTAGATTCATTTGTTTCGTAACTCAATTTATTTCAATCAGCCTAAATCAATATATGAAAGTTGTGTTTAATTTAGATTAGATATATGATCAAGATTGATCGATATAAAATCTCGTCAAAGTATTTTTTTTATGTGACATATTATATATATCATATATGATCATAATGAAGGAATAAGGTTTTGTTAGTTAAAGTATGGAAAAAAGAAAACTTTGAAAGATTTGAGCCAATTAAGTTTTATATATATATATATGACTCATTGTTTAGGCTATTTTAGTTTAACTTTTTTTTAAGCTTTTAATATCTGCTTATTTTAAAAAGCCACGTGTTTTTGATTAAAAATATTTTTTGACAATAAATTTAAAAAATATTTTGCAATATTAGAGAGCGAATTTTTATTTGTCCATCGTTAAAAGTTTTTCTTTTTAGCTTCTGAAAAATTAGTTCTATTACTACTCAAAAATGCGTATTTTTTAAACAAAAACTTGATCAAATATCTTAATTATTTAAAACACACATTTTAATTTTTCAAAAATGAATACTTTTAGCTTGGCCGTCCAGAGCTAGGCTTTCAATTACAGGTTTAGAATCTAATAATTTTTTTTCAAATTTTTTTTATAAATTTCGAATCCTGATTCCACCTCGATGACCATCATAACAACCTCATTCAATTTTTTATTTTATTATTTTTTAATTATTATTATTATTGTTATTATTAGTTATTATTATTATTTTGCAGTGTTGGGCAACCATGACTATAGGGGTGATGTGGAGGCACAACTAAGTCCAATCCTTAGAGAAAAGGATGAAAGATGGTTTTGTTTGAGATCCTATGTTCTTCATTGTGGTAAGTCTAATTATTATAACAATAATTTTTATTTTTTTACTAAATTTTTTTAAATTTAATTTAATTTTTTGTTTCTTATTAATTTTTTCACTTTTTAATTTCATGCAAGACAAAGAATTTACACTAAAAAGAGATGCATATCCTTAAATAAAAGAAAATATTTAAGGAAAAATTAAGTGGCACAACAAATTAATCAAGGTCCTATGTGTTATTTGAAATTGTGGTAGTTTAAAAAAATTGCATAATATAGCAATAGGTTGAGGTTTTATAAGAGATACATGTGGATACACTTATTATCTGCATGGACATAATTAGATAAATATATATTGTATATGCGTGAATACACTTGTTAAGCATGTATACGCGCAGATACACTTATTTATGTGTTGATATAATGTATCTTACTATTATTACACACATGAATACAATGTATTTCGATATGTTTAAAAACTAAAATGCTACTATTAAGTAAAATTCATTATTTTGCACAAATAACATTATTTATGAAAATTTCTCAAATATTATTAACATTCTTGTCTTTTTTTTTTTTTTTTGATAAATTATATTTTTGGTGAGGCAGAAATTGTGGAATTTTTCTTCATAGACACAACTCCTTTTGTGGATGATTATTTTACAAACCCGAAAGAGCATAACTATGATTGGAGAGGTGTCTTGCCAAGGGAAAAATATCTCAATCATCTATTAAAGGTAATAATGATTAATTATTGTATCTTACATTATATAATTATTATTATTAGCATGTTGGTGAGCCTCGTTAGGTGTCGAGCGTGCTTAGAATGTACAATCTGACGCTTAGGGCGTACATAGAAATATTTATCAGTGTATACCGTTCGAACTGTCAGTTTGCAAAATATGTATAAAAATAATTGAAGTATACACATCGATAGATATATAATATTTCATAGCAGTGTTTTGAAAATTGAGGCGTGAGGTGAGGTGTTTTACTTAGCACGAGGCAATGATAAGCAGAAGAAATAGACTTTTGTTAGGTATTTTTGACAAAATATTACGTAATAGGAGTATATAATCATCCCCATAGTGTTACCAAATACTATTTATGCCATACTGCAACTTATTTCTATAGATTAAGAAACTATTAAATATCGTTCATTTACTAAAGAATTATGAGGTTTAACAATATTAGCTAAAGAATTTAAGACATAATTTTTGTAAGATCTGTTAGGCGAGCCTCAAACGTTAAATATCGAGTGTGCTTAGGACGTACAATCTGACACTTTTTTAAAACAATACTTTAGCATATTGAGATTTTTTTTAGTTTTATTTGTCCACACTCTATTTTTTTTTTCTTATTATTTCTGTTTTGGGGTTTGCAAAAAGGATTTGGATTTGGCATTAAGTAGGTCTACTGCCACATGGAAGATGGTGATTGGTCACCATACAATTAAAAGTGCTGGACATCATGGTATTATTACAGAACTTGCTGAACAATTAGTCCCAATACTTGAGGTAATTTATTTATTAATTACTACCACACCATTTATGATAGAGAAAATTTCACAAATAGCTATTATGAGTATTTTAATTACTATCTTTAGTTATAGTCTATGTTGCTCAGACACTTCAAAAATATTAACCGGTGCAGGTTGAAATTTTCAAAAATAGTGTATTTTTAAGGATCCGACACACGAGTGCGACAATATTTTTGGAGAGTTTGAGCAACTTAGACTATAGTTTACCTAATTGTACTTCAGAACAGTGAGTATTTTAATTTGTGTAGTTCGCTTGCCAATATGCGAACGGGATAAGTATATATATAAGTTTTGTATATACATTTATGAATTTTTCATAACTTATTAGAAATCAAAGGTATATTAACAAATGATATACAAATAGTTAAGATAAGCATGTACAAATTCTAGATTTATACAATTAGGTAACGAATTAAACAAACTATAACAACATTCAATAATTAATCATAATTATAGCTAAAATATATAATAACCATTAAGTGTTTGTCATTTCGTATAATTTTTTCTTGATGCACAATTTTAGAGAAACAAACCATAAACACCCACTTTTTGACTCACGTAATTTAAAATAACCATTGTCATAGAGTTTCAGATTAACCAACACTTTTGACGCATGAGAAATTTAAAACTTCGTCATAATAGTTATATATTTTTCAAAGATGAAATCAAAAAATGGTTGGTAAACGCTAAGGGTGACAATTGGGCGGGTTGGGTCAGATTTGAGCGGGTTATAATGTGCTAAGATAACAAACGGGTCAAGACCCAACCCAACCCAACCCAAAATATGCTTGGGCCAAAATGGGTTGGATCAAAACGGATTGAGTAATGTGTTATAGAGCGGGTCAAGACCCAACTTAACCCAACTTTTACTAAGTTTTACTTACTTTATTTGTTCTTTTTCAATATTTTAGTACTTAATTAAATTAAATTTTTCTTAATTTTGACTATATAAAACATATCAAATTAAAAAAAAAGTGTTTTAAAAATATTTAACAAGATATCTCTCGAGTCAATTATAAAATGGATTGGGTTGAGATGGGTTGAGCTGATAAATGAGCGAGTTATCCAAACTTCAATAGGTTGGATGGATTGGGGTTAATTTTGCCACCCCTCGTAAATGTCATTTCTTCACAATTTTTTTTTTGTTTTGCTTTATATTTATTGTTAATTATATCTTATTATTCCATTTAGGAACATAATGTTGATTTTTACATCAACGGTCACGATCATTGCTTGCAACGTATAGGAAGTATCAACAGGTAAATAAGAATATATATACTAATATAAGTTTAATTAATTACTTCATAAACGTCGATTTTTATTTCGAATTAATGGGTTAATTATTTACTTTATTAGTAAATTGGAGTTTTGAACAAAAAAGAAGTTGAATTTGTGTATTATGATGTTTTTGGAAATGTATTGCACAAATTTAGTGTGTCAAAGAATTCATATGTAGGTAGTCAAAAAGGGAAAAAATTAAGTGTGTTTTAGTTTAATATTGATTCTTTTATATGAGGAATTAAAGTGTATTTTAGTTGATTAGTAATGACAGATTCAAAATTTAAAGTACCTCAAGTTAATATCATCATATTAATTGGTTTATAATGAAATATTTATAGATACTGAACAGATTTTTTTAGTGTGTGTGTGTATATATATGATTTAGACAAAAATTACTGACTTCATGTGAAATTTGTTATCGAATTTGTAGATCCACCCAATTTATTATGATTGTTTTTTATGTAATTGATAGAGTACGAAAAGTTAAGTTTCCCCTTGGCAAAAGATTTTGAAGTTTAAACATGAACATTTGAGTTTTTGAAGTTGTGATTTTTGGAACGTAATGTGTTTGAACATGCATTTATTTTTAAAAGAAAATCAAGTTTTTTTTTAGTGGAGTTGAGGAAAGATTTTTAAATTCTATGGTCAAACGAATATTTGAAGATAAAATTTCAAAATTTGATCCTAAATTTATGGTCAAACGTTCACTTAAATGTAAATTAACATAAAATAATATCATTTTTGCTCAATTGAAAATTTAGGTCACTACAAAACTCACATTTATATTTAATTTTATCTAAGCAACAAAAAAAATAGTCTAATGTAACGCCTGGTAAAATTACCAAAATACCCTTAGAGGAGAGATGTGCGCATAACACATCTTCTGATGCTCGGATGGAAAAACTGAGGCCGGATTCATGATCAGCACGAAAAATTGAGAGGGGGGAAGGCTCTCGGTCGATTTTTAGAGCAATCGAGTCAAAAGATAATTTTTCGCTCTAAAATGAGAAACAGTGAGAGTTCGCGACAGAGCCGCGTCGCGGACCCATTGCAAAGGGTGACTTATGTTTTTCCTAAATTTTTCGATGGGGTTTAGAAAACTCGACCGGGAAGATTTTTGCCAAAAATGAGCTATACGCGACAAGCCCGCGTCGCGGAATGGGTTATTTCGCGGCTTGAAAATTACTATAATTTCGAGGGGCATTCTTGTCCATTCCTTACATCTTCTAAAAACTCATGTACGACCAATATAAGTTGCTTTCACGAAGAAAGGGTCTAAAACTCCATTCTAAATCCTCTTCGTAACAACGTTAATGTAACACCCGGTAAATTACTAAAATACCCCTAGGGAAGAGAGTTGCGTAAAACGCGTCTTACGATGCTTGGATTGAAAATCCGAGAGTGGATTCGTGATCAGCACTGAAAATGGAGTGGGAAGAAGGTCTCGGTCGATTTTTAGAGCGACCGAGTCGAAAGATAATTTTTCATTCCAAAATGAAAAACAGTGTGCCTGCGCGACAGGACCGCGACGCGGACCGGTCGCGGAGCCACACTTATGTTTTCTGTAAATTTTTCGACGGAGTTGAATTTCCGAAAATACACTGTCCGCGACAGGTCCGCGTCGCGGACTGTGTTATTTCAGGACGAGGGTAAATTTTTTTAAATTACGGAGGGAAATTTGGTCCATTCCTAATTATCTAAAACGTTCCCCTATGACTAATTAAGGTTGGTTTTCAAGAAAAAGGGTTTCAAAACCCAAATTCTAAAGCGTTCTTCCTAAGGGTCACTAAAGCTAGGGCTTGAAGGAAGGTGAGGATTGAGGAGATCAAGAGGAGGTTGTGCAACTTCATGTTAGCAAAACTTTCCAGGTATGTAAGGCTAATCTAAAGCATGAGAATGTTCTCCCATGTGCCCTTCGGAGTATTGAGTTTAGAACCTTGATGATGAGGATAATGTAAAGAGTTTATGCATGTAAAAATCTACGTATTTTATGTATAAATGATTTCCTTACAGGAATTGATGATCATCACTACTTTGTTTTACATTTAATTCATTTTCATGAGTGCATTTAAAAACCCTATAATTATTGTGTCTTGGAAAGAGCATGCATAATGAAATTAGGGATGAGTCTAGAGCCTTGACGATGATGATGTTGTGATTGTGTTTCACATTTGATGAGAGTCTTGATGATGATGTTGATGAGAATGATGTTTTATGATGTCTTAAAATTGGAAGTCTAATTTCTAAAAGAGTATCTTGAGTCCATGATGCTGATGTTGATGTTATGAGATGAGGTGATGTTGATGTTGAAGTATTATATTGTGCTCCTATGGGACTGATTGTTGATGTTGAGGTTTTATACTATGTCCCCCTGGGACCGATGTTGATGTTGAGGTATTAATTATGATACCATGTCCTTATGTGACTGATGATGACGTACTATGTCCCTATGGGACTGATGAGGATGATGTTTATGAGCATGTCGAGTTCTGGGAGGAGTATTGAGCACCGAAATGGGTAGAGAGTGAGTCCCACTCAAACCCATTAACTACGTGGCCCGCATAGGAAGAGAGGATTAAACCGCAATGCGGATGGCTCCTATCTTGTCCCAAAAGAGGACTGATGTTTGATGTTTCTTGTAGAACCACTGATGTTGATGTCTTTTACCCCGGGCAGGGTATTGGATGGATGTGGCAATGACATCGCTTCGTTGTATCATCACTGGCTCATAAGTGATGGTTGTCGGTTAGAGAAACTCCCAATTAGGTTCCATTTGATAGAACTCTGATGTTGATGTGATGTTGAGTCGAGTCCCTGGAGTCGATGATGTTTCCTTGAGTCGATGTAATGTTTTCTTGAGTCGATGTGATGTTCCCTTGAGCCGACGTGATGTTCTTTTGATGTGAGTCGATATCGAAGTTCCTTGAGATGGGCTTAATGTGATGTTGATGACTGATGAGAGGTTGATGAGTTGATTGTCTATTCTAATCTCTTGCCTTAGATAGACGTTGACATCCTAATGGAGTGTGATGTTGAGTTGATGTTTCTTTATGCTGTGTACTTACCTTGTTATTCAGCTATTTTACATGCCAGTACATTCCACGTACTGACGCCATTTGACGCTGCATCGTTTCATGATGCAGATACAGGAGTTAGAGGACTTCAGCAGGCGCACCGTTGAAGCCAGAGATTCGAGTTCAGACTTTGGTGAGCCTCCTTGCTATCCGGAGGAGACCTTTTGATTATATGTTTTCCTTATTTCATTGAGTCCGGTAGCCATGGCATGTCATGGCACCACTCTTAGGCTGTTGAGTTAGGTTAGAGGCTTCGTAGACATGATGTCGAAGTTGATGTGGATGTTTTCCTTTGGAACTGAGTAGTATTTTATTTACTTAGTTGAGATTGAGACTGATGTTGGCCATTGGGCCCTTATCTAAGATATTCCCTTGATGTTATTGCCGTTGTGTTGATGTTGAATGCTGTGATGAGGCTAAGTGGTTCGCTTGGGGACTAGCAATAGTCTCTGAGTGCCGGCCACGCCCAGGTACCCTCCCGGGGCGTGACAGTTAATACGCTAGGGCCTGAGGAGAGTAGAGGAGAGACTAGATTGAGGAAAATAGAGGAAGTTCCAAGGGAATTGTATTGATAGCAATCATCCCGGGTATGTAAGGTTAACCTAAAGCATGATATTGTTCTTCCATGTGCCCCTTTGAGTAAATTCAGTCCATGATTGAAGATAATGAGTTATATGTGACAATCCTTGAGTATTTTACTGAGTTTTTTATAATCCATTTATTTTTCTTAAATTGATAATCATCATAAACTTGATTTACTGCATAAGTTGTTTTCATGAATGATTTTATAAAATTCCATGCCTATTTTATTAAAGAATGCAAGAATGAACTTAGGGGATGAGTCTAGAGCCTTGACGATGATTACTTTTGTGATGTTGTGACTGTGGTCTAAATTGATGCGAGTCTTGATGATGATGTTGATTAAAGTGATGTTCATGAGTCTTAAAACTTGAAACTAAAATTTCAAAAGAATGTTTCGAGTCCATGATGTTGATGATGGTGGTTATGTTGATGTACTATGTCCCTATGGGACCGATGATGATGATGTTTTATGAGCAAGTCGAGTTCTAGAAGGAGTATTGAGCACCGAAATAGGTGAGAATGAGTCCACTCGAACTCATTAACTACGTGGTCCGCGTAGGAGAGAGGATCGGACCTCAATGCGGATGGCTCCTTGTCCCAAAAGAGGACTGATGTTTTTTTTCTTGTGGATCCACTGATGGTGATGTCCTTTACCCAGGGTACTGGATGGATATGGCAACGACATCGCTTCGTTGTATCATCATCAGCTCATAGGTGATGGTTGTCGGTTAGAGAAACTCCCAGTTATGTTCCACTGATAGAATCTGATGTTGATGTGATGGTATGAGTCATGATGGATGTTGATGTTCTACTGTCTACTCTTATCCTTGTCCTAAACGGGCATGAGTCCTTTGAGTTGAGTCGAGTTTCCTTGAGATGAGTCTGATGTACTGATGATGTTGAGATGAGACGTTGATGAGTCACTTGTCTACTCTATATTCTTGCTTTAGATAGACATTTGACATTCTGATGGAGTATGATGTTGAGTTGATGTTATCCCTATACTGTTATACTTGTACTGTTACATTCAGCCATCTTACATATCGTATATCCACGTACTAGCGTCACTCGGTGCTGCATCGTTTCATGATGCAGATACCGTAGTTAGAGGACTTTAGCAGACGTGTCGTTGAGGTTCAGAGATTCTGAGTTCAGTCATTGGTGAGCCTCCTGCTATTCGGAGGAGCCCTTTTTCTTATTTTTTTTTTTGTGTTTATTGAGCTGGGTAGCCATGGCCTGTCATGGTACCCTCTTAGACTGTCTAGTTGAGTTAGAGGCTTCGTAGACATGAGTTGAGATTCGATGTGAGGTCTTTCCCTCTTAGAGTTGAGCTAGTAATACTATTTACTTATCATCGAGGTTGAGACGGAGTTTATTGGCCATTGACCCTTTTTAGTGATGCAACTCACTACCTTATTTTAATTGCTTCTGCTATGCTTGATGTTGGACGACTGCCTTGTGATTGAGGGGCTCGCTCGGGGACTAGCAATAGTCTCTGGGTGTTAGCCATGCTTAGGGTACCCTCCCGAGGCGTGACATCTAAACTCTAAAGGGGATATCAATGACTTTAAAATTTAAATAATATGAGTACATAAAATAAATAATGAAAATAAACTAGGATTTAACATAAATAAATATTTCAATAGAAGATATTAATTACAATACATCCTCCCATTAAAATTAAATTAAACACCTAGAGGGAAATCAATTACTAATTACATCAATTAATGGAATAATATTTAACTTCTTATTATCATAAGCAAATTAAATCCATGATATATATATTTGCAATTTTTGGTTCAACATTTTTCTTTTTGAGATGCTTACATAATGGAAAATAGGTTTTTTGAGGCACTCCATTTATGCAAAATGTTGCCAAAAATGTCAAAAAATTGGATCCAAACTTGTGTTTGAGTAATTTGCATAGCCATAAATCCTTGTCCATCATAATAAAATTTCATTTCTTTTGGATTCCACCAATTAATATCACCCCTCCATGATTTTGAACCCCCACCACTTGTCAAAAATTGTAATGGACTGAAAAAAAATAATTAAAAAATTATGATCAGAATAATATCATCATTAATTTTTTAAAAAAATAAATAAAATAAAATTGAACCCATTTTTTTTAGTTTTAGATGTGTGTAATATTTACCTATCTGAACTGCTGATATGTTCCAAGCAATGGTCATGTCCATTTAGGTAAAAGTCAACATTATTTGCCTTAAAAAAGGAGAAAATATTAGAAAATAGAAACAATATTATCATACTAAATTTATAAGATAAATATTTCTAATTTAATATCATTAAAAAGAAGAAAAAAAATAGTTTTCTAACTATAATTAATCTTGAATATTGAAAAAAGAGTAGCGATGAAACAAAATCCATCAAAAAAAATCAACGAATGACAAATTATATAGCTAGACGAACAAAATCTAACCCTAATCCTATTTAGTGATAGATTAGAGGTATCTTTTATCAATAAAAGGAATAGCTATAAGCAATTTAGCGACAGATTAGTAACGAAGTTCATAGCTGATTCAAGAATAACAACTTATAAAGTTCATGATTCATAAACAATTTATGTGGCACATATTATTTTTTCGCAAAATTACCTAATTACACTCCTTTATTTTTCATAATTCCCACTCATTCCTAAAAATTTCCTTTTCATCCGGCTACATTAATTTAGTAATCTAGATACGTTAATTCAGTAATCTGGATACATTAATTCTGATTCTTAAATTATTTCTATGTTAATTAACTCTTTGCACTATGTGATTTATGTAAACCTTACTTTTTTTTACTCGTGAAATCAATTAAGATTTATGTAAATTGGCTCAGACATTACGATTATTATTTTAAAAAATGTTAGAATTAATTTTTTTTACCTGTAAAATGGGAAGAAGGTGGACTCCAAGCTCCTCAGAATTACCATGGTGTCCAGCACTTTTAATGGTGTGGTGACCAACTACTATCTTCCATTTTGCATTTGATTCCCTTAATGCTAAGTCCAAATCCTATTTAATAAAGACATTAATAATGTTAATACATTAAAGTTAATTTAACATGTGTAAAAATAAAAATATCTGTTTTTTGTAAACCTGACGTAAAACTAAAAATAAGTTTACAAAGAGTTATGAATCAAATATACTGATCGATGAATGTATGAAATAATGAAAATTGAGGGTTAGCTTCAGATCATCATTCAACTTTTACTTTATTATCATACTAAAGGTAGTAAGATATATTTTATAATGAAAAATGTATGGTTTAACTTTACCTAAAGATCAGAAAAGTCATTGAATTATGTTTTATAATCTAAAAATAGTTGCGGAGTTAAGATTATCAGTAAGAGGGTTTAAAATCTGAAAAAGTAGTCACGCGAACTAATCGAAGGGTGTTCGATATCTATTATATACATAAAAAGAATTATTTTAACCATATATAAATAGTGTAATTTATCGTCGAAGAGGATTTGAATAAACCCCTTACAAAGGGCTAGCTTCCCCCCCCCCCCCCCCCCACCCAAAAGTATAATACATAAACATATCTTTTTAATTTGGTCGCAGTTATGATCTATGTCCTTTAATTCTGAATAGGCACTTAAATTATTATAAAATTGAATAAATAGATACACAAGTCTTACACACGTCAAATCGCGTGAAAAAACCAATTAGGAGAAAACATAAAAAACATTTTATATAATTCTAAGAAAAACAAATTGAATAACTTTTTAGTTGGAAAAAAAAAAAAGACTACCTACTTTTATGTGAAATTTAGGTAGAGCTAAATAATTCCTTTTATTATGAAAAGATAAAATTTAGTGATTATGAGTGGTATTGAGGTAAAGTTGACTAATTTGTTACAAGAAAATAATAATTTAGTAATTTTCAATAAATTAAACTAAAAAACTAAATAATCATATATAGAATCAACTCGAGAATTAATTTTACCTTCAGAACACGAGAAAGATAATCTTTTCGAGGCAAAACATCTCTCCAATCATAAGTATGATCTTTAGGATCTGTGAAATACATATCTTGGAAAGGAGTTGTATCTACAAAGAAAAATTCAGCCACATCTGCAAATTAATGTGTAAATATTAGTGAATTTTTTTTTTAAAAAAAATTAACCAATAATTAAAATTTCATAATTAAGATTAATTTAATTATATTACCTGTATTAACAATATAAGACCTTAGACAAATCCACCTGTTATCCTTTTGATTAAGGATGGGACTTAATTGTGCTAAAGCATCACCTCTGTAATCATGGTTCCCTAAAACTGCAAATAAAAACATATATCGGAATTTAAAATATTTATTTTGATCGAGTTGAGATGTATAGATAATATTTCATAAAATAAAAAGATTTGTACTATAATATACTCATTTTTTGTCGCGACTTAACAATCCTTTTGTCACTAAATCGAAAGATTGCTTTCTATAAATTATCGACTCAAGAAAAAAATAGTTCAGCAAAAGAAGTATTAATAAGGCGTAAGAAACAACAACTAACAACAAAAACATCACATAATAACAAAACAAAATAGAAATTATAACATAACGAAATGATAATTGAGATTCACAACAAAATTAAAACGACAACTAAAATAGAACGAGACGATAAAGGAAGGGAATAAACTGACCATTATACCAATTTTTTTGTAAGCTTGGAGCTTTGTAGACATTGGTAAAAGACTCCTCAAAAGCTGGATCATCCACACCAGTCAATCCATCATCATAAAAATTGTCCCCAGTTGATATCACAAAATCTATGTTTAATTTTTCTCCAATTATTCCCATCTAAAATAAATAGAGAAAATCGATAAGAAGGAGTTGTTCGAATGATAAATATCTTTCACTTTCAATCTTAAGGTTGTCAGTTCTATCGAGTATGCTTTTATATTCTTTATAAGTTTTCCACTTATCAACTAATTTTTATCCGATCTATAATATCCTTATACTCTTTTTTATATTACTCTCTTCATTTCATTTTATGTGCCACCCTTTGATTTGGCACGGTGTGTAAGAAAAAAAAAGAAAGACTTTTGAAACTTGTGGTCTAAAATCATTCTAAGATATTTGTATGACCGAGAATCATTACATTAACGGTAAAAGTGAAATTTTAAAGTTAAATTATTTCCAACTAGAGAAAGGTGCTATTCTTTTCGAGTCAGACCAAAAAGGAAAGAGTGTCACATAAAATGGGACAGGAGGAGTATTATTTTTAAGTTAAAAAGTCTATTAAAGATAATCTGGACTTAGGAACTTTCACGTTGAAGGTCTCAAGTTCAAAACTCCTTGCCAACGAAAGCAAGGTGCTTGCTTTTTTGGTCGAGCTCATTGTATCGGGCTTGACTAATATAAATTACTTCTTTTGTGCAGTTTACAAGCTATTTCATAGGAGTGAGAATTTCAGCATGCACGTATCCAAAAGATCGCGTAATTACTATATTAAATATATAAAGTCAATAAATAAAATAATGGAAATAGAAAAAATAATATGAAACTAACAGTTAGTCAATAATTATTGAAGCCGATATGCACGCTATAATCAATTAGCTTGTCTTTTTAGGGACACCCAATAATTAAAAAAAAGTACTACTTTAATTAATTAGCTTGGTGGTCTGATAAAAATAATTAAAAAATTAAAAAATTAATAATGATAATAATAATAATAATAATAATAAAAAGATTAGCTGGGTGGCAATAAAAAATGGTTATTATAAAAGAAAATGTCCATTTTTTTTTTTGGTTAAGAATATTTAAAATTAAATGTATAGCCTCTTCCTCTCCATCTCTCATATTTGTATTTCTATCCTTATATTCGTAATATTTGTTTAGATAATATATATAAATATCATAAAAAAATATTTATTATTTATTCAGTAAACATTTAAAAAAAATACTCACTCCTCTTTAGTTTATTTATTTATTTTATTTTATTTTGACCTGATACAAAATTTAAAAAGTAAAAGGTTTTTAAATTTTGAAGTCTTAAATCAAAAATATATATTATATACAATGGAAAACTGTTTTTTGATCTTATATTCTTAAACATGTACCATAAAAAGTTATAACAGAAAAGAAAAAAGAGATAATTTCTCCATTTAGAAAAAAAAAGACCTATTTTTTGGGTCAGTTTAAAAAAGAATGACTCATTTTCTTTTTTGGCAAAATTTTAGTTTCAAACTTTCCACGTGGCATATTTCAAACCAAGCCACAAGATTAAAGAACATTTAGGTACATTTAACATAAATTTAATTTATGATAAAAGTCTTCTTTATTTTCTTGAACTTCGTGTTAAGTCAAACTAAGACAAACAAATTGAAACAACGAACAACTCAAAAAATCGATTTTTTTTTTTCGAAAAAAAAAAATTAATACAAGAAGAAAACATGACACATCCAAAAAAGAAAGAAGATATTATAGTGATGTTTATAAGTTTACTTGATGAGCAACTTGAGATTGGTTAAATGTTCCTCTCCGGCCCCAATCTCCGACGACTAAAAAGCTAATCGATCCGTCGATATTCGCCGGATGTTCCAACCGGTGAAGCTCAGATATGGCCACCGGAAACAGTAACAACAACAAAATAATACCGAGTTGTCGAAAAAACTCAAGTTTTTTCATGGAAGCCATAATATACATTTGGAAAGAAGCTAAAGTATGTTAGGTTTGAAATTTAAGTTATGAGGAAAATGGAAAGATTTATTTATGATCATTTTATAGAGGGGGTGGGGTTGGGGTGGGGTAGGGGTGGTAGGGGTAGGATACATTCTATAAATGAGAAGATATTATTTATATATATAGGAAGTTTCCTACTTGAAATAATTAAAGTTGTTTTCTTATATATATTTGTACTTCTCCTTTTGTCTCTATGTATAATAGACAAAAAAAATTTAATCAAAATTTAGTTTTAGATATTAATTATATTATTAAGGGTCAAATGATGATTTTAAAAAATTAAATAATTTTTAGAGAGTTTAAGATAGCTTTTGGTTTTTTTAATTTGAAAATTTGGTCAAATTTTAAAAAATTAATAGTTAAATATTTTTAAGTTCTCAAACACCAGTTCAGATAAATTTTTGAGAGAAATTTTACTTTTACTCGCAAAAAATCAGTTTTTTTCCAATAGCATACATTATTACTATGTATAATTTTTTTATTTACTTATCAAATTCTATTTAATAAATTAAACAAAAAAGTTTCTTCCTACCAAATTCACCATAAATATGTACTAATTTTATTGTGAAAAAAAACAAAAATCAACATCTTGAATTCAAACCAAATATATGTGCTAAAGTGTTTATACATCGAATCCCACTATCCTTTTCGAGAAGGGACGAGATAAAAGAAAGAGTAGAGGTAGGTCCCACAGAGTGAACTAATTCAAACAATACACTATAACGATTTTTACAACAGAAATATTATTAGCCTTCGGATATTTCATACACATTTTGATAATTAGTCAAATGAATAAGTCAACTTCAATGAATTTGTTGTGTGAAGGATGTGTTATAACCCGTGGCATTCTCATTACGGTGGGGAAATTAGCGTGTCGATAGCGATTTAAAGAACAAAGCACTTTGTAATTTTAATAAAGTTCCAAATATTTTTAATAAATCATTTTCTATATCCTTTCATAGATTCAATTTTTTTTGGCATATACCCTCACTCAAAAGTATATTAAATTGCTCTTCATTTTGATTTGTTTATCTGATTTAACTAGACACAAAAAATTAAAAAATAGAGAGTATTTTTTAATTTTGTAATTTTAAATAAAAAGTGTATATATCAGATTATCTTTTAATTTTGTGATTTTATAGTTTGTTTGATCGAGCTTTTGGAAGGTCAAAAATGCTTCTTCTTTTTTTTTTTCCAAAAACACAATATGACATAGAAAATTAAATTTAAAAAGTAATAAAAAAGGGAAAAAATATTTTTTTGAAATAGACTAAAAAAATAATACAAACAAATTTTCTTAAAAATATTCTTGCACCAATAGAATTCACTATATTATTATTATTAACTTTGCACCAAATTAATTAAACCTAGAGGACTTTATAATGCATTATTAGGATTTAAAGCTTTCTTCTTTTACCTATTTATATTAAGTGGAAATTTATATTATGATGTTGACTCTATATATACTTCAATAAAATTTGTCCAATTACACGTGGAGGTAAAAAAAATCAATCATATATAAAGTTTATTATATACTCCACGTTAGGAATTAGTGACATAATTAAATTTAATTTGGACCTGTCACGACCCGAAAATGGGCGTGATGGCACTCGTCTTAACCCATCGAGACAAGTCAGCCTAAACCCAACAAGAATATCGAAATAACGTGCGGAAGTACTACATAAAATAGATAACTTAAAAAAAAAGAGAAATCTTCACAAAACTTAAATACCACCCACGGATTGGTTGTCACGTGTACAAGCCACTAGTCATACGGAAATCCAAAGAATTACAAAGTCTGAAACTGTCTTTCTTCTCAAATAGAACAAAGCAGAAAGGGACAGGATAAGAGAGTCAGCTAGATGACAGCAGCTACCTCTCTAAATCTCCTGAGAAGCCTCGGATGATCAAGGAAAATACCACTCACAGTCCGGGCTCAAAACCTACACAAGTGTAGAAGCAAGGGTGAGTACCAAAACAACGCGGTACCCAACAAGTCAACTAGCAAAACAGAATAATTCCGATAGAATACACAAACTCCTTTCACACCCAACCACATACCGCCGAACTACACACCTGCACTCAGAAAAGTCCCAGTCCAGCAATACATAATACATTCTAGAGATAGTTTCTACTATGTCACAGATATCAAATCACAAGTCACAACTCAAAAGAAGCAACACAATCAAACACAGGGATAACATCATGCCACACCGGAATATGCAAGGATGCGATGCAATGCGTATGCAACAATTGCCGGCAAAGACCTCGGCATCACAATATCATCGCCGGCAAAGACCTCGGCATCACAATATCATCGCCGGCAAAGACCTCGGCATCACAATATCGCCGGCAAAGACCTCGGCATCACAATATCATCGCCGGCAAAGACCTCGGCATCACAATATCATCGCCGGCAAAGACCTCGGCATCACAATATCTCGACCGGTAAAGACCTCGGTCCCAACTTTTACCATCTCACTCATATCAATATCCAGAGCCAATGCAATGTACGTGACATAAAATGAATGCATATGAGATGAAATCTACAACCAATCCACTCATAATCACCAACCACAACCATATATTCAAACATAAAATTCTCATCACTTAACCACATGTTTAATTCATGTGTCACAACAACACACCAACTCACATTTATATTTAAGCACCTCATTAAAATATTGAAAATACTTCACGATTTACACATAGGAGAAAGGATAATTCGAGAATTCTACAAGAATTATAAAGTTTTAAAAGTTCACTTGCCTTAGTCAAATCACGATCACTCTAACACTTGAGCCTTCCCTTTCCGATTAGAATTCGTAATACCACGATCTAAACAAATAATAATTCACAATAAGATTTTCAAACTAAAATTACCCAAATCTATAGTAAATTCCTAAATATCAACTCTAGGGTTAAATCTTTATTCCTACAAATAATATAATTCCATGATCATTCGTATAATACAAGACCCCAATATTAATATGAAAATATATACATATATGCATATTCAAAACCCCAAACAATAATAAGTTTTTTTTTTTTCGCTGGAAATTGGACCAAAAGCACTGCAGTGCTCGTCCACTAATCCATTTCCAATTGGAAATAGTTTGGACCATAACTGTATGCATATATATATTATAATATTATTATCAACCTAAAGCATTAGATGCTTACTCGTTTAGCCGTCGTTGTCGTCGAGCCGCAAGCCCTTTCTTCCCTTATTCTTCTTCTTATTTTTCTGATTGAGTATTAAAGGTTTTGCAACTTATTTTATTTTATTTTTTTTTTATAAGCACCAAGTGGTATAAAATTTTCTCCAAAATAACATTTAACCCACCACTTATATTAATTATTCAAACTACCCCATAAATTAAAGAGTCATAGTTATTGAATAGTCTAAAATACCCATTTAAAATTTTAAGAGGGAGATATTTTATGAAATCAAGTGGACTAATTTCAGAAATAATAATATGGGTCATTACATTATCCACCACTAAAAATCATGTTCGTCCTCGAACATAAGAAGGAGAAGGAAGAATAATTGATATTACTAAAATTCTAAGTTATGATCTTCCAAAGTCAGTATTTATCTCTCCAAGTAAGCTCCTCCTTAAGACCATGCCACCAAAATTCACTATTAAGAACTGGTTTTTTTTTTTTTTGAATCTAACCTTGATAGATTTACAATTAGGTGGTGATTTTCAAGCCATAGGCCAACTCATGAATTCGATATGAATAACCACCCACTAGTCCATAACTCAATAAATCTTTTCTCACATAATCATGAAAAAATTCTAAATAAATACCAGCCATAATCAAAAGCAAACCAAAATCAACCATCTCACACTTCTAATGCACCACCCTCATAGATTTGTTAAGATTTCATTCCCACAGTTAAATCTTTCCACGATCTTAAGTTATAAAATTCGACTTTTAGACATTGAACACTCACCATAGAGAATCGGATTTTTCTGACTCAATGGAGAAAATGGTTTAAGTAACCACTTAGCGAACAATACACCAAAATAAACAGATTCTCTAACAACACTATCGAAAATACTAGATCAATAGTCGTGACTATAAATAACCCTTAAGAGTGATAGAGCTAGACCCAACAGGCCTCATATCCAATCATGCATAGCCAGAACATAACCTCAATGATAAGATGAGCCTTAAAACTACTGGACAACTATAAATATTTATGGTAGCTCTTTTATAATTCACCTAACCAAAGTTTTGTGTGTAGAATCACTTGTATACTTCAACTGTCCCAAATAATACTAAATATGTCGAAATTGAAATAATCGAGTCCGCACAAGCATCCTATCTTACTAAGAGAGAATTGCAGGATCGGTTCACCCGATCCACCACTAAGGATCCATCTACCAAAGTGAAGACACGGTGGAAATAGGCAGGTATTCCCATGATAAAGTAGGTAGCCACACCAAAATGCACGGAATGAAGGTCGAATAACACAAGATACTCCTTTCATAGTGCCCTTATCAAACTTTTTCATTCATCTGACCCTATCTTTTTTTTTTTTTAATTCCATCTTTAGCTGCACATAATCAACTTGTCTGGTCCCATACAATCGTACACATACTTAATTATCAGACTCTACATATTCCTCACAACACTGCATCAAAAGCAATGCTCTCAATACTAACATAATATCATAGCCATCATTGTCATTTACCATTCTCTCAAATTGTTACTAGTATTAAAGTCTTCTTAGCTACACATTATCGCCTTCAAATATTTCATATTATGATTTTCTCTCTTTTTATATAAGTATTTTTTTTTTTACACAAACCACACACAAAGCTGATAACGTAAATGTTAAATTTGATAGTACTTTTCTCATCGAGGTAAGATTACTTAATTCTAAAGTCAATTTCATGCAATTTTTCACATCCCGAATTTCAACTACCATTCAAATCATCATATACCTCATTCCAAAACTTAGAGAAATTCAATCACCTCGATCATTCTGCATGCCATAAGTACATAACCTCTAGTCAACATCAAATGTCTATGTAACGCCTCACAATAATCTATGTAGTCCCATTAATAACGTAATTTCAACCCCCTCAATATCTTCAATAAGCGTGTAGAGCTATAGGGTTATATCGCAACGCCCTCATAAGTCATTTATCATAGTTGGACAATCTAGACCAATATAAAAATGTAGCATACTTCAAACAACATTATTTGTCACTCGAATTCGAAACTTAGTCTTCATAAAAGTCACGAGTATATCCTGGAAAATCTGTGGTGAACAAGTACGCATTGCGTTATCACGTTTGAGCTCAAAGGCAAAATAAGTAAAACCTTTAATTTCGAACCAAGGGTCCATACGTGAGATCTTATTCCTTCACTTCCTTAAATTCTTCTTATGACATAAATTCCAGATATCTTGAACTCTTCAATATATTAAATTCTCATTCCTTCACTAACTCACTTATCAACTTTACTCTCTGACCAACAACACATGACATTTTCCCTCATGTCCTAAGCTAAAATTTTAAGTGGAGCACTTCTTTAGGTCCTTCAACAATTAAAAAAAAATAACTAAATTTATGACCCAAATCACATGCAGGTTCTTCCAAATGTTGATCACTCATTGCTATCCATTAGTTCTTATCTTATCAATAAATATCTTGGCAGAATATATATACTACCAAAAATATACTAACAATTAAAAACTTGAATCTTTATTCTAACTTGTACTCAAATTTCTTTATCTGTCGGTATTAGCTCATAGCTTGAGATCTTTATGAATTCATATATCTTAACTTATGATTGATCCCCTCTTTATCTAACCTACCATATCCTTTATATAAAAAAAATTTCGATATACTAATTACCATACTCAAAATTACAAAAGAGATTATCACCATATTCAAGCCCAACATTGTAGATTTTTTTTTTCCTCAAACAATAGTTTCCTAGCCAAGACCAATGATACTTAATACCATCACCATAACTAAAGCAAAATAAATAAAACTGGGTGGTTTTAAATTCAACTCTCTACTCTCTTGAAAGTTTTTTTTTTTTTTTTTTTTTTTTTTTTTGCCTTTACCATCAAAGTGAGTATCCCTACATCTCACTAATTTATTCATTTATGACTCTAGCTCATTTCAATTCTATCGAAGCAGTATCTCCACACATTTTACATCTTTCTTATGATTACGTTACTCATCAAATAGTAGCAAACGTAACTTTTGATACCTGCGGATTGTGTGTGCCATACTGAATTCACTCAATCAAAAATTCTCATCATATGATTGCATTTTGATCATAATCCATCACTAACTTTTATTACCATTATGCTCTATAGCCATTGCCATCTCCTCAAGGTTATCCTCATCATTGATATGACACCAAAACTATATCGGTCAAATATAAAGAACTAACTCCCTTGGATCTTATTATGGAGTAATAGTCCTCATTTGGAATCCCCCGAATACTCCTCACAACTTAAATACATTAATTATACCAAAGATTCACCACTAAATTTTTTTTTTATAATTAATACTTAACGCAAGCATCCAGAGTAGCAAACTAGTTGATTTCTTGAATATGAATACGACATTAAACCTTATTAAATGAGTTCATGATACACTAATAATTTCTAAAATAGTTTGTATTCACGCTTGACAATTGACATATCCGTTTTCATATACCACTAATACTATATTGTGAAAGTCCATTAGATCCACCACTAGAACACATCATACCTATCAGAAAAGTAGTACCAAACTCGCCTGCATATTTCTACCCATCAAGTAGCTGCAAAATATTATCCAATCCATCATGACTCTATCCTAAGTACTGCACATTTTTTTTCATAAATTCAATCGCTAGAAAAAGTAACACACTCCATAACTCTAACCAAGTAAACATTGGTATCGTGGTGATAGTCGTATCATGACCCTCCTTGATATCCACTCGATTTATGAAACCATAATAGAGATTCTGACCTCAATTGGCACATGATCATTCTTATCATTATCTAAGCAATCCATACATATTATGACAATTTTTTTTTTTTTTTTGTAATATTAATTTACTGAACAAAATTTGTGATCCACCTATCCTTTTAACCTTCACCTTAAATTGTTGAACCATTTTTGATATTATATACACCACATTAATACTGTTTGGGTTTCTGGATAACTAACCCCGAAAATCATAACACATTCATAAAATCCCTCAATCCATTGTTTGACCTTATCACTCAAATATCCTCAAGTGTATTATTGAGTCATCACCTTACTCACCCTCTTCTAATAATTGAATCTTTTAAATCTAACCACACATCATTTTTACAAGTATGTCACTTAGACATTAATACTAGATCTAACATTCAAGTCATGTATAACTCACTAACTACTCATTTAAAGAACCAAGCACGAATCATCTCTATAGATGAGAGAATGAATAAAATGACAAGAATCACACTGAATCAGGGACGCACGATGGAGAAGGAATAAACAAAAGGATGTTTCCTAACAGTCTTCATAGCCTCTCGAAGATAAGTATAGACGTCTCCATACCGATCCTCGAGACTCTACTAGACTCGGCTTGTACACACGTGAGACCTATGAACCTGGGGCTCTGATACCATCTGTCACGACCCGAAAATGGGCGTGATGGCACTCGTCTTAACCCATCGAGACAAGTCAGCCTAAACCCAACAAGAATATCGAAATAACGTGCGGAAGTACTACATAAAATAGATAACTTAAAAAAAAAGAGAAATCTTCACAAAACTTAAATACCACCCACGGATTGGTTGTCACGTGTACAAGCCACTAGTCATACGGAAATCCAAAGAATTACAAAGTCTGAAACTGTCTTTCTTCTCAAATAGAACAAAGCAGAAAGGGACAGGATAAGAGAGTCAGCTAGATGACAGCAGCTACCTCTCTAAATCTCCTGAGAAGCCTCGGATGATCAAGGAAAATACCACTCACAGTCCGGGCTCAAAACCTACACAAGTGTAGAAGCAAGGGTGAGTACCAAAACAACGCGGTACCCAACAAGTCAACTAGCAAAACAGAATAATTCCGATAGAATACACAAACTCCTTTCACACCCAACCACATACCGCCGAACTACACACCTGCACTCAGAAAAGTCCCAGTCCAGCAATACATAATACATTCTAGAGATAGTTTCTACTATGTCACAGATATCAAATCACAAGTCACAACTCAAAAGAAGCAACACAATCAAACACAGGGATAACATCATGCCACACCGGAATATGCAAGGATGCGATGCAATGCGTATGCAACAATTGCCGGCAAAGACCTCGGCATCACAATATCATCGCCGGCAAAGACCTCGGCATCACAATATCATCGCCGGCAAAGACCTCGGCATCACAATATCGCCGGCAAAGACCTCGGCATCACAATATCATCGCCGGCAAAGACCTCGGCATCACAATATCATCGCCGGCAAAGACCTCGGCATCACAATATCTCGACCGGTAAAGACCTCGGTCCCAACTTTTACCATCTCACTCATATCAATATCCAGAGCCAATGCAATGTACGTGACATAAAATGAATGCATATGAGATGAAATCTACAACCAATCCACTCATAATCACCAACCACAACCATATATTCAAACATAAAATTCTCATCACTTAACCACATGTTTAATTCATGTGTCACAACAACACACCAACTCACATTTATATTTAAGCACCTCATTAAAATATTGAAAATACTTCACGATTTACACATAGGAGAAAGGATAATTCGAGAATTCTACAAGAATTATAAAGTTTTAAAAGTTCACTTGCCTTAGTCAAATCACGATCACTCTAACACTTGAGCCTTCCCTTTCCGATTAGAATTCGTAATACCACGATCTAAACAAATAATAATTCACAATAAGATTTTCAAACTAAAATTACCCAAATCTATAGTAAATTCCTAAATATCAACTCTAGGGTTAAATCTTTATTCCTACAAATAATATAATTCCATGATCATTCGTATAATACAAGACCCCAATATTAATATGAAAATATATACATATATGCATATTCAAAACCCCAAACAATAATAAGTTTTTTTTTTTCGCTGGAAATTGGACCAAAAGCACTGCAGTGCTCGTCCACTAATCCATTTCCAATTGGAAATAGTTTGGACCATAACTGTATGCATATATATATTATAATATTATTATCAACCTAAAGCATTAGATGCTTACTCGTTTAGCCGTCGTTGTCGTCGAGCCGCAAGCCCTTTCTTCCCTTATTCTTCTTCTTATTTTTCTGATTGAGTATTAAAGGTTTTGCAACTTATTTTATTTTATTTTTTTTTATAAGCACCAAGTGGTATAAAATTTTCTCCAAAATAACATTTAACCCACCACTTATATTAATTATTCAAACTACCCCATAAATTAAAGAGTCATAGTTATTGAATAGTCTAAAATACCCATTTAAAATTTTAAGAGGGAGATATTTTATGAAATCAAGTGGACTAATTTCAGAAATAATAATATGGGTCATTACAGGACCTAACTTGTGCTATCTAACTTATACCTACCACTCGTTACAAGAGTCCGTGCTATAATATATATTATTTTTTGTTATTGATTTATATGATATTGTAAAATCATAGTTGAAGTAATTACAGAAATAATTAACAGAAATAATATAGTAAAATCAAGCAACTGAAACAGATATGTCAATCAGATAGCTAAAGCAGACATATTAATCGTGAATTTCCTCCTTATTGACATATATATATATATATAACAAAAGAAATAAATTTCAAAATAAAAATAACTGATGCTGCCCAATATACCCAATATTTCTCTTATATTTTGTTCAAACGATATATTTAAATAATATAATATTTGAACCCCCCCAAAAAGTATGAATTGATATCTTTTTGAATAAGGATAGATCATCCACTAATTATTGGCAACTTGGATGAGTTTCTTCATTTAGAGAACATGTATGCATAGCATTATTGAAAGAAATAATGTGGATCCACATGCAATTCATATACTACATATATTTTATTCTTGTAAATAAATAAAAAGCTTAAGTCATCAATAGACACATAAATTTGTCAGTATTTTTTATTCAGACATCTTAACTAAGACTAGTTTCTATTGAACACCTAAACTATTCAAAATATGTAACTATTAAGCACAAAATGCTGATTTGGCAAAAAATATAAAGTGTGTGTAATTTACTTGCGCCGACGTGGCAAAATGACAAATTAAAGAATGACATTTGACATGTGAATAAGAAAAAAAATTAAAATAATAAATTATAAAAAGACAAAAAAGGAAATTTATTTTTTATTTCATTATCTATTTTTTTTTTGCATATATATATATATATACAAATATTTTTTTTTCCAAATCAGCATTTTGTGTTTAAAATGTACATGTTTTGAATAATTTAGGTGTTCAATAGGAACTAGTCTTAGTTGAGGTGTCTAAGTGAAAAATACGGACAAGTTTAAGTGTCGATCGATGACTTAAGCCTATATAAAATAGCACCAATTAGATTGAGGAAGTCTAGTATAGTCTCTTGATTTCATATTAAAAACTCCTATTAATTTGTTTTCTTCCAAATTTTGATGAATAAATTTATGTTGAATTAAAAGAAAAAATGTATCGAAAATATTTTACCAAGGTTAATAGTGTTAACAAATTAATTAGATATTATCATGAATAAAGAGATTTAAATTTTTTGAAAGCATTCTCAATATAAAATAGACACGTCAACAATGAAGCGTCTACTTCAAACCTCTTAATAGTTATTAGTATTGATGATAATTAAGAGGTCTTTTTTTCTTCTTCATTTTTTATATTATTGAACAATAAAAAATTTATCATCAAAGAATATAATACAGTAGATCGAGCTATTCTCTCTTAACTAGAAATCTCAAGTTTAAATTCTGAGCATGAAAAAATTCTTGATAGTAAGAAGGCAAGAATTTTCCATCAAACGAAATCCTACACAACATAGCTATAGTTTCGACAGTTACTTTCGTAACTATAGTTATAACAACATTTGTATAATCCACGCATCATTTGTATATATTTGTATAATTCACTATACAATTCACAGTTTTTGTATAGCATTAATATATTTCGATATGCAACTCCTACACAGCTTTTGTATAATTCGTTATACAATTCACAACGTTGGTATATTTCGCTATATATTTTGATTCGTGCACAAATTTTATAAGATCGCGCACAACGTTTGTATAAATCGCTCGAATTATATAAAATTCAAATTGTAATTACAACAAGATATTTATCGTGAACAGTAAACTAATTCAAACTATTACTATATTAACTAATTAACTAGTATATATTTACTTATTCACGTTATTTTTTCTTAGAAAATCATGAAGAATTTTAAACTTGAATGTGAAGTTGGGCCCATGTTTAGCTTAGGCAACTTCCTTACTAGTTGGAAATATTCTCTATGTTATGATAAGATGGCAAGATAATGGCAACCACAAAAGAATTTATTTATACTATAAAGTGAGATAAAACCATGTGTCCCCCCTATCCAAATCATTTTCCTTTTTTGTTGCTTGTTTAATTTGATGTCTAACTATATGTGGGTGGATAGTGATGTCATTCACATATATTTCTTTCTTTTAGTATCCGTTCAGCGTGATTTAAAATTAAATTGATTAAAATTTAAAAAAATTGAGACGAGAGTCTTTTGGAAACAGATTTTCTATCTCTATAAGATAGTGATAAAATCTGCGTATATTTTACTCTCTGCAGATTTCACTTGTGAGATTCCACTGGATATATTATTTTTGTTGTTGTAAAATTGAAGTTTTATTTGATCGTATAATGAAATTGACTTTTTTTTTATATTGTATTATTTTTCTCATAATATGAAAATCTTATAATTTATCGAAATTATTGAAAATTTCCCAATTTTTATATAGATGCTTCTTCTCCTTCTCTTTTGAATTCTGAAGATCAAAGTTTGACTTGCATGTGATAAGTACATAATAATTAAATTATAGTTTATAAATAAAGTATTAAAATATTTTATGACTTCGTATTAATAAATCACGTATTTTCATATTTTCTTTTTATAGATAAATATTGTGAATCATGCTATTATAAATTTTTAAATAAATATAATTTCGTAAGATCTTTAAAAATCTTATCTTGTTTAAAGAAAATACGTCAACAAACAAGTGACTATAATTGGGGATATGACATTTACAACTTAGTTTTTAACTTTTTTATAAAATAAACTTAAACATTACTTCTAGCAATAATTTTAAAGAAATCTTTTTTGTTTTCCTATTAAAATGAAATCACGTATAAAGTTTGTTTATATTAAAAAGAGAAAAGAAAAAAAATTGAATGAAATCTCCAAAAGAAGGAAGGTAAGAATGTTATAGATGGAAAAATTAATTACGAGTTACGGCAAATATCAAGTTGTAAGTATAGTTTGAGTTTTTGTATAATTTGCGCGATTTATACAAACGTTATGCGCGATTATACAAAAATGGTGCGTGAACTAAATTGTATAGCGAAACATACAAACACCTTGAATTGTATAATAAATCATACAAACATTGTGTACGAATTATACAGCAAAATATACAAGCGTTATAACAAAGCTGCGAATTGTATAGCAAATTATACAAATATATACAAATATTGCGTGCGCGAATTATACTAACGTTGTTATAACTATAATTACGAAATGTAATTACCAAAACTATAGTTATGAAGCATAATTAAAGTATTTTTGAATGGCTATATACAAAAATTCTTCTTAATTTAATTCATTCATGTTTTATTGTTATAATCTTTTAATTGCAATTTTATTAAGTTATCGATAAAAAAATCAACTAGTAACAAAATCAAGTCAATCAAACTAGAACATAAAAGAGTTACATATATTGTTTGAGGGTTTTCTACCAACGAAGATCGCGATAGAGTAATAACTACATCTTAATATTTTTAATGAATGATTGAGTTCGTCTTTGATAACGTAGTACTATAACTTCGAGAATAAAAACTTTTTATGCGAAACTAAATTAGTCAGAATCAAAATAATTATACCAAATGTCGGATGAAAAATTAAAACAATTTTTTAATTCTTATTTTTTTAAATATTTTGATTAAAAAATTAAGTGGAGGAAGTAGCAAGTAGAAAGTAGAAGGATGAATCACTAATTTTATTATTTTAATCAATGGTTCATAAAAAGTTGAAGAATGTGGTGGAAATAATTCTATCTAGACAAACCATGTTGTGTTATATCATCATTTTCCATTATTTGAAGTCACCATGTGAACTAGACAACAAGTCTAATTTTTAATTATTATTATTAGGGTCATTCATGATTTGGATAAAAATCGATTAAAATCAAAGGATCGAACCAAATTGATTAAATAAAACAATTTTATCTGGATTTGGTTTGATTTGATTTTAGTTTTTCAAAAATCGATAGTGTTTGATTTGGATTTGGGCTTGGATTTGTTTGGAAAATTCGAAAAAATTATTTTTATTATTTAATCTACTTATGAAAGTATAAATGTTCAAGATGAGAACATTTATCTTAATAATTTCATGTATATGAATCTAGAATGTCAATATTTCTTCCTTCTAGGCCAAATCGATGAATTTTAAAAAAATTCTCATGATAAATTTAATGACTGAAAGTTCTATAATGTCAGTCGTTCTAACAATTTTTCATTTTGAATGGATCGTTGTCACTTTTTCTCCATTTTAAAGGTATCGTTGCTTTTATTTTTGTGTATGATTAATAACCGAACCAAGCTGAAACCGATAACAACCAAAATGATAAATGCATATTATAATTGGGTTGGGTTGATTTTGAAAATTTAAAAATCGAATTTAGTTAGTTTGGTTTTGATTTTGATCAATAATCGACCCATGAATAGCCCTAATTATTGTTATTATTATTCGCATTATTAAATTAGTTAACAGTTTATTTCAGTTGTATATGTCTTTTGTTTTTTGTCATTTTCTTATCATTTCAGCTTTTTTTATTTTAGTTGAAAAATAAATTTCATCATTGAACTATGCCCATATCTCATTATTATCATTTCAGTTTTATAGGAAAAAAATATGTTCATTTTTAGCATTATCTCCCTTGGATATATAATTTTTAATATGTCTCATGAAATTAATATAATTTTTAAATTTTAAGTATAATACATGTATGATATTGTGCCAACGTATGTCTCCGTAATTATTTTATAGCATACATGTATCAATTTTAAGTAAAAAAAAAATTATGATGAGGGGAACCTGCAGTCGCTATCCTTGGGTGCGAAGAGGGTAAACCTCTATTCCCATGCAATAACTCACAAACCACACAGAAGAGGTAACACATACTATACAAGTCCGGTGCGACGAGCTCGACTCAGAAGACAAACCCTTTACTTTCGCTGGCAAGGAGTTTCGAACCATTGGGGCCATCCCAAAGGGTGTATCAATTTTAAGTACTATACATGTACATTTGTGTATTTGTGTTTAGTCGATGATTAATATATAGGCATATTTGTGTATCTATATTTCTGTTTCAAAGCTAATACTTCCTTCGTTTAAAAAAAATGACTTTCTTTCCTTTTAAATCTGTTAGAAAAGAATGACCATTTTCCTTTTTTAGCAACATGTTGATTTCAATTTTCCATACGACATATTTAAGGTCGGACCATTTTGGTACATTGGGCATAACTTTTATTCAGAACCAAAAAATTAAAAAGTCTTCTTTATTTCCTTAAACTCCGTGCCAAATCAAACCAGATCATTCTTTTTGAAATGGTAGAAGAAGTATATTCATCTATTAGTGTTTTACAATTTCAAATCTGTCTTGTATCTCTATTTCACAATTTCAATACCTTTTCTTTCCTTTTTTATCTATAGAAAGATACATACATTTGCTACAACAAAGAAACAAAATTTACATGTAATTTGGCCCCAGAAGAGATAGAAGGAAGGCTCGATAATGGCCAGAAGTATCAGAAAAAACAGCATCATTTAGACACTTCTTGTATTTCTTTCGATACTCTATCTTTATGTACTGCATATCAATCTCAGCTCGTGTTACTATTATCCTAATAAGAGTTGCATCGTTCGTTCCCAAGCCCTTCATAGCCTTATGTAATTGCTAAAAGAAAAAGGAAAAAAACATAGTTTGAATGTGTAAACTAACAAGAATGGTTTAACTTAGTTATAACACAATGGAACTCATTATCTTAGCTCTGATACCGCTTGCTAATATCAAGGTCATTCCATCGTACCAAAATCTACCGCTGATAGCTAGATGCAACTTTAGTCTTAACCAAGCTCATCAAAGATAGTGCTATATTTAACCAAAACTCCAACCTAAGACCATCTCCAACCCGTACCTTACCATATGAAGGATGTTTCTGTTACCCAACATTATTCAACAAGGATTTAACTGATATACACTGATCGTTACCTTTTTTCAGGAATACCAATTAACATTTATCATAGAAGAGTTCGAAGTATAGTAAACGATACCTTCGCGAAGTAACTTGCTGGATTCTTAGCACATCTCAAGATAGTCAAGAGGCCAAATCTAAAGATGATGTTTCACTTTTTTATTGCCTGTGTTAACATTAAGTCCATAGTTTCTATTAGTAAACTAGATTAGTTAAGCTTCTTAGAGAGTAAAGTAAGTAAACTTACAGTTCTCAATTTTTTCTTATACTTGATTTTATAAGCATAACTAACAGTAGCCAAATGTGCACTGCTGCTTTCACTGAAGATGCGTATAAACGTCTTCTCATCGGTACCCCATCTGTTTTCCCCTGCGTTATACAGAGCTTTAGTATCACGTTCCGCCTTTACATTGTCAACTTCTGGTCCTTCATAGCTACTGTATGTACATACGATAGAAGTAACTGTAATATAAAAGCAAACAATATCAGTATCTTCTTTGTATATGTCGCGTATGGTTGCTGAACTTTATCTAATGTATAACATGAGTACATTCACATAACGATTATGTCCTGTATATATACTATACGTTGACTCCCCTTGTAATCGACATGTATCTGCATTTTTCAACATTGTGATATCTCTAAATGAAATTTCTGGTTCTGTCACTTCTTGTTGTAGTTTTTGCTCTAGTAGAAATTGACTCTTACTATATATACGGATAGTGTATGCCTCTAAAAAGCTTCAAAATGAGGAATGAATCACACAAGAACAACAAATATATCGAAAAATAAACAGAAAAGCCAATAGATGGAGACAAGAGGGAGTTGCTCAGATGATAACCAGTAACCACTCCTCACTTCCAATTCGGAGACAAAAAGGATGAATAAGAACTTAACACCATAGTTATTTTCGCGTATCATCAAATGCAGAGGATATGATCAGTACCTTTTTGTGATCATCAGATGTCCGCTTCTCAATATCATGCTCAAGGTAAACGCCATTCATGTTATAATATACTTGTTTGAAATACTGTATCTGAGAAGGAGTTCGCGAAGATATTACTTCAGTAACAGCTTTGAGATCAACAACAACGCCATTAAACGCTTGCTTGACTATAATAGCATCCCTTGCTGCTGGTTCATGCATCCATAGCAAGAACGCTCTCTGTATTCGTCAATCCAAATGACGAAAAATCAACAACACCACACAAAATCAATGTATAGAAGTTAAACTCTATGTCATAATACCTTGTTGTCACCACTAAGCTCTTTGGATAAGCGATTAATAAGCTCTTCGGAATACATAGCTCTGTATTCTTGTTGGATTAGACCACGTTGAGTTGCATCACGATGAGCTAGGATGTTGATGATCAATGCAGTATCACATCCAAATCCTGGTATAACAAAAGAAAGTAGTAACAATCAAAGTATCACATGAACAATGATACTCAACCATTTTCCTAAAGTGTGTTTTCGTTCATCGAATAGCATCCTTCCTTATTACCACTTGACTAGTAACGGAAAAGCCCACAAGAGGGGTCTGGAGAGGGTAAAATATACGTAGACCTTACCACTACCTCATAGAGATAGAGAGGTTGTTTTCAGAAGACTCTCGACTCAAATATATCAGTCCCAAAAGTAGTAAATACTAGATGAAAAAACGACTATAGTGAAAAGCAATTGGAAACTCATAAATACAATATAAGTAGCAAAAAAGCCCTTTATTGAACTATGAAAATAGAATAGATGGCTTTTTTCACTTGTTCGTCAAGCTATTTATTGAGATTCAAATTCTAATAAGCATTATTAACATATGTTTTAACCTTAATTATCGCTTAATCATGTGATAAATTAACATAATTTGATGTAAATATCTGGAGCATGAAAAAAAGTAAACAGTAAATTTTAGTCCATAAGTTTGTGTTAAAAGTCACGATAATTGCAACAAATAGTAAATATGAACCTAAAACATTATAAAGGATTCTTACTACTTCACATGCTAAGAATCTTGAATTTTGAATTTATAAAACTTAAATTTTGAATCTGTACTTCAAATAAGAACGACTAAACACTATGTGATATATAGTAAGACGGTGATAGAATTGAAATGATCAGTTTGTGTTGTTATCTTTCTTATATATTTTGTAGCAATTATTAGAATTTGGATATGTGACGCAAAATAAAATATGTTCAAATATTCTTTTAAAATTTGCTTATTTCAAAACGCGTTTCTCCTGAGAAGTATTTTTTTAAAAAAATAATAATACTTTTGGAAAATTTGAGTTTTGTAAAAGTTTCAAAAGTGTTTTGAGGAAAAAATTATTTTTTTCCCACTTTGAAAAATAACTTTTGCTACTATTAAAAAAAATATTTTTCTCCTAAAATCTTAACCAAATAACCATTTTTCTTAGAAAAACAAAATACTTGTATCTTTGCAAAAGCTTGACCAAAAATGTTTTTAATCAGAAAAAGTTTTAAATAATAAACAACAACATTATTTAGTGTAGGCCTTATCCTTGTTGTTGACACCCAATTTTGACCCTCCACAGTATAAATTAATCACCGAGCTTTTAATTTTAACAAATTGAATAATTAGATTTTAAAAATGCAAAAAATATTTTTTGAGTGATTTTTAGGTTTAAATCTTTTAATTTTAATTATGTTTATATATCACATATTACATATATATTTATTTTAAATATCAATATTTAAGTATTATGTTTTCGTGGATTTTTCAAAATTTCTCAAGTAGATTTTATTTTTAATCACTTTACTTTAATTATTTTAGAATTAATTACCCCGTAGTTGATTTAATTATTTTAAGTGGTTAATATTTAAAAGCTCTTTAATTAATTTATATTAATTCATCTCGTGGTCAAAATTAATTAATCGATCTCAAATTGATCACATTAATTAATTGTTCATGTTTGTAATTTAAATGGCTAATTTTTAAACCATTTCCTTAATTCTTTTAAACTCTTCTTAATTCTTTTTTTTTTAAAATATATATATATATATATATATATCCAATAAACCCAATTCCCAATTCTAATCCTAAACCCAATTTCCAACCCCATTCTTTTTTAATACCCAAGACCCAATTCTATTCCTAAGCCCAATTCCACCCTTACCCAATTTCCCAACCCAAATTAATTCCATTACCCAGCCCCAAAATACCCCGCGACCCAACCCAAACTACCCCTAACCCGGCCCACTCCCTTCATTAACTCCCTCTGTACGCTCCTCCCCTCCGCTTGTCTTCTTCCCCAAATAGAAAACCAGAGACAAAACCAGTAAGAAGAGCCAGACGCACCAGACACCAAAATCAGCAAAACTCCACCCCAACGACAAGAAAACGGCACCCTCGCGTACTCCCTCTCTCTCTCCTTTCTCCCCTTTGTCTATTTGAAATTTCGAATTCAAAATCCGACGAAAAGGATCCGGGTTTGACCCTGCGATTTTCTTTTTTTTAACCCGAATTTCACCCATAAATACCCAATGGTGTTCACTGTTAAAGGGGGCAGCGGTTCCTCACCTAAAAATACAATAAATTTTCGTTTAACAAGTAGCCAAAGTTTCCCAGAAACCTATTCAATTTTGAAGGTTCTTGAAGCCGGAAGCTTCAAACTTTAAAAGCGAAGTTCCATTTCGTTGGTAAGAGTTCTTTTCCAGTTCGTCGTCGTCCCAATCCGCTGCCCGGAACCAGGTAATTTTCCTTTCTCTCCATAGGTTTCAACACTTATTTCTTACTTTGAATATGTATGTTTGAATACTGCAATTAGGTGATTAGTTTAAGACTTTTTCCCATTGTATTATGTAGAATGAAAATATGTATTATTTTACTGTTATGTTTGTCCTTGTTGTTGTGAATGATAAGAACCAGGATTCATGTTTACACATCTGGAAAATATCAAAGTTCAGGGATGCTTTGTCTATATGCAACAGAAGGTCGTTTGGTTATATTGTTGTGCGGCAGTGTATATGTATCTATATATACATATATATCTATCTATACGCTATCTATCTATATATATATATATAACTTGGATCTTTTGGTTATAATGTTGTGTTGTAGTATCTATGTATCTATATATATCCAAGTATTTTGTTAAAATCATGATTAAACTACATGCCTTCCACGTGTTCGATGAGACGCCCCTTTGAATTTTGAATACAATAAAGTGGTGATAATAATGCTTAGGTGCTTGTTTAATCTCAAATTGATGAGTTTGATTCTTAGTTTTATAGGCTTGATTATATGGGTGAATATTTTATTTTTTTGGGATTCAAGATTATCGAGTTGTGGGTTAAAATAATTTTTGGATTCCTAATTCTTTTTATTTTATTTTTTATGCCTCCATCCGAGTCTCCGGGACACCCACCTTGCATTTCTCGGGGTCGTGAAGGCTTAAGAAGGTCTTAGGGAGATGATCTCAGATTTTCGGAAGATGGAGACGGCTGATATACACTGATATACAGTGAATATACAGCCATTGTATATCGCGAAATAAGGGCCAAAAGCCCAATTTTCTTGAGCTCTGCAGCAGATTCCCAATGGGCCAGGCAGGCCCAAGTATTAGAATTTAGGACAGGTTACATTTGGGCCTGCCAAGCCCGATTTCTAATCCTTTTAATTTGTTCTTTGCTTTATTTATTATGTTGAGGTGCTTATTATTTGTTTTAACACTAACTTTTATCTAATATTATTTTACATGTTTCAATCTAATTAAATTTCCCCAAAAGTTGACCATTTATGTTATTTTTACGTCTTTGAATTTTGGTGTCAAAATTTTTTTTTTAAGAAATTAGACTCTATGAATTTCTTAAAAAGACTTCAAGTATTTTTCTTAAAATAACTTATGAATATTTTCCCTCTTTTATTCACCTAGTCTAATTCATTAATTTCACTAATTAAGTAAAATTTGGGTAAGTTTCAATGTGATGTTCTTCTTAATTTTTTAAAGTAGTTCACTTAGTTACATTAGTTAAATAAATATGAATAGGCTTTTAAAAATGTTTTGTTTTCTTAATTACTTTTAATATATCACTTAGATTTTCTTCTAGTTATTAATTATTTTTAAAGTTAGTCAAAAATATTTAATCGTCGGATAACCGCGTGTTAGCGGATGTTTCGGGTGCGTAAAACCTTCCCGAAATAGTAATATGAACCCGAACCCTTTTCTTTGGATTTTTTTTAAAAGGATTTTTCTGTTAATTCTTTAAAAAAAAATAATCTTAAATCGGTTTTCTTGATTTTTCCTTAAAAATTAAGTGGCGACTCTAAAAAATTTAAAGATTCGGTTTACTTAAATTAATTAAGTTTTAAATCGAATTTTTAAACCCGAAGTCATTTTCCGACGTAACAGAAATGGCGACTCTGCTGGGGATTATTTAGTTAGGTTCTAACCAAAAGATTGAATTTTTTGACTAACTTTGTTAATCGGTTTTATTTATCATTATTTGTCTGTATGTTTTAATTGTTTGTTTTAATTTAAATTATTAAACTGTCATACATGCATAGCATTCTCCGCCACTTGGCACTTTTTTATTTTCCATAAAACGACGGTTATGCGGGTCGCAGCCGTTTAGTCCAAATTTTTCCATCGGGGTACCCTGACGAATTGAGTCGATCTTGCGGGGTCGACGGTCGTTAATTTCCCCAGCCCGGGTTGTCCGCTCGGGTCACCTTTCCACAGTCAAAAATAAACCCACTCTTAGATACCTAGGATAGAACGAAACCAAAAACCCTGTAGGTGCATTGGCCTAAGTTGACCCGATACGTAAGGCGTATCGGACCCATTAGTAGCCCACCTTGAGTCCAAAGTGGCCTCCGGCCCAATTGGACGATCATATTGTTTGTTTAATTTGAAGGATGTATATGTCTTTTAAATAAATCATCGTTCGGGGGTTCGGGGGATTTTCTAACACATTTATTTTGTAGGTGGTTAATCGATGAGTTCATTTTGTTAATAGTATCGACACCACATTCGGAGAAGAGATGGAGAAAGCCGGAAATGAAGTAGGATCTTCTAGTTAGTTAATCCCCTGCGTGGGAATGTTTTTCTTTGTACTTATATTTTATATTTTTTCTCTTTCCCTAAAAAATGTATCCCTTATTATTTACATTTTGTAATATATTTATTTATTTATAGAATTCACTTTTTGGGGAACGATGAAATATTTAAAATGACAAGATACATCCTTCAAATCGATAGGCCAACCTTTGGCATAAAAGGGTCACATATTCTATAAGACGCGCAATAATTGTTTCTGTGATATCTACTATAACTGTTTATGTGTTTATGTTGATTTATTCGGAGACATTCTAGCCCATTTTTTTCAAAAAAAAAAAAAACTTTTAGAGCCTCCTAAGCATAAAATCTCAGTCACTATCAAACATTCGTCCAAAATACTCTTCGAGTCTTAAGTTTCTCAACAAAATTCGAATTTCACTTCCAAAATTCTAAATTTTTGCCCTCTTATCTAACAAGAGGAGAATTTTCCATTTTGAATTTTCAAGCTGGTCGAACTACGTAGGACCTGATTTCTCATTTGTGAGATACGTAGGCAGCCTTCAATGGCTCGGTCCCTTATATTTGGAAAAACCTTATTTTTTCCTTCGTTCTTACAAAATTATCCTCAATTTCGCTTCAGCAATGAAAACTATAAATCAATGTCTCCTCGATTTACAAACCTCAAATCAAATAGGCAGAATTTTGCCTATTTTCCCATGTCTGAGAGCTAGTATGTCTTCGAACAATGCAACTATTATGTGATTAAATTTTCATGTGATATTTTGCATTATTTATTATGAACAGAGACTAACACATTCATCTCTTGAGTTATTTTTCTGTATCAGGTAATTGAACTGATTTGTGTTGAAAGAGCTTGTAAAACATTTACACTTTACGAAGTCTAGTCTCCAAATATTCCTTCTTTGATTAAGGTTTTCAAATGGCACAGAAAATGACTGGAAATAGTGAAATGTTGGTTTGACTGAGGTTTTTACAAGAGGTCTTGTTATTGATGAACAAAATGAAGCATTGAGAACCGACTTACAACATACCAGTGAGTCGGAGAATTTTGTTATCCCTACCAGTACTCCCTTTCCCAGAGAAAGAAGGCCTCCATTTTATTCTCATTCTCTGAACCCTCCAAAAAAAAAAAAAAAAACACATCCCGAGTAATCATACTCCATTCCAGAAATTGCCTACCATTGACTTAAGCGTCCCTAACCCACGCCATGTTAGCAGGGGTGGGCGTTCGGTCGGTTCGGTTCGGTTTGGTTAATTCGTTTTGGTTTTTTTTCGATTTTTGATTTAAGAAAAATATAAAATTTCAGTTCAGTTCGGTTTTTGTAATTTCGGTTCGGTTTAATTTTTCGGTTTGAATATTATTTCTGACTATTTTTTTTTTTCGAAAATTAATTGATTACAATACAAGAAAATACTACTTCAACTCTAGAAAAATAAGATGAACCCTAGCTGCTAGCTCTTGGAGTTGAAACTTGGAGAGTTGGAAACTTGGAGTTGTGTAATCGTGTATTTCTTTTTTTGTTAGTAAAATAATTAATGAAAGTGAAAAAGTCAAAATCTCAAATAGTCAAAGACTCAAATAAAAATAATCACATGAGAATTGGGAATTTGGGATTAATAATCTGATTTTTAAATTTGGGCTGAACATTTAATTTTGGGTTGATATATGGATTTGATAATTGGGTTTGAGATTGGGCCATGGTTTGAGTTTGGGGCTTTGATCTTTGGGCCATAAAAGATAATTTGTATATGGATTATAATTTATATTATAATGGTATAAATTAATTCGGTTTTTCGGTTAACCGAAAAAATATATTTTAAAACCGAACCGAATTATTTTATTTATTATTTTTTTTTTTAAAAAAAAAAAAAAATTTAAAACCGAAACCGACCGAATTAACCGAAAAACCGAAACCAAAATTAAAAAAAAATTAGTTCGGTCGGTTTTTTTCGGTTTGAACCGAATTATGCGCACCTCTACGTGTTAGCTTTTTATATCAAACAAAATTTAAAATAGTTCTCAGACATTGTCTATCGCATGTCATACCCCCATTCACAATCCCCAAAGTCTATCGACCATTCCACCCATGTCTTTAAAAGCTACTTTTCACGAATCATACCTTCCTTATTCTACATATACCAAATCCAATCATTACGAGGAGAAAGAAAATAAGTGGAGGCCCAACCGAGAAATGAGCATAAAGGAGGAAATTGCGAAGGCTATAAAATAGTATCACTATGCACTGGACATCATAAGCCTGAACTCTGAAGATCTGTGTATCATCCTGATTTGGACCTTCCAAAAGGGTTTAAGATTCCAAAATTTCACACTTTGATGGAATCCTCTGACTCATTTGAGAGTTTATTGTCATCAACTTGTAGGGGTTGGAAAAAAATGAACCACTTTCGACGCGCCCTTTTAGTTGAAATCTTAAGGGAAAAACCTAGGAATGGTTTACCTCGCAAGAGCTAAAGCAATGGCAGAGTTGAGAGGCACTCGCAAAGGCTTTTGTTGAAAGATTCGAACATCACCTAGAGATCGCCCCCGATCATTACTATTTGGAGAAGATCGGGCAAAAATCTACTGAGAACCAACGAGATTACGCCCTTCATTGGAGAAGAGAGGCTGCAAGAGTTCAACCTCCAATGTCTGAATGCGAAATTAATAAAACGTTTATTCGTATTCAAAAGCCTGAATACTATGAAAGAATGTTGTGTATGATAGGAAGAGGATCCATCGATGTTGTCAAGATTGGAGAAGCTTTAGAATGCTTCATGACCGGAAGAATCACATTGCAAGTTAATGAAGAAATCACCAGAACTAGTGATGTGAAAATGTCAAAGAATGAAGAAGAAGAAGTATTTGTTGTCAGAGTTATTCCATCAAAGAGATGTCAAGACCGACATATCAATCAAGGAAAATTCTTTCGTTCGAGTTCTGGAAAGCCTCCTAGAGTATTTACACCATTGAAGGAGTCTCAAACTCAGTCTTATGAAAGGTTGAAAGCAACGGGTATGATCCATCCTATAAAAGGAGGACAAGTCAATCCTTCAGGAAAATTCTACAGGGCAGACGATACACGTGCTTATCATTCGGGAGCTATTAGATACAGAAGATTGTTCGACCCTCAAGTATAAGATTCAGAACATGCTTGACAAGAAGTTAATCACAATTGATTAAACTTCCCCAAATGGCAATATATTTCATGCTCGAGAGTAAGTGCAAGATGATTTAAGTATGATCGCTTGGAACATTCGCAATCAGAGGACAAAAACAACAGTGCAAAACATTGACAAGATTTCTACATATGAAGTTATTGCACTTTAATCTCTTTTAGCGCATATTTACTTGTAAGGAACTACGTCTGACCTGAATTCTCAAGAATGAGATACGTAGGCGGCCTATGTCAGCCTCGGTCACTTTATTGTCAAATTTTAATTTTCGTATTGTTGGAACTACGTTTGACCTGATTCCTGCCTCAACGGGATACGTAGGCGCCACAACGGCTCGGTCATATTCCCCATAAAATTTTCATTCCTCCTTAAAATGAAAACTGGGGCAGAATTTTTGAGAGGATCTCAAAAATTCGCTAGAAAGCAATTTTCTCCAACGAGATCGGGGGTCACAATATGCAACTGGGGCAGATTTTTTTAGAAGATCTCAGAAATTCCTCCAAAAGATGTTTCTCCAACGAATCAAGTTTGGAATTTTATCAAAGGGCGTAACCGGAGGCAAAGTTTTAAGAAAGTCTAAAAAAAAAAAAAAAAAAAAAAAAAAAAAATCACAAAGGTGTCATTTGCTACATTCAAGCAAACTGGGCAGAATTTTGAGGAGAGTCCTCAAAATTCCACTCAAACTACGTTTCAAAGTCGGACGAGTACGCAAGTCAGTCGTATGAAGGAACACGAGGACAAGGCCAACACAAATCAGTCTCTCAAACTAAGAATTTTTCTTTGGATGCAGGAACAATGAAATCACAGAAATGATGATGTCAAAATCTTCAAGCATAAGGCGCCACTTACATACACCATGGCCTCAACATAACCAATCACACAATTTCTCATCTCATCTTATCTTCAATTTATTATATTATGTCAAGATGATTTCTAATTACTTTCACTATATTTTGCAGTAATTAGACACAAGTTTGATGGATTTTTAAAGCTCAAAAGAATCAAGCCAGCATCGCCAGATACGGAGCGTGTGCAAGGACTATGGGATTACAAATGAGCAGACATCAATTAGTGATAAGTCATGATTAAGATCAGCGCTACGTTTACCATAGCCTGATCTTTATCGCCGAATGATATTACCTCATTTTATTTTAAGTGTATACTTTATTGTATTATGTCTACTAATGCTTGATCTCAAGTTTTGCAGGTGGCTATGCTAGTAAAATTGGGACAATACCGAAACCAGTATCAAAGCTGGAAATAATGCTATTCCATAAATGTTGCAAGGATGAAGCAAAAAGTCTATCGAATCATTAGGCGCTGAAGATTGCATATCTTCGCGACAATTAAGGTTACAAGTCATATAAGTCTTCAGCAATGGCTAAAGATATCGTGTGATAAACTCAAGGTTTATTGAGTTTTTCAGAAGAAGATGAGAAAGGCTTAAATCTTCGTGCAAAAGAATTCAGCCATCTCACTTCGTTTGGTTCTATCTCTTAAAAAGAGGTAGCCGTAACCACGACAAATGTACATGTCAATATGGTTTCTGCTTTGTCCACTAGGATGATCGTCACGTATCTATATAAGCGTACGTGTTTGTTGACCACGTGAGGGTTAATATTCTAGATTTTTTGGGTTGCCCACCCCATAAGTGGTTTATGAATCTTACTTGTTTATTCGAGGGCCCTGACATATGATTTTGCTGGGTTAGCCACCCCATAAGTGGTTTGCATAGTTTATTTGTCTATTTCAGGGACTTTATGCTGAATCAAGCTGGATTATTGTCGGGCCATCCACCCCGTTACAGTTGGATAATTATCGAGCCGTCCACCTCGTTACAGTTGGGCTATTATCACAGCTATATTATTGTCAAGAGGAACATCTATGCATATTGTCGCCAATGTATTTCCAGGACTATCGTCATAATTATATTATTGCCAAGAGGAGTATCTACGCATATCATCCTCGATTTATTTCCATGGATTATCATCGTATTTATATTATCGCCAAGAGGAGCATCTTTGCATATCGTTGTCGATTTATTTTCAAGACTATCATCATATTTATGTTATTGCCAAGAGGAGCATCATGTGCATATCATCACCGAGAATGACATTATTATTTATATTATTTCCAAGATGATTTATCGGGCCATCCACCCCGTTACAGTTGGATGATTATCGGGCCATCCACCCCGTTACAGTTGGAAGATTATCGGGCCATCCACCCCGTTACAGTTGGAAGATTATCGGGCCATCCACCCCGTTACAGTTGGAAAATTATCAAGCCATTATTCATCGCCGAGAGGGCCATTGCATATTCATCGCCGAGAGGGCCATCACATATTCATCGCCGAGAGGGCCACTTTTCATCGCCGATAGGGCCATTTTTCAAGCTGCCGAGAGGGCCATTGCATATACATCGCCGAGAGGGCAATCACATATTTATTGCCGAGAAGGCCATCACATATTCATCGCCGAGAGGGCGATTACATTATTTATTGCCAAGAAGGCCATTACCATACCACCCCGCATCAACTCATTATCTATCACAATTGAAAAGAAGAACATGTCAAACATGGTAAAAGACATCATCTTTGTATTTATGATTATTTACTAACAGTTTTGTAAGTGGCATCGAGAGCATCCAAAAGGATGAATTCTCAAAATAAACCACAGGTGTGGACGTCATCAAGTAGGACGCAGCACAACGTGGAACTTTTTCTTAGCAGCGAACTGGGACATAGTCTGAAGAGGAATGTCAGACTCTTCGGACGCGAGCTGAAAAACGACTTCCACCACAATCCAACCACACCCCTACCAGAGGCATGTGGGTATTTTCTTGAGTTTGCTAATTTCAGTTTCGCATCCGATGAAATTTTAATCCTCATTGGAGGCAATCTTTCTAATCTGAGTGACAATGTACCAAGGTTCAGAAAATTATGTCCGTGTGAGTTCTTATTTATGGATGTGAAGAGCTCCACATTCATGGATAAGAGGTTGCAAGCCTCTTTTTCATATTCAATCATTTGTCACTCCTCCTAACCGAAGGTTATCTTCGCATAAGAAGATTTCCTTTTCAACCGATTGAGTCGAACTACAAGCAGTCTGATTCCTATGTCCGGGATATGTAGGCGGTATTGAAAACTCGACTGTACTCCAACCCCCCATCATTCTATTCCATAGCTTTTTTGGTCTCCATAATTCGACTCCGAAATAGCTTTTGAGTTCTTTCATAATCGTGCGTTAAATCAAGCATCTTGAACTACAAGTGGCCTGAATTCTCATGTAACCTGAGATATGTAGGAAACTCGAGACCGGGGCCCGGCCATAATTTTCCAAAGTCCGTACCTTTCCTTTAAATAGATGAAATAATGGTCGGTCAAAATTGGGTTTGTCAAATTTCTTTGTTCATGGTCTCTTCCATCGACCCTATCCAAAGAAAGGGGCAGCTGTTGACACCCAATTTTGACCCTCCACAGTATAAATTAATCACCGAGCTTTTAATTTTAACAAATTGAATAATTAGATTTTAAAAATGCAAAAAATATTTTTTGAGTGATTTTTAGGTTTAAATCTTTTAATTTTAATTATGTTTATATATCACATATTACATATATATTTATTTTAAATATCAATATTTAAGTATTATGTTTTCGTGGATTTTTCAAAATTTCTCAAGTAGATTTTATTTTTAATCACTTTACTTTAATTATTTTAGAATTAATTACCCCGTAGTTGATTTAATTATTTTAAGTGGTTAATATTTAAAAGCTCTTTAATTAATTTATATTAATTCATCTCGTGGTCAAAATTAATTAATCGATCTCAAATTGATCACATTAATTAATTGTTCATGTTTGTAATTTAAATGGCTAATTTTTAAACCATTTCCTTAATTCTTTTAAACTCTTCTTAATTCTTTTTTTTTTAAAATATATATATATATATATATATATCCAATAAACCCAATTCCCAATTCTAATCCTAAACCCAATTTCCAACCCCATTCTTTTTTAATACCCAAGACCCAATTCTATTCCTAAGCCCAATTCCACCCTTACCCAATTTCCCAACCCAAATTAATTCCATTACCCAGCCCCAAAATACCCCGCGACCCAACCCAAACTACCCCTAACCCGGCCCACTCCCTTCATTAACTCCCTCTGTACGCTCCTCCCCTCCGCTTGTCTTCTTCCCCAAATAGAAAACCAGAGACAAAACCAGTAAGAAGAGCCAGACGCACCAGACACCAAAATCAGCAAAACTCCACCCCAACGACAAGAAAACGGCACCCTCGCGTACTCCCTCTCTCTCTCCTTTCTCCCCTTTGTCTATTTGAAATTTCGAATTCAAAATCCGACGAAAAGGATCCGGGTTTGACCCTGCGATTTTCTTTTTTTTAACCCGAATTTCACCCATAAATACCCAATGGTGTTCACTGTTAAAGGGGGCAGCGGTTCCTCACCTAAAAATACAATAAATTTTCGTTTAACAAGTAGCCAAAGTTTCCCAGAAACCTATTCAATTTTGAAGGTTCTTGAAGCCGGAAGCTTCAAACTTTAAAAGCGAAGTTCCATTTCGTTGGTAAGAGTTCTTTTCCAGTTCGTCGTCGTCCCAATCCGCTGCCCGGAACCAGGTAATTTTCCTTTCTCTCCATAGGTTTCAACACTTATTTCTTACTTTGAATATGTATGTTTGAATACTGCAATTAGGTGATTAGTTTAAGACTTTTTCCCATTGTATTATGTAGAATGAAAATATGTATTATTTTACTGTTATGTTTGTCCTTGTTGTTGTGAATGATAAGAACCAGGATTCATGTTTACACATCTGGAAAATATCAAAGTTCAGGGATGCTTTGTCTATATGCAACAGAAGGTCGTTTGGTTATATTGTTGTGCGGCAGTGTATATGTATCTATATATACATATATATCTATCTATACGCTATCTATCTATATATATATATATAACTTGGATCTTTTGGTTATAATGTTGTGTTGTAGTATCTATGTATCTATATATATCCAAGTATTTTGTTAAAATCATGATTAAACTACATGCCTTCCACGTGTTCGATGAGACGCCCCTTTGAATTTTGAATACAATAAAGTGGTGATAATGATGCTTAGGTGCTTGTTTAATCTCAAATTGATGAGTTTGATTCTTAGTTTTATAGGCTTGATTATATGGGTGAATATTTTATTTTTTTGGGATTCAAGATTATCGAGTTGTGGGTTAAAATAATTTTTGGATTTCTAATTCTTTTTATTTTATTTTTTATGCCTCCATCCGAGTCTCCGGGACACCCACCTTGCATTTCTCGGGGTCGTGAAGGCTTAAGAAGGTCTTAGGGAGATGATCTCAGATTTTCGGAAGATGGAGACGGCTGATATACACTGATATACAGTGAATATACAGCCATTGTATATCGCGAAATAAGGGCCAAAAGCCCAATTTTCTTGAGCTCTGCAGCAGATTCCCAATGGGCCAGGCAGGCCCAAGTATTAGAATTTAGGACAGGTTACATTTGGGCCTGCCAAGCCCGATTTCTAATCCTTTTAATTTGTTCTTTGCTTTATTTATTATGTTGAGGTGCTTATTATTTGTTTTAACACTAACTTTTATCTAATATTATTTTACATGTTTCAATCTAATTAAATTTCCCCAAAAGTTGACCATTTATGTTATTTTTACGTCTTTGAATTTTGGTGTCAAAATTTTTTTTTTAAGAAATTAGACTCTATGAATTTCTTAAAAAGACTTCAAGTATTTTTCTTAAAATAACTTATGAATATTTTCCCTCTTTTATTCACCTAGTCTAATTCATTAATTTCACTAATTAAGTAAAATTTGGGTAAGTTTCAATGTGATGTTCTTCTTAATTTTTTAAAGTAGTTCACTTAGTTACATTAGTTAAATAAATATGAATAGGCTTTTAAAAATGTTTTGTTTTCTTAATTACTTTTAATATATCACTTAGATTTTCTTCTAGTTATTAATTATTTTTAAAGTTAGTCAAAAATATTTAATCGTCGGATAACCGCGTGTTAGCGGATGTTTCGGGTGCGTAAAACCTTCCCGAAATAGTAATATGAACCCGAACCCTTTTCTTTGGATTTTTTTTAAAAGGATTTTTCTGTTAATTCTTTAAAAAAAAATAATCTTAAATCGGTTTTCTTGATTTTTCCTTAAAAATTAAGTGGCGACTCTAAAAAATTTAAAGATTCGGTTTACTTAAATTAATTAAGTTTTAAATCGAATTTTTAAACCCGAAGTCATTTTCCGACGTAACACTTGTAAGCTAAAAAGACTGTTTCAGATATATCCTTAAACTCAAAAAAAAGAAAAAGTCAAATAAAACTCGAAGTGAAACGAAAATAACAACAAAAAGATAATAAAACAAAACAATAGAGAGTGATAAAAATCAAAAAAACAAGAAAAGAATTAAATAAGGTAAAATTACCGACTTACCCTTGAAAGCTTTATAAAGTTGTGCAGCATCATCGCGAGGCGAAGTTAAGACATGAGGTAAAATTAAGGTAGCCATATGTTGATAAAACAACTATTCTTATATCGAAAAATGATCTTTTATGATTATTTACAAATTAAATTTTAAAAAAATAAATCATTCATACTGCTGATCGTTTCTCTCTCCTTTAATGAAACACGTAAAGGAGAGAGAGAGACTTCAATAGACTAAAGGAGACATACAAAAGCAAGTGATTCAAAAGGGTAGCATTGGAAACTTAACGTGAATGGTATAACTACAAATATGTCTCACCATAAAAGTTTATGTGAGAAATAAAATATGTGCCATGGAAAAATATATTTATATTTATTGCTTAATAATGGTGCTAAATGATTATGTATTTTTACTTTAATTTTTAATTATACAAATTTAATCAATCAATTTAGCATAAACTCTAAATACAAGTAAGATAAAGGAGTTACCTCCTCCTCCTTGATATCATGTGTAACGATTCGAACAATCATTATTTAGGTGGGGGGAAAATTTTGCGATTCATATTCTTTCAGATAGGTATCATCTCATCATAGCAAGAATATTTTTATCACAACGATGCTGCTATGATGGGATGGGATTTGCGCTAGCGGGATTGATAGGACAGAACTAAAAGAGACGGATTCTTATTTTTCTCCCTTTTTTTTTTTGGAATGCAAAATAGACAGAAGTCACGCTAGAAACCTAAAAAGTCTGCTCTATGCTTGGAAAAAAGCGAGAGAATGGATGCTCGTGCAAGGAGGGGTAGGACCAGTGAATTTTACGCTTGCCTCCATCAATTTGTTGTCGGGAGGCCAGAGTGGAATTTTCATCATTCAGCATCAACTTAGCGCCCAAGTAGGTTAGGTTTTTCTTGACTTAGTTGTTAACATGTTCTCATGACATAGTATAAGGTATACTGAAAGTAAAAATCATATTTAGGCCTTCGAGTATGGAGTCTAGATGGCTAAGAGTGTGATTATTACTGTTAGGGTAGGAATATATTATACGAATTGTGATTAGTCTATGACTAGCGACTTTTTGTTGAGATGTTGGTGGTCGTCGTAAGGTTGTGTGCATAGAAATTGTTGGGATGTAGTAAGTCCTAGGCTTGTGATAATGAAGGAAGTCCAATGTTGGACTATATATGCATCCATATCTGTGTAGGTAGTTGATGGTTTAGTTCCTGTTGGGCTATGTGTGCTCAAATTACATAGTTGGTGTTGCCTACATGTGTGTGAATAGAAAGAAACAAAATGAATCTAATGAAATAACTAAGGATAATAATCAAACTGCATATAATCAATTTGTTCTTGAGTGTACAGGTGTGTAGAGCATATTCATGGTGGTTGTGGTTGTGATCGGGTGTCACGTTCCGACATATATTGAATTGAGTGTAACATTTTGAACATATTGAATTAAGTATTACATTTCGATATATATTGGATCGGGTGTCACATTTCAACACATATTGAATCAGGTATCATGTTCCGACACATATTGAATCGGGTGCCACATTTCAATATATATTTGGTCGGATGTCATGTTTTGACACATATTAAATCGAAAGTCACGGGCTAACATACATGAAAATGGAGAAAATTGTCCAATTCATGTTGAGTGGCCCTAAATACTAAAAAAGAAGGTGCGAATCATGCCAAGGCTATTAGAAATCTTTCCCGGGTCATTATGCACGGTCTTCTAAAGGTTTCATCAAGAAATTGACCAAAAGTCATACCACCAAAAAGCTTTATAGGCTAAAACACACGAAAAACAAAGAAAATCACTTCATTTATTTTGAATGGGCCCTAAATGCTAACAAATGACGCGTGAATTTAACCGAGGCTATTGAAATTCTTCTTAAGGTCGTTACGGATGATTTTATTAAAGTTTCATGAAAAAATTAACCAAAACTCATACAAACCAATAAATTCATAGACTAACACACATGAAAAATAAAAAAAAATCACCTAATTTTGATTGAGTAACCTTAAATGCTTAAAAATGAAGTATGAATCAGACTGAAGCTATTAAAATTCTTTCTCGGATCATTACATAATGTATATTGTTGGGCCGATGAAAATCATATGCAAGTAACTCAAAAAAAAAAAAGAAAAAAGCTACATATAAGATATAGAAATACTTCTAATGATGGGTTAAATTTGGTCTAAAATAGAAAACATCATATTATGTGAGAGTGTCTTTGAATTGACACAGGTTGTATTTGTTTTTTCTTAGGATTAAAATGTCTTAATCTGAATATTAAGGTATTGCATCAAAATTTGAATGTTAAATAGTTAGGACTATTTATTTTTTCACCATCTGAATGTATCAAATTTGTCTTTATTTAAAAAATAATAAATACAAATATTAAATGAAATAATGATTAATCTAATATTATATCAATAAAACAGTTTTAAAATTCTATATGTCAATGATGATGATGATTAACGGTGATGATTGTGGATGTCGATTTAAATGATAGTAATAGTCAATGGTGGTGGTAAATATGACGATTCGTGATATATAATATTGACTAATAGTGGTAATTATTGCCAGTGACTAATTTATGTAATAATGATTGGTGGCGATATTTGCAAATGATGGCTAATGGTTGATTTTAGTGATCGGCAGTAGTGGTTGTTGTTGTTGGGCTGAGAATGATAATTGTGGATGGCAGATGGTGATGGTGATTGACGATGATGGTAGTTGTGGGTAAAAGTAAATAAAGTGGCGGTGAATTGCCATAGCTGTAGAAATTTTTAAATAAACATCTTAAATATTTTAAAACTTTATTATTGATCTTAATCATTCAAACCCATTAAGAGGTTATAAAATAAGAAAAAAGACATACTTCATAATTAAGATTCAAATCTTAAAAATAAATAGATTTAATGATTCAGATTTAGATAGTTAAGATTAAAATCTTCATCAAGTGCAAATAAATGAGACCTTAGTCCAGCATTAGCTCGGATGACAATCAAATGTGAAGAACCTACAAATTAAGAAAGTCGTAAAGTACACAAACCCGTTAGCTACTCATCAAAAACAAGATATCCATCTCTTTAACTTGCGTTTAATCATAAATTTTAGATCCGATTTAAAAAATTAATGGTACAGCAAAAAGTCAGATTGCCCAATGCCCATCTCAGACAGACATCCAAAAAGTCTGATATTTTTGCCTATATTGTATAGTGCAAAAATTAAGATTCTTCTAAGCAGGCACGTGGTATACACTGGCTATTTTATAGGAAAGAATAGTTATAATACAGTTGCAAAGATCTACTAGTGATCTAGATCTGTTATTCTCTCTCCTTCCCAGCTTCAAACAAGTCAGCAGCACACATCTAAACCCCATCTACATCCAGGTATGATATCCTTCTTCAAATCAAATCTTCTAGGTTTAAAATTTGTAGTTTAAAGTTTCTTACTTTCTTTAAGATTTTCACTTGATGTGAGTAAAATTGATGATTTTGGTCCTTATGTATGAGATTGATCAATATTCTTGATCTAATAAAAAGGGGTTGTTGGAACTTCCATAAATATGTTTAAAGTTTGTTGCTTTATTTGCTAGTTTAGCTGATTATGCTAAGGTTCTTGAAAAAATTCCATTCTTGTGAGTAAATTGATGATTTTGGTGCTTATATATGAGATTGATTAAGATTCTTGATTTAATGAATTGGGTTGTTGAAACTTCTATAAATATGTTTAAAGTTTGTTGCTTTTAGTTGTTTGGTTTCATATCTAGTATTTTCTGCCTATGGATATATGTTTGAGATGAGGTATTGGTAAGGTCAGCGTACATTTTTCCCTCCCAGGCCCCATTTGTGTGATTTCACTGGGTATGTTGTTGTTTAATGTTTGTTGCTTTATTTGCTACTTTAGCTGATTGTGCTAAGGTTCGTGAAAATTTTCCATTGCTGTGAGTAAAATTGATGATTTTGGTGCTTATTTATGAGATTGATCAAGATTCTTGATTTAACGAATTGGGTTGTTGAAACTTTTATAAATATGTTTAAAGTCTGTTGCTTTTAGTCATTTGGTTTCATATCTAGTATTTTCTGCCTTTGGGATGATATGTTTGGGATGAGCGTCTTTCGAAAATAATTTCTCTATCTCTATGAGGTAATGGTAAGGTCTGTGTACATTTTACCCTCCCAGACTCCACTTGTGTGATTTCACTGGCTATGTTGTTGTTGTTTAAAGTTTGCTGCTTTATTTGCTATTTTAGCTGATTGTGCTAAGGTTCGTGAAAATTTTCCCGTTGTGAGTAAAATTGATGATTTTGGTGCATATTTATGAGATTGATCAAAATTCTTGATCTGGTGGTAGGGTTGTTGGAATTTCCATAAAATATTTAAAGCTTATTGCTTTATTTGCTACTTTAGCTGATTAAAGCTAAGATTTTTTTGAAAAATTCCATTGTTGTGAGTAAATTGATGGTTTTGGTGCTTGTTATGAGATTGATCAAGAATTTACTTCATTTGATGAAGTGGGGTTGTTGAAACTTTCATAAATATGTTTGAATTTTTCCTTTTAGATGTGTTTATTTCACCTTCCAGGATTATTTGTTCTACATACGGATCCAATTATCTAGCCCACAGGTTAACAATCTAGCAATCTTATATCTAATCAAATATGGAGTGAGGATAAAAAAAACTATGCTTGATTTGGTGATTTTAGTTTTTATTTTGTTTATATACATCCAGTCTGCTTGTGATGAGATCGCGTAGGTCCAACGTAATCCTCCCAAAAGGCAGGGAAAGATGGGAATGGGTCAATTGGTTAGCCAAATAATGTTGATGTTGAAGTAGAAAGAAGGCTAATAAGTAGTAATAGGAGTCAGGGAATTCTAACACTCCCAACTTTTTTTAACCCCTCCCGGGGAGCTCCCACAATTTTCTGCTCCACAATTTTAGGATTAGAGGTGGATGGTGCTTGCCATCTGAGTAACTCCTCCTTGTAATCTAACTCTTACCTTGTTCTTGAGACTTCCTCTTTATTTGGTAGGACATGCTAACGAGAGCTTTGAGTCAGTAAGCTCATGATCTAGGGCTCAATTAGGCCAACTTTAGGTGAGGAATTGTTAATGATGAAAGTCATTTTCATTTGCTTTTGGTTTCCAGAACCATGATTAGATGGCAAGGTTTTGGAACTGAAAGACCAATTAAGATATGCAATAGGTTATCGAAAGGCACTCGTTCACAAGGGGAAGTCAAATTTCTTGATGCTTATGCAACAGTAGAAATTAGTTTAAAGTAGTGAGGCTCAGAAGCCTAAGAACAAGATTATAGCACCAGATTGTGCTAAAACTAATTGAATTGTACTGGTGATATCAGTATTCATGTTAATAACAATAAACATAAGATTGAGAGTATCGATTGAGATGAGAATCATTTATCATGAAAAGAATGTGTTGCTGGTGATTGACATTCTTGTTTATAGCTGATTTTTCTGTAGCTGGATAGTGTTAATTGATTAATTAAACTTTAGCTGTTGTGATCTTTTCTCACAGAAATTTAAGTGTTTTATTTCCGTTACCAATATGGGAGGTCAGCAGCTAAAAATAATAGAAATCAATGATGTCCTCTTTTTGAGTTAATAGCACAAACTATTTAAGAAAATATTGGTGGTTCAATGTCCAAATAACAACCTCAAGCTGACGAGTTTCGTCTTACTTGTTGCATCGAGTGTGGAATAAATGGTGATGAGATACTTATTCAAGGCATCTAATTCGAATGTATCTTAAAGTTAGGATCATGTACAAAGCATAATCCGTGGACTTCTCTTTCGATGTTTCTCATACACCAAGTTAAGTGTCTTGCAAAACTAAAAGAAGTGAAATCTGACTATCTTCTTGAATGTCTAAGCATTACATAAATTGCGCAAGTAAAATCAATTTTATTACATTCGTTCGGCTCATAGTTGTTTTCGGCATCAGAAAAATGATCATTTAAGTGATGCAGAACAAAAGGAATTTACAATTAATACAAAATATATCCTCTACTCCCTGCAGGTGTTTAACGTAGGATGGCCTTGGTTACCACTGCTGAAGTTTGTGATGCAAACCCACAGCTTATTGTGAGTGGTGAACTACGGGCACTGCAGCCAATCTTCAAAATATATGGCAGGCGCCAAGTCTTCTCTGGACCTGTTGTTACTCTGAAAGTATTCGAAGACAATGTTCTGGTTCGTGAGTTTCTCGAGGAGAAAGGTAACGGTAGAGTTCTTGTTGTTGACGGGGGTGGTAGTCTAAGATGTGCAATTTTGGGTGGCAACCCTGTAGTACAAGCTCAAAACAATGGATGGGCTGGGATAGTAGTAAATGGCTGTGTAAGAGACGTGGACGAAATCAATGGCTGTGATATTGGAGTCAGAGCTCTGGCTTCACATCCAATGAAAGCCAATAAGAAAGGTATTGGAGAGAAGCACGTTCCAATAACCATCGCGGGGACTAGAATCTGCGATGGCGAGTGGCTTTATGCAGATACCGATGGCATTCTGATTTCAAAAATGGAGCTATCTGTTTGAGAATATAAATCATCATGCCTAAGTAAGTGCATATCAGTTATGAACTTCTTTTTTATGGAGCTAATACTCTAGCTACTACTGCTTTATATATTATTGGAATCGCGAGCTTCATTAATCTATCGTATGTGTTAGTCAAACTCGTCGTTGGAACACGTTTCACTTAACTCTACTCTATTTTGCCTTGTACGTAGATTCTTGTTTTAGTATTTCATTTACAGATTTTGGAAAATTTGACACTGCATGTAGTAGTTCTTAAGGAATCTTGAAAGGGATTTCTCCATGGTAAAGCTCTCTGCTGTTATACATGAATGTGACTGGTTTATAGATAGGAGGGGAGAATATGGGGCGTTCAGCCACTTGAATGTAAGGAGAGGGGCGTTCAGCCACTTGACTGTAACGCCATTCGGATTCTAGTTTACAAAATATGTACACAGTATATAAATATGTGTACACGGTATATAGGCCGTGTATATTATATATACATATACTATGCATACATATGCACTATATATATATAGTTGAAATGTATAGGTAGTGTATACTTTGGTCATATTGGTAAACTAGTTAGCCGAAGGGTACATTTACGTAAGTTTCCCAAAATTAAAGGGGAGTGTGATTTTCACACGAAGTTAGACAAAGCAAAAGCCCATTGTCGCCCTAGTAGGGTACGAATTTAGTCTCAAGCAACAGAAAATATTGACTCGCTGAAATCAGAATTGAATCTTTTTTGTGCTTTCGACAACACCAAGATATTGGCTCATGAACATGTTTACTTCATATTCAAAAGCAAACATCCTGCTCCTACTTTCTAACTTTTGCAAATATATATCATTCGATCGATTAGTTTATCAATATGGTCGAAGTATACACTATGAGTGTATGGGTGTGTATATTGTATGTATATTTAGTAAAAAGTTTACAATTTATACATATTTTGTAGGCGTAAGTTATCGACAGACACCTGAACTTGTCTGCATTTTTCATTTAAACGCCTCAACTAAGACTAGTTCTTATTGACCAAATCATTTTTGGCCATTTTTCATTTTTGGCCAAATCAGCATTTTGTGCTTAATAGATACAAGTTTTGAAGAGTTCAGGTGTTCAATAGGAACCAGTCTTAGTTGAGGTGTCTAAGTGAAAAATTCGGACAAGTTTAGATGTCTGTCGATAACTTGAGCCTATTTTGTAAATTAGATGACCGAATGGTTCAGGACTGTAATTATCTTGCCTATTAATCGAAAAACTTGGCCATTTGCATTGTAATTTTCTCGTCTGAAATAGTGACAAGATCAAAGAATACGAGAATCGATATAACCTATTAGAAAATTATGCAGAAAATTAAATGTAATTTGAAGTGTGTTAATTATACCTACAACAATGCATAAAATTATTAGACGTATTCCTTCAGGATTCAACCAACTCTTCCGATTATAAATTAAACAAAACCCAACTTAAGAAGGACTTAAATTTTTATATGCAGATAACTAAAAATACCTTGTATATATAGGTATAGGATTGATTAACAGCTAACTAGCCTAGTAGGAGGACAATATGGACTAAACAAATGTCACAAATTACTTAATAATTAAAGTCATTTTAAAGATTTGGAAAAGAATTATATTTAAAGAAAATCTCATCTAATAATATAATAACAAGAGATAATGATCAAAAATATATTCAAACTATCACTTTTTTCCGTAAATTTTACATCTCAACTATCAATTGTTCCATTTTTCTATCTGAATTATAAACGGTTATTTCATCTTGCTACATGAAACTATTACCATCTATATATTAAAAAAACACCTAGTTGAGTAGATGATGATAATCCAAGTTGAAAATGAGAACAATTGATAATTGGTCCAATCAGTTTCGAGGTATTCAAGTAATAAAAGGGAACAACTAATAATAGGGGTATGAAACTCATAAAAAGTTGATTATTCAAGTATGTTTCTGACTATTAACTCTAACGATGATAAAGTAACAACAACAACATACTCAATGAAATCCCACAAGTGGGATCTGAGAAGGGTAAAATGTACACAAACTTTACCACTACCTCATAAAGATAGAGAGGTTGTTCTCATCTCAAAAATATCATCCCAAAAAGCAGAAAATACTAGATATGAAATAAAACGACTAGAGTGGAAAGCAAATGATAATTTATAAAGACAATAAAAGTAACAAAATAAATTACGGATGATAATAACACAATATATGAAAACACGGCTATCTCTACTAACTTGCTATACCACATAAGGCCAAACATCATCCTAACGACGATATCTTTCTTTTTAAAAAAATAAAAATAAAAAAACCCCATCTTGTATTATCCAAAAGGGAAATACCTTTAGGGTGGCTGAAAATAATCCAATTAGAGAACTCTATCCTTTGAAATCATTGTCCTTCATGTTGACAAATTGCATCTTTACTGTGATTGCAAACTGTACTTGGAAATGCTTACTTTTAGAAACCAGCCACAAAAAAAAACCATAGATCCATTGAATTTTACCACCATTTGGTCTCAATTGTTGGATCACTACTCTATAAAATCTTATAGCATTAACATCTATGTCTGCCAAATTTATGTCCCACCACAAAATGATTGCCCATTTTATGTTACTTGTTCCTCTCACATTATCTTTCTACATAGTATTTCATCAAATTTGCGCTGACCAAGTATTCCTTCATCTTTAATCAGATGTTTAGGATTTGATTTTTGCTTATGTATTCGCATTTAATAAAAAGTGTGTTTTACTTATCAAAATGAGACTTTGCGCATCAAAATTAAGCTGACGTTAAAATGATTATTAGAGTAAAGACCAAAAAAAAGTTGATTAGAAATTACAATTAATTATTCGTCGTGTCTTTCTTCAATTAAGTAATTCATCTATCTTCTTTTCTTTTTTCTTTTTACTGTGAAAGGAAGTCTTGGAGTAACTGGTAAAGTTATTCTCATGTGACCAGGAGGTTTAGTGCACCGGATTTGCCCTTTTTGTTCTTTTTTACTGTCATGATGTTTGGGCTAATTTATATGCATTTTTATCTTTTGATTCAATTGGCCTAAAATTCAATCGATATTACTTTCCCATACAATTTTTCGCCTGATCGATATTTCAAGCTCGAATTTGGCAAAAAAAAAAAATTGGGATAATGCGTGATGGAAATAATCTTTTGTCTAGAGATATTTTGATAATTTTCAAGGTGTAACATAGACAAATACGAATAAATCATCTAATACTTTTATCTCCACTAAAATTTAAATTTGAGATTTCATGATTTCCAACTCATTATATTGACTATCAACCCACTAATAAGTATAATATTTTTGTACTAATCTTAATCAGAAAAGGACCTCCTAAACCACTTTTGACTAATCAATATTATTTATTATGATGGTGATGATTATTATTGCATAGAAATAATATCAATTCACTATTTCCTAAATTCCCTTTAAATTTTTTTCCTCTAAGAAATTGATAATGTTTGCAATCAATGTCTTCACCAAACTTCTATAATTTATCTTTGTTTTATCTGAAAATTATTTAATTAAACTGGAATTATTAGCTCAAACTTATTATACTTTGTTTAATATTAGCTCTATCTCTAATATTTGTGTATTATATTAATTACTAAACCTACTCCACTAAGTTATAGCACACGAGTGTCCCATGAGTTTAAAATATTTGAGTAATTAAAATATTTGTGAATGTAAGTAGGCATTTGATGAAAGAATTTAGAAGTCTAATATCAAGTTTTAATTTCATCTTAACATAAAGATGGAACAATATTATGTAATTATACAGAAAAACTATACACTAACTTATATTTATATAATTTCATATAATCCTGATTCTTTTAAAAAATTATAAAAATCCGTTAAATGATACAAAACTGTAACATCTATTTATACAAATTATAATTCTCACTTCTCCATGTATCATAGTTAAAATCACTAAGGGATATCCTATCTTTTTGACATGTATCACTAGTTTCGTTTTTGTATCAAAAAGAAGGGATTTTTGGTAATTTTGAAAAAAGTTGGTATTAGTTGGAATTAGCTCCAAAAAATATGGGATTTAGCTATACAATTTATATATATCCCATGTGGACATTATATAATTTTAACACATGAATGTTTAATATTTTGTCATATATATATATATATGGGGAATTCGAATAGAGATTGGTTGTGCCCGAAAGGTTATGAATCGATTTATAAGTCCAATGTCAATGGCTTGGGTTTCTGGTGACAATACATCGCAAACTTTTACATGTATATCATCCGCTAATACACAGCCAATTAATGTTCGACTAAAAATCATTTCCGGCATTATCCCATTCCGAGGACTCACAGAAATACCCAAGGCGATGCCACAATCCGTTCGACGTACAACAATGTGTTGAACTACGTACTTCGACTAGTCTGCGAGTGAGATATCCAGCACCTGATATTCGTACAGCGGTATCCACAAATCCTTTACGAGCTTCGTAACAAGAAATGATGTATTCTGTTAAAGAGAGTTCTTCGCGTAAATTGTTTTGAATAGGTAAATCAATCATTTGTCCTTGAGGATCCGACATTAATCCTCTCATACCTGCTAATTGATGTACCTGAGATGCATTTTCGCGAGCTTCCAAGAAAGACATTATATGAACTGGATTAAAAAAATAAATATACCCCATGTGGACATTATATAAATTTGACATAAGAATGTGTAGAATTTCTCCAATATAATGAAGGTTGTTATTAATGCAAAATAAACCATTCTTACAATGTTGGAAACATTCATAAATAAACCATAGTGCTAGAAATTCAATATTATGTCTGGAACACAACTTAAAATAAAAGCTAGAAATTAATTCTTTCTTTAAGTTAATATTTAACAGTGCTTTTTATCATATGTAATTTATTCAGCTTATGGATTTTTGAAATGAGGATTCTCCGGAAACAGCCTCTCTACCTCTATGAGGTAGTAATAAGATTTGCGTACATTCTACCCTCTCCAGACCCTACTTGTGGAATTTCAATGGATATGTTATTGTTGTTGTTGTTTAAGTTAATATTTGAGATATCATGTAAAAGTTGTAATATCTATTTTTATATGATATTATGTCTATGTTGGAAAAGTATATTTAATATTTTAATTATAGGTCCACAAGGACCACCAAATAGCCATAAATTGAATATAACTACCAAAAAGAATATTGAAGTAAATTAAATGAATAAATTCTACTTTTTTAGGGGTAGCTGAGCTAATAAATTAAAAAATGATTGGAGGAAAGTTAGTAATTTGCTATTATATTCAAGTATTCTTATGTAGAGTCAAATTCTTATTTAAATTTTGTCTCCATTTAAAAAAATTAGGGTAAAAATATCATTATTTAATCTTGTACAAATATTGTTATATTCTTCTTACAAGTCTTAATAACAAAACATTACCATCGCATAATTTTCATTTTACCTATCTTATTAAATTATTTGCAAATTTTATCGAATCGACCAATCTCATTAGCTTGTTCGCAAGTTATGTTGAATGGGGTATAAGTAATTATTTGGTACAATCTACGTTACTTATCTTGCTTAATTATTCACAAGTTTATCGTATTGATAAAGTTCTTTTTATTCACAATTTATAAGTTTGAAATAATCTTCATTTTACACATTTTGTAAAATTATCGTCTAGTTGGATTGACAAATATTATGGTCTTGTTCATGAGTTCTGTCAGATTAAATTAAATATATTTTTTTATACTATCTATCTTTCTAAAATGTTCAAAATTCTTACTTATTTTGTTTAATTAATTACCATTTTTATCAAATGAATTAGTGAAATTTTATGTTAGTATTTTTTATTTTATCTATCAAGTTAAATTATTCATGAGTTGTCCATATATTAAAAGGACAAGACTTCTTGTGTATTTTAATTATGACTTTAAAGCTAAGTAATATCAATCCTACATCTTTCATTTGGAATCTTACAAGTGGGGTCTAAGAAGGGTAAAATGTACGTAAACCTTACTACTATCTCATAAAAGTAGAGAAGTTGTTTCCTATGAACCCTCGTCTCAAAAACTCATAAACAAAATAAACTAGATATGACAAAAAACACATGTCAATATATAAATATAATAAAATTAACACACATACGACAGATATAAAATACGCCTACTCCCGATTCAAAAGAGAACAAAAGTGCAAATTAAGAAATTTGGTTTTTCAATGAAGAAAAGAGACAAAATAAAAATATTGGACCCATATTAAAGATTTTCATGGTATTTTAATCATCAAGGCATCCACTTTGATTGTTGAGGCTAAATATTGATATATTTGAGAATAAAAAGGGGTCCATATATCTATCTTTTTTTGTGAGAAAATGCTTTATGTGAAGGGAAAAAAGGGGGGAAGGAAAGAAGAATAAAATATATTTTTGCCAATAATGTTGAGTTGAATTATTTTTTTAATTCGATATCTGATATTCACTTTAAATTTTAACTGGTTTAGATTTATATTATATAAGGCTTGTTTATAAAAAAAATATTCTCCTATTAGAATTACTTTTATTTTCAGAGCTTAAATTGAGATTTTTGATTAAGGATTGATTTTGTCCGTTGATTTTTCTATAAAATGAATTGATTAAATCTTAACTAAAAAATCAACTGACAAATCAATTTTTTCAGTTTTTTTTTTTTTTTTGAATAGGATTAAAAGAAAAAGGACTAAAAATATCTTCGAATTATTTGAAATAGAGTAGAAATATCCCTTCATTAGATTTTGACTAAAAAATACTCCCCGTTAAATTTTTGACTAAAAAATACCGCTTAGTTATATTTTTGGTTTAAAAATTCTCATGTCTCTAACGAAAATGAGAAAAGGCCAAACATACTCTCGAATTATCAGATATGGAGCAAAAATATCCATTGATTAGATTTTAGTTCAAAAATACCCCTTCCTTAAAAATTTGGGGAAAAAAAACCTCTCTATTTAACGAAAATGATACCATGCATGCTATGCGGACAAAAAAAAATGTCACATGAACAGTCCACACAGAAGCCCATTTAGAGACCCAAGAGATTTTCTCCTTGGAAATTAGATCCGAGATTATCTTTTTCACGTCGAAAGAGACTGTCTTTTCACTTGCAAACGTCTCAAAAAGTCAATCTCTAAATGATAACACCGAGTCATCCTCATTATAATCATTGTCTCCTCCTTGAATTAGTTTATCGAGTTCAATAGGAACCAACTCTAAAAAAAATTTGAACCTACAAAGCTTGTAAAGAAGTTGTTGTGCTTATGTTAGCAATGTAACACAATCAACATAAGTTATCATCATTTTCAAGAAAAAAATCGATTACAACTATAAACAAAAGCTTTTTTTTAATATATTAAGAATCTACATTACTCAAAATCAGACAAATTAATTTGAAGATGGGTTGGGATTGAATTTTTAATCCAAGAGAGATATTTTAAATATTAATTTTAAAATTTTAACGGAGGGATATTTAATAATCGAAAACTAACAAAGGGTATTTTTACTGCATTTTTAATAGTTAAGGGATATTTTTCGACCTTTTTCATTTTCGTTAGAGATGGGGTGGTTTTGAGCAAAAAATATAACTAAGAGGTAATTTTGAGTCAAAAATTTAATGAAGAGGTATTTTTTAGCCAAAATAAAGAAATATTCTTGCTCCATTTCAAATAATTTAGAGATATTTTTAGCCCTTTATATATTTTTTTATGTTATTATATTTTTTTTAAATTTTATTAAATTAAATAAATCGATGGGTAGGATCGAGTTGGTAAAATAATTTATTTTTAAAAGAGACCGAACGACATACACGATGGACGAGAGCGGTTTATTAAAAAAATTATTATGAAATAAATAAATATATATAATTTTTTTAAAAAAAAGGAACAGGGTCTAATCTATTTTCCTTCAGTTCCTTTGACCAACATAGTAGTGTGACACCCTTACTCTACCCTCTTTGTCCATGTCCACCTCTCTCAAATTCAATGTCAGGGTGAGCATTCGGTTTTTCGATTTGGTTTTAGCAAATTTCGATTTGATTCTTTGAATTTTATTTTTTTTGAAAAAGTGTGCATCATATACCAAACTGAACTAATTTGGTTCGGTTGGATTTTATTTAGTATTTTTTTAATCAATTGTTCGGTGTGAACTAATAAAAAATGAAATGAGGATAAAATCAAAGTATAAATCACTTAAAAAACTATATTTATTTTTGCCAAGAACTTGCACCTCTAATATTACTTGAGGAAAACAAGCACGAAAACATATTCCTTTACATGATATAAATTGACAAAAAATATGTTTGAATTTCTATTGAAAAATAATATTTCGAGTTAATTATATGAATTACAAATTTGTTGTTGCTTTGACTTATTCAATGAAAGATTTTTAATTGCTAATTATATATATATATATATAAGTTATCTTAGATTCAAATATTCAAACAGTCTTTCTTGCTATCGAAATCTAAAAAAATATATATATGTGGAAATAAATTATGCCCAATAGGATTTGAACCTATACCAAAGGTTTAGAAGACCTCTGTCCTATTTATTAGACATAGACGCTTTTCATTCTGATTTTTTTTTTTCGTATTTTAACTTTGTATTTGAAAAAAAAAACAAAAAGAATCAGATTAGAAAGAATTATATATTGGGCCTAATATATATACAATTTCTTTTAAAAGTTTAATTCTTCGGTGCACCAAAATTTCTAGACCCCTACGCCGAACAACGAACCGAAGAATCGAACTTTTGAAAAAAGAACATTGACACCGAACCAAAAAATCAAAACTGAAGAACCGAATTAATTTGGTTTGATTCGATTTTTCAGTATTCATGCCCACCCCTAGTATCAGAATCAGAATTTCCACTAAGGAAGTACAAATGTGAAGTAAACATAAGAAGAAATAAAAAATAAGGTTCAACATCTACTATATATACATAAACTATATATTTTTTTAATCATACATGAATAATAATATAATTTTTTCACAAAAAAAATCAAATGAACATCTTGACCCTATCTAACTCCTCCCGACCCAAACCTTTCCGACCTAAATATACATAAATACATTAAATATACACGTAAAACACATCACGTCATTCCATCGTGTTATATAATTGAAATGATGATGATTGCCCTTGTACTTATTCATAACAATTAATTATTAATTACGTAAATTAATTATTAATTAATCTAAGTGTGAACAACTAATAGTCTTTTTATTATTTATATTACCATCAATCTATTCCTTTAATTAATTAACCACCAACTAATTATTGTATTATTCTTTCCTAATCCACCAATAAATCATTATTCATATGAAATATAAACAGGTAAAGGATAAGAGTGAATTAAATATAGCTGGTGAAATGTCTCTATTCAAATATATAACCATATAATATAATAACATAAGTGGTTGTAGTGACAAATCAGATCATTGTCCCAACAATCATAAGATATTTTTTTCGTTTCAATTTATGTATCGTGCGTTAATTTAAATAAAATTTAAAAAAATAATAAAAATTTTGAATTTCATAATTTTAAATTAAAGATACGTAAATCTTGTAATTTAAAATGTGTCAGGTAGAAAGCTGAAATTAAAAATCGTCAAAAAAGAAAAAAGAATAGTATTTTTGGATTACATCACTGTACGCGATGTATCGATAGGATACACCATGTATGTGATGTATCGGGATATCGAATATATCATTTTACGCGATGTATTGATCGAATACATCATCACTTTACGCGATGTATCAGAATGTACGTGATATATGAAAAATTCTCCAATATTGATCATTCTATTAAATTTAAGGAATTTTATAATTCGAAAACATATAGAGATAGAATATAATTAATTTTTAACATTATAGAATTTGTTATCTATCATCTCAGCCCCATCTTCTAGGAAGTATGCTAAGCAACATAGGTTTCCAACTAAAATATTTATTGATTATGTTGACTAAAATTATTTCTTATGTAGGTTTTATTTTTTTTTAAATTATATCCAAATTTATTGCTATAATATTTAATTTATTATGATATTATCTTATTAACTTAATTTACGTGTCTTTTAAATCACTTATTGTACGTATTTAATTACGTACGTACTTCCCTCATTAAGTCAAACAATATGGATCAAACAAGAATAAATTTCAGGTATTATTTTTAAAAAAAAAAAGTTGACAAGAACATTTAATTTGTACTTTACTAAATATATTTATTACTTGGTTATATGTATCAAAAATTTAGTATACAACATTAAATATATATTATTTGCATGAACATAATAAGTAAAATGAGCTGGCATTTTGGTCAATTTGTTTATTCAAATATAAAAGCCAATTGAAAGTTCAATATAGCCAAGTTGCAATTTGTAGACTCTACATGGACCATCATGTCCAATTGATTGGTCGATGTTTGTTGAGGAGAAACTGATCTAATTCGGAGCTGTTGATGTTTATATCAATCAATCATAGAAAATTTGTTTGTATATTTTATTTAGATATTTAAATTAAGTCATATTTTAATTGAATAATTTAATTTTTAATAAAATATTTTAATTAGATTTTGTATTTAAAAATTTGAATTTTTCTTTGTTATGTGCTTATTCGTTAATTAAATAGTTGCGTAAGTTACGTAATTTTTTTTTTAATTATACGTGTTCCCCCCAATAATGTAACGACCCAGTTAGCTGATGATATTGTCTACTTTGGGCTTAGGTCCGCACGACTTTAAAACACGTCACTAATAGGCAAGGTTTGTTTACTTATATACTCAGTATCTCTCGTGTGTTTTGCTAATGTGCGACTTCTATCTAAAGATGGGTTGTTACATGCACCCCCCTCTATGGACTCAGCGTCTTCACTGAGGTTTGTCCCACCATATGAGATTCGTCTAGACTCAGCATTGAGATTTGCCCCGCCTCGTCGAGATTTGCCTAAGCTCAGTTGAATTCTGACCCACATAGACAAGGCTGACACAAAAGAGTGGCTCTAATACCATCTGTAACGGTCTAGCCCGTTGGTAATATTGTGTGCGTTGAGCCTAGGCAGGCACAACTATAAAACACGTCACTAGTAGGTAAGACTTATTTACTTATATACCCAACATCTTTGTTGTGTTTTGCCGATGTATGACTTCTTTCTAAAGATGGTTTGTTATAGATAAGTTTTAAGACTAACATTTCTATTTAAGGTTGATGCATATTATTAAATGAGATTATATATTTTATCTGATCAACTTCATTATTGTCTAATAGATGAATGAAAATACGCGAATTTAAAAAGCAACATTGAATCCGGAGTGTCTAGTTGAAATACTTTATTAGAAATTGATCAAGTGTTCAATTGAAACATAACTTTATTTAAATTTTAAATAAAATATTCTGACGAATTTAAAGAATTAACTAATGTATTAAGCTAAATATAAAAAGCAAAAAACGATGAATGCTTACCATATATCTACATAGACTAAACAAATAGTTCAAGTCACACACTCTGATAATTCATTTTCTCTTCACAAAATTCTCTTTAATCACCCCGTTTAGTCGACATGAATGGTTAAAGAAAAATATTCAAATCATTGTCTTATTATTTTAAATAATTCATATTTATAGCAATAAAATACTATATATTCTTATATCAAGTAAAAAATAATTTATTACAAATAATTATGATATACTTTTTAATTTTTCTATCTACAAAGGTCTAGAAATATCTTATTGACGTATCAATAGATAGTGGATTAATAAAAATACAACAATAAAAAAGAATAATATAAAAATATATAAATTATAAAAATGAGTCAAAATTCATATGGTTTGTATCTTAAAAAAAATTATATAACTTGAAAAAAAAATAAAAGTGTTTTATTTTTATTTGGGGGTTTAAGTGTGCAAAATATTTAGATCTAGAACTATGTACTAAAAAAATAATATTGGACATTATCACAATCCATATGGTAATTCTAGAAACAACATTGACCCAAATAATTATAAACACATTTTTAGGTCATTTATAATTATGATAAAATCTCAATTATAGATGGGACAAGAGAGCATATAAGATAACAAAACTAACAACCAAATAATTAATCAAGCATTATCCCAACCCTCTAATTAATCTAAACAAATTTTAATCATTTCATGGTAGGCCATGAGAGCAAACCTTTTGTTGCATAATTAGTGTAACCTAATTAACTAATCATGGCAATTATTTATGTTATAAAACATGATTTTTTCACTAAACCAGCTCAATAAAGAAAAGCATGATTAATAACAGATTCTCACTAAAATATGAGAAGTTTCCTAATTTTTTATGTGTAAATATTACTATTTTTTTAATTAATTCAATCAAAATATATATGAGAATAATAATTAAATAAAATGAAAAAATTCAATAAAAATATAAAGTTTTTAGTAGTGCATGTACAAATACAAATATGGATGGACTAGCAAGCTAACGCATGCATATTTACATGGTATATATGATAAATAATTTGTTTTTATAATTATTATTATTATCATGATATTCAGATCAACTCATAAATTATATACATCTCTAATATTAATGATATATTTTTACTTAAATTAAAAATAGTTAAAAATAATTGAAGTAATATATATTTTTATACCTCTCACCAAACTTCACTGATAAAATTACATTGAATATTTTCGATATTACAAAGAAACAAGAAAAGAGAAGACAAATACACGAGTTCTAGTAGCCTTTTAACAAGGTCCATAAATTATAATAAGATAAAATAAGATATTAATTGCTTACTAATTATTAAATTGTTTAAGAGATAAAAAAATTCAAAAAAAATTATACTCTAAATTTATTCCCTCAATTAAAAAATAAAAAGAAAAAGAAAAAGAGAGAGAACAATTAATTTCCCAGTCAATGAAAATTTTTGCTATATAAAATTAATTCTTTCTAGTATCAATAAAGACAAATAAATATTTAAATAAATGTAGCTTACAAAAATGAGGAATAATAATTAATAAATATCAATAGGAAATTCTTTACCACCTGAAATTATATATCATGATTGGTGGAGAATCATATGCCTTATCATTTTAATCATACAACTTTAACTTTATTTACAATTATTAAATTATTAATTAACTCAAAACACTTTTAAAAAGCATACACTTTAGAAAAATATAAAAGCAAGCAGATAGCACAATTAATTCAATAATCTTAGCTCAAACTCTATAGTTAAATCAAGAAAATCATTTAATAAGTATAGATAATCTACTAAAAATCCTATAAATAAATAAAAAAAATTAAGACTCTTAAATTTAAATTTTAAAATTATCCATCGTCGAATAAGATCACTCATTAATATTGATTAGAAACTACTATCCCGACTCTGGGCATTTTTCTATAAATATTTATCACATATTATATGAGTACTTACTAAATTAAGATGGAATTAATTACTTTCTCTGTCTCATATTATATGTGTATCTTTCTATAAATATTTGTCTCATATTATATTGACACTTACGAAATTAGGATAGAATTAATTATTTTTTTCCTATTTTACCCCACCATTAATTAGTATATTAATGATTTTTTCTAACTTAATTTAATTTATATTGATATAAATGAAGGATAAAATGGTAAAGTCTACTAGTGTATTAGTGATTTCTTAATAATTGTGTGAAATGAAAAGTGTCATATAATATGAGACGGAGGTAGTATTTTTTTCATTTTACCTCCATCATTAATTACTGTAATAATGATCTTTTCTATCTAAATTTAATGTATATTAATATAAATAAAGAGTAAAATAATAAAATTTATCAATACATTAATGATTTCTTAATAATTGTATAAAATAAAAAGTGTTTATATAATATGAGGCGGAGGGAATAGAAAGTAAATAGAAGAATCATATGATGAGAACAACCAAAAAATGATGGTAAAGAAAAAGTAAACTAACTTTAGCAATATATTGTGCCTCGTAAAGTGGGAAAATAATTGCATTTACCATAAATTGGAAACTGTTTTTTACTCTTAATACATATAACTTTTTTAAAAGAAATTTTTATCTGATATTCGATATTTATATTGGAAATTTGACTAATTCGAATTCACTTTAAAAAGTTGAATATGGGTAGATCGCTCCTTAACAAAGGGAACTTTACTCAAGAGAACTCAAATACAAAACTTCTGATTAAAAATGAAGAAGTTCACCACTGAATCATAATTAGTGAGACACACTATTAAAAAATAGAGATTATTGCGATGGTTTTTTATATGTAATACAAAGATTTTAAACCGTCACAATGCACTATAACGATGTTCCTTGAAAATATCATAACAATTTTTTCGAAACTGTCGTAATATATAAATTTACATATATCTATGTTAAGTGTGAAATAAATAGTAACTATCATAACTACTTAGAAATCAAAAGATAAATCATATAACTAATTAAGTCATGTATTGCTTGTTTTTTAATGTATAAACTTTCTTTTAAGGAAGTAAATTAAAATACGAGGCAAAATATTGCATGTTGTTAAGTTTGTTGTTCAACAACTATTTTGCTCACTTTCTATTGATTTAGTTATCATACTACAGTGTTCTTGATGGACAAATTAATTTTAGTTTGTAATTATAGCTTTTGCAAGTTCGTAAACATTTGTAATTTGATTAACATCAGAAATTTCATATTATGTTTTGGTTATAACATGTAATTGTAGCCTTCGTACTACATTTGCTCTTATCTATACAATTTCTCATTATCTTTTTTGTTTGAATATATCAAAGAATTTACAACTAATTTGCTTGTTTCACTGCATCGCATTGCTTCATTGTATCACGCCAATTGTTAAATAAATCATATATTTATTTTATAATTATTTTCTTTATGAGATGAATCAAAAATTGATAATTTTTTTTATTAATTTATTATTATTTTAACATGCTTAAAAAATAAAAATCGATAACACATATCGAATCGAACCGATCGATGCGCGCTAGCCATAAACCAAACAAAAGAATATTAAATCTAGGCATAGGGGGTGTAAAGTACAATTTATTAGAACTTTCGGCCTCGAAGTGTACTTTTTAACAGCTGGATCACTCCTGGATTGCTATCAGGTACATGACATTCTTCTTAATAACGCGCTTTGCGGCACGTGAGGGCGACGCTCTCATAAATTGGGATCTGTACAGCACCCAAATTTAAGGAGAGGGACCAAACTGCAAAATTATTGTCATTTTCTGAATTTCATGTTTTTTTATTTCACGTTGGAAATTGGATAAGTCACATGATTTATATGTTTATAATAATAATAATAATATTTTTTATTCCATATTTGATATCGACATCGAAGTTCGAATAATCTAAATTTGTGTTACGTAATGAAAATGCTTTACATCAATCATATTCACTACTCTCTTATAGTTATGTGTCCTGGTTTCCGAGTTCTAATTCAAGGCAGGGCAGCCTAATTAGATTCCATTTTCATTTTTGTCGATTTCTTGACTTTTCGCCATGCCCGAAGCACGTTGCCCTGCCGTAACATTAGAATGCCGCATCGCATGGAGATCATGCATTTCTTTCTTCCCTGTCGACCACGACGACGGAAACGACGCGAAAAATCCAGACCCGTAAAAGGAGAAGGGCCGGTGGGGGGCATTTGGGAAAGTCGGGCCGCTTTTATTCCAGCGATGCCTCCAACTCGAGATTTTGATTCATAGAACTGGCCATCAAATGTATATTCATCCATCTATCAGCTGCGTCTTCTTTAGTAAATGAAAGAAAAATTATAAAAAATTCGAATTCTCCTATTTTTCGATACTTCAATGTACGTGGTGTATCAATCAGATACGTTACTTTATGTGATGAATTGGGACGTCAAATATATCACTTTATGGGATGTATCAAGACGTCAAATATAGTGATGTATCAAGATTACGTGATACATTTAGATTCCACCAAATCTAAAGATTTTCTGTAATTAGAAAAAGAATAGAGATAGAATATAATCAGCTCTTAACAACGTGAAATTTGTGTAATCTCTACTCCTACCAGACAAATACGTTCACATAAATTGACACAAAATAATATGTGATTTCTTTTTCATACATCAAATTTGGAGAATTGAAATTATTACCCAACAATTTAAAAGAATAATTAAATGAAAAAAGAAGGGAGACCTAATATTATCACATATTCTCCACTAATATAAAGAAAGTTTTGATGTATATATGAAAAGAGATCTAATATCACAAATTCTCCACTAAAATAAAGTGAGTTTTGATGGACCTTTCAAAACTTTTCATGTCTCAACTTTTGTTAAACTTTCATTATAGTAAAATTTAATTTATATTTATATATATGAAAAATAATTTAAGTAATTTTTCACTTATCAAATTATCCAAATGTTAAAATATCTACAAAGAACATTCTATAAAAAGTAAAGTCTTGCAACTTTAAAAATAACACAAATTAATAGGATTTAGCTCTATTTTGTGGGTATGTATAAAATATTATTTTTTAAATTATTCATATATATAAATTAAACTCTTTAGGACTATTATTCATGTACTAGATACAAGAGTCTGTGCCAATACGAGCTCAACACATTTTTTTTTATTTTGATTTATATGGCATTATTTTTATACATATATTTTAAATTTTTATGTTGTTAATTATTGCAACTTAATAGTACATTTTATGTTATTTTAAATAATATGTGTTACTTCTTTTTTTCTAATTTATGTTGCACATAATAAATTTTGAGAGTCAATCAAAATTTGTATTTATTTTTAAATTTTTTTTAATAGCTGCAACAGCTGAAAGATAATTTATTAGGATTAATATTATAAAATCAAGCAGCTAAAATAAACACGTCAATCAGCAGCCTCCTTTAAGGAAAATAATTTATTAGGAGTAATATTGTAAATTCTTAATTGAAGCAGCTGAAGAAATAATTTATTGAAACGATATAGTAAAATCAAGCAGATGAAACAAACACGTTAATCGATAACTATCTTTAAAAAAATTAATTAATTAGGAGCAATATAATAAATTCATAACGCAGTAATCGAAGAAATAATTAATAGACATAATAAAATTAAGTATCGAAGCAGGTGCGTCAACCATCAACTTGAGCAGTTAAAACATGCATGTTGACCATAATGTTCCTGCCTGAAGACACATAATATAATAGTGACACTACCCTTTGTCCAATTTTAAAACTTTTTTCTAAACCAAAAAAAAAGGGAGAGAAAACCTTATATATATATATTAATCTATATTTATATTATATTAAAAGTGTAAAGACTTTTAGAAATGTTGTTTGAATTTTTTACTCTTCATTAAAAAAAATTTCTTTAGATAAAATTGTCTTTCATCATTTTTCTTTAAATTATTATTTAATTATATATATATAATATTGACTTTTAAAATATACGAAAAGAAATGATAATATAAGGATTTCTAGCCATGAAAATATTTTTTATTTGATAGACTTCTACTCCTTGTTTATTTGAATCAAGAAAATTCCCTATACTCGCTAAGGAAATCCTAATTTACCATGAGTACTAATTAGTGATAGAATCTCCATTAGACGTTTATGAATAAATAATTTATCAAAATTAGTAAATTATTTATTTTTTTATAAATTCATAATTAAATTTAATTTTGCTCTGTAATGTTTGTTATCAAACAAGGTACATTAAAAACGTGAATGCCCTTAGACATGTTGATTAAACTTTTTGCTCTTCATTAAAAATCCCCTTGACAAAGCCGTCTTTTCACCAACTTTTTAAATTTTTATATTTAATTATATATTATATATATTGACATTTAAAATATACGAAAATAAATGATAATATAATGACTTCTAGCTCTGGAAAGACTCCTAAATCTTCCTTATTTGATAGACCTCTACTCCTTCCTTATTTGAATCAAGAAAATACCTTTTTTATTTGAATCAAGAAAATACTCTACAATCGCTAAAAAAAAAGTCTAATTCACCATAATATATAGGTCCATTATAATATTTAGGCTTAACTCCTAAATTTGTCCTCATTTTTCACTTAGACACCTAAACTAAGACAAGTTCCTAATAGACACCCCAACTCCTAAGATTTATTCTCATTAAACACTTTTATCCTACTTGGCACTCTCCATAGTCCTTTTTCATGTTAATTGTACTGTTTTTTAATTTTTTTAGCAAAAAATAAATAGTTGCAGTCCAAAAATTTTTTTTTCTTGTTCTAAAAAATCTAAGTTAACCATGTGCAAAAAAAATTATTGCAATTTTAAATAAATTTTTTTTGCACATGGTTAGCTTAGAATTTTGAGAACCTACTTTTATGATTTTTTTTTTTGGACCGCAACTATTTATTTTTGGCTGAAAAATAAAAAAAAATACAATTAACATGAAAAAGGACTGCGGAGAGTGCCAAGTAGGATAAAAGTGTTTAATGAGATCAAATCTTAGCAGTTGAGGTGTCTATTAGGAACTTGTCTTAGTTTAGGTGTCTGAGTGAAAAATGAGGACAAGTTTAGGTGTCTCTTTATGAGTTAAGCCTAATATTTATTACCAGATAAGATACACACTTTGACACGTACAAAAACGCGTAAAAACAGACTAGTATATAATATAAAAATGTAACGGCTAACAAATAGAATAAAATATCCTACTAAAAATCTAATCCTTATTGCATGTACACCATGAAAGATAAATTAATTATGCTACTAGTAAACAAAATAGATGAATATTTAATGCAACCACTTCACATATCCATATAATAATAAACTAATAAGTAGATTGCTTGAGTGGCATGACATAATTATTTCAAAATTAAAATGTAAAATTATTTTTTTTATTATGTATATTAATTAGCCTCTAAATTTTTTTTGTATCAAATAATAAAATCAACTATTTCATATAAAAAAAAATATTTTTTTAGTTAAAATATTATTATCTATCTCATCTTTTGATAACTAAATAATCCATCAAATTGATATGGAGTGATAACATATTTTTTTCTTAATAAGAGGTCTCAGTTGAAACTCGAAGAATTCAGATATGAAATCATTTATTAGTGTTTGATCAAATTTTAAAATTTATTTGATCACGAAATTTTCTCAAATATTAAAATTTGACCTTCAAATATTTTTAAATTTTCAAAAATTGATCTATTTATCCAAATTTTTAAAACTTTTTTCTCGAGTAAAATATATATCCACAAATTTTAAAAATTTAATTTCATAAATTCAATTTTTCAACTCTCATGTTTCAACTTTAAAGATTTAATTTTCACGAAAATCTAATGCAAATATCAAATATCGAACGTAAAATTAAAAATAAAATAAAATAAATACAATAATAAAATAGTAGTTCATAACAAATACAGAACATTTCAAGCTGTTGAAGCGTCACTGCTCACTCCCTCCTTCTTCCACACACAGAGAGAAAGAGAGAGAATCAACCACCATTAAAGCCCGAGCTAAATGCCCATAGATCCGTTTGCATTGGCCCATTTTAACCCGACCCACTAACCCAAATAACCCCCATACATCCTTTTCTTCTTCTGTACTCTCTTTTCTTTGGTGAAGAAAAGAAACAGAGCAAAAGAATCCATTTTTCTCTTTTGTTCTTGTTGTTTCTTGTCCTTTTAGTACTTTCCTTCGTACCCACTTCAACCCCTTTTTGTAAATCCCATTTTTTGTTTCAGTTCTTGAAGTAAAAGCCAAAAAAAGTAGCAACATATAGAAAAACCAAGTTTAAAGTTGTAGTCTTGGTAGTTGGTAACTTAGTGTGACATGGTGGGTGTGTTGTAATTTGAGGTTGTTAGTGTAAAGAAACTTCAGATCTGATGGGAAGAGCAAGAAAGATGAAGAACAAGTGTTGCTGCTGCTTTCATGGTCCTTTCTTTTTGTCGTTGACTTAAACAAGTGTTACTTTTTTTGAGTGGCAAATTTCTCAAGACTCACTTTTTCTTGGGCTGTTGCGTGTGTGACTTTTGCTGAAGAGGGGCACTGATAGAATCATTCATCAATTAGTAAAAATGATGGCTTTTGGAAGTCCTAGTAGTAATGCTTGTAGTACAAGCTCTACTTGCCACTCTTTACTTAGAGAACTGCAGGTCTCTCTTTTCTTTCTCCTTTTTACTCTCTGTTTTACTTGACTTTACTTCCTTTACTGTACATGATTTTTTGGAATGTTCTGTCTGTGGGGGAAAATTTACTTATAGTTCTTGAATTTTGTTTTCTTTTGGTACGTATAAAAAAGAGTATTTTGTTCTTCTTGGTACTCAATAATCTAGTATGTTGTTTATTATGTTTCAATTATGGCACTATTTTGATATTGTTTTTCTTCCCTTCTGTAGATTTTGCACTGTTTGCTTGTTACTTGCTATATTTTCTTCACTGACTTCTCCTCCTTGATTTTCTGCACTTGAGTGGAGTTTCTTTCAGTAACAGTGATGTTGTTGTTGTTGTTTGTTTTCTTGGTTTTGTTCTCTTCATTTTTTTTCTTTTGTTTTTTGGAAAAAAGATGGAGACTTGTACCTGATTTAAGGTGGGGTTTCGGTCAGTATGGTGAATAATGCTTCTTAAAGCATAGTTTTGATGCTTTAAGCAACTATTGACTGTTTGGTTTATTTAATGGCTTGGTAGTTATCATGGCTGCTCAATTAAAGTGAAGTAGTTATTTCTGCTGTTGGGTGTTAAGTTGAAGTCTAATTAAAGGTTTTATGTGATACTATAACTGTTTATTTTGGAATATGAAATCCAAGTTTGCTTATATGACTTGTTGTGTGATTTCCTATGTTTTTGTCTTTCTTATGGCTTCAATAAATGCTTAATTTAAGTTTTATTATTCAATTGGAATTTTACAACTGTTAGTGGAAAAGATTTCATGTAATTCCTGCATAGGATTTCTGGTTGAATATGATGGGAATTCTTACACGGATTTCTGGCTTTTGGCCTAGGAGTGAAACAAATCAATTATTTTTTCCTGTTCCTTATGTAATTTATATTGACTCTGTTTGGTGGTGATGTCCAGCAAATATGGACCGACATCGGAGAGAGTGAAGCTGATAAACACCGTATGCTGTTGGAGCTTGAAAGAGAGTGTATGGAAGTCTATCGAAGAAAAGTTGAAGAAGCCGCCAATGCAAAATCACGTCTTCATCAGTCTGTTGCAGCTAAAGAAGCTGAGCTTGCAACCTTAATGGCTGCTCTTGGTGAACACAACATTAATTCACCGGTAATGAACACTTTCCTACGTGTTGCAACTTTTATCATAAATGGTTTATCATCCAAACTCTCCTTCTCACCCTTGTTAATGTTTTTCCTTTCATACGGTTACTAGTACTGCTGCCACTTTTTGGCGAAATGGTACTTCCTTGATCAACTAGTCCAGAAATTTATTTAACTGATTGCCTTGCTGTAGCCTTAGCAATACCCCAACTCATGCAAAGTGGGGATTTTAGATGTTATTGTTGCTTTTGCCATATGGCTTAGATTCTTCTAGGCTGTAAAGGTTATACAATTTCTTAAGCAGCTAGCATCCCTGTTATCTTCCAAATTACATGAATTTCACAAATGCTAAGGCAAAACTTCAAAGTTTTATTGGTGTAGAACTATATTGGATGATCCATCTCATGATTTCTATATTTCATGTAATTGTGATTTATCAGTGTTGCAAGGTGAACTTTGAAGATACTTTATTTTAAAGAGTTATAAAGTTTCAAACTCTGCTAAAGGCATGGAGAGGAAATATAGTGATCTGGATCTAGTTGTCTCCATTTTTCTTGGATTTGGGGCAGAGAGTGGAGTGGAGTAGCTAATTTATGAGCATAACAGTTGACTCTGTTAACTAGTAATTAATTCCCACCTTATGCTTTTTGGGGGTGGAAGTTTGGATGAATGATTGCTCATATTGTCTAACGCCATAAAATCTCCAATTGCACCATGGAATATCTTCAACATCTAATTTTTCTAGTTGTTTCCGCCTTGAAAGTTCACCCTTGCAAAGTTTGCTCATCTTCTCATCAAATTAAGTTTTGAGCGCAGTTTAGTGCTTTGTTTCACATTTGGAGTTCTTTCTAAATATGTGTGGGGTATCGTTACGTTTAATTGATTTCACTTATCACACACACTTTCAATATTCTTTTCCATGGCATTTGGTTCAAGTTCCATTTTAATTTTGGAAAACAATTTTAGAACTTCTTGGGAAAAAAAATGTTCTCAATTACAGGTTTTCGGGAAATAGTTTTTTTTTTCAGTAGGTGCTGTGATAACAGAAATTAAACCTGCAATCAGTTACCATAAAGACATTTCTAACATGTTAAAAGAAGGGAAAAATTAGTTCAAATTGTTGTTAGAAGTTATAGAAAGTCAAGTGATAAAACATTAAAATAGAGGGTGATGTCAAATTCTGTTCGAGGATGTGACAAGTTTGCAAATCATACGAGATTTGAAAACACCTGAAACACATGGAAAGCTCTATCTGTCTTGCATATTCTAGATGGTATGGAGAGAAGAACCACATGCACTGCTCAGCTCTTGAATTTTTTATGTAATGTTAAGTATGTCCATGATGTGTATGTAATTGTGAGTTCTTAGGCGCCATACAGATTTAAAGGAATCAGAGATCATTTTTGCAGCACATATATTGAGCACTTGGTGCAATCAATGAAACAATTATTGATAAAAATGGAGTAACACTTTTGGTCTATTATGCATAATCTTGGTTTGATTCCGAAGTGAAGACAAGGCCTTTTTTCCCCTTCGTTTTCAAAAACCAAAATTTCTGGAACCAAACAACTTACTTTTTGGTTTTTGAAAAACTTTCTAGAATCCTTTTGAACAACTGATTCATAATTTTGCTTGCTAATTTTGCTTTTCTTGTTACAACAGATACAGTCAGAGAAAATGTCAGCTTCATTGAAGGAGCAGCTTGGGTTAATCATGCCTCTTGTTGATGATTTAAAAGCAAAGAAAGATGAGAGAGTTAAGCAGTTCGCAGAGATAAAGGCCCAAATTGAGAAAATAACTAGCGAGATTTCAGGGTGTTGTAATATTGTCAATTCTCTGAGTACCTTAAACTTGGAAGAACATGATTTGTCGATGAGAAAGCTCTCCGAATGCCAATCCCACCTATGTGCTCTCCAGAAGGAGAAGGTATGTTGTGGATTAAAATGAATTTCATTTGCATCTTGTTTCTTGGTTACTTTTTTACTCCCCCTTTTTTCAATTTTTATGTGACGTTCTCTCCTAATTAGCCAGTCCCAAAAAGAATGACTTTTCTCTATATTTAGTTGCACAAATATTTGTGACTTATTTTAGACCACTAGTTTCCAAGGTCTTCTTTCATTCTTAAAGTGCCCAGTTCAACACCATCACATAAATTGGAAGGGAGGTAGTAATATTTTTAAATAATTAGATTTTCTTTTCTGCTGAAGCTATCCTTGAAACATTGTGAGAGACATTTTTCTTTAAGTTACCTTCTTTGCTAGTGTTCACTGGTTTCCCTAGAGTTATGTTTCGATGTTTGTGTATAATTATTCTCTTGATGTATAAATGCTGCAAATTACCTTGTTAACTTTGATTCCCCGGATGTAGCTTAGTTCCCATTTCTCTTCTGTCTCATTAGTCCACTTCTATTATGATTTAGGTCATCTTCAGCACTCCAAAAAAAATACAGTATATAACTGGAGATCCTTTTCACGTTTATGTGGTTCAGCATGGCATTCTTAACCCTCAAGAATGGTGTATTTTGGTTTATCATTAGACGTCTGTCTTTCTTTTAGCAAATTTAACAATCGATGATTGCTTGTGCATGTAGTCTGTGCGGATCCAAAGAGTTCTGGACAGTGTGAATGAGGTTCACACATTATGCGGTGTACTTGGGCTGGATTTTGTCGAAACTGTAAGTAATGTGCATCCAAGCTTGCACGAGACAAGCCTGGGACAGTGCACAAACATCAGTGACAGCACATTGGAAGGTCTGGACCAGGCTATCCTTAAATTGAAAACAGAAAGAAAAGTTCGATATCAGAAGGTATTATTTTCTTAGATATGGTACTGTCTTTTCTTTATTCACTATCTAATCTCAATCAATAATGCAGCTAAAGGATGTGGCGGGATCTCTGTTTGAGCTTTGGAACTTGATGGATACAACGAGAGAAGAAAGGCGTAAGTTATCAAGGATTATTTCCTTCCTTGATATTTCTGAATCGAAGGTTGTGGAACCAGGTGCACTTACGTTGGAGGTTATTCAGCAGGTGTCCAAGCACTTCTTTAACTCTAAAATTTTTTCCCTATCTCTTGGTCTATTCTTTTTTTTTTTTGAACTGGTAACTTTGTATTATATCACAAAAAGGACATGGGTTTTTCCTATATCTTGTTCTACTTTTTTTCCCCTTAATTTCATTTCCGCACCCATCTTTTCTCCTATAGTCGTGTGACACAAATAATGATACCAGTGTGAGGGACTATTGAAGCAGAGAGTGCATATACTAGTTTACTGGGCTGATTTTTCCGAATTGCATTCACTAATAGTGCCTATATAATATTCCCTCTGTCCCATTTTATATTGGATCCTTTCCTTTTTAGTTTGTTCCAAATAGAATGTCACCTTACTATGATTAGAAATATTTAACTTTAAAATATCCCTTTTACCCTTAATGAAATGATTCTTGGCCACACAAATATCTAAGATTGTTTTAGACCACAAGTTTCAAAAGTCTTCCCTTTTTTCTTAAATACCCTGCCAATTCAAAGGGTGCCACATAAAATGAGACAGAGGGAGTATATATTTGCAGAAAGATTTAATATTGTTTTTGGTATTGATAGGTATCAGCAGAAGTTGAAAGGCTTACCAGGTTGAAAGCAAGCAGAATGAAAGAGTTGGTGATGAAAAGGAGGGCAGAACTGGAGGATTTGTGCTATAAAACTCACATACAACCTGATTCAAGTACCGCTGCTGATAAATCCAGTGCGATGATCGACTCTGGTAAGACGTCTGACTTGTATTCATTAAATGCTATTTTCATGTGAACTTCAATGCAGAGAAATGAGTTCAATCTCCATTTGAAGGTCTTGTGGATCCTTGTGAACTCCTGGCAAATATTGAAGCACAAATAAACAAAGTAAAGGATGAAGCTTTAAGCCGAAAAGAAATTATGGATAAGATAGAGCGATGGCTTTCATCATGTGATGAGGAAAACTGGCTTGAAGATTATAACTTGGTACGTAGAAACTATTTCTATTTGGTTTCCTGTGGCTATTCTCTGTTTCATACTAATGCTTCTAGTAACTTCAGCTTTTTTTTTTTTGACAAAAAATTTACATAAACTATAGTTTGATTAGTTTTAAATCATCAGGATCATACACGTTACAGTGGTGGAAGAGGTGCTCATATAAATTTAAAGCGAGCAGAACGAGCAAGAATTACAGTGACTAAGATTCCAGGTATTCTACTCTAGCTTTTTCAGTGGTGTCATTTAAGCCTGGATCGTTGGCACAAATTGAATTCCATGACTTTTTATGCTCAGGTATGGTTGACAGTTTGATTAAGCGGACACTAGCTTGGGAAGACGAGAATCAGAAGAAGTTTCTGTATGATGGGGTGAGTTCCTTTGCAGCTAAGGAACTTCTAGATTTTTCCTTTTGTTTCTGCTGTTGATCAAGTGAACTTTACTTTACTTGTAGGTGAGATTGGTGTCAATATTGGAGGATTACAAAGTGAGTCGACATCAGAAAGAAGAGGAGAAGAGACGTGCCCGGGTACTGTCAATACCCTTATTTACTAATAAATGCTGAATTGGTATATGACCATATGTATCTAAGCGAATGTAGCTAAAAATCACCGGAATTCTTATGTTGTACTCCCTCTGTTTCAATTCATTGTTTGGTTTTAACTTGACACAAAGTTTGAGAAAGTAAACAAGACTTTTAAATCGTACGGTCTTAAACTAAAGATATGTAGAATGTATCAAAATTCCCTTTAATCTTGTGGTTATAAATGTGCCACGTGGAAAGTTAGAATTATAGAGTTGCCAAAAAAGTAAGGAGACATTCTTTTTGGTACGTACTAGAAAGGAAAGTAAGACAAAACAAATTGAAATGGAAGGAGTATAATGACAACGTACTACTTTCTGATTTGTCCTTGTAGATAAGCACTTCAATTGAGTCTATTAGAATTAGATGAAGGAATAATATTAACCAGTGAGCATTTTAGCCCATTTGATAGTACAGGTAATGATCTAAAAATATATGTTATTATCTTTTTTTGTACACAGGATCAGAAGAAACTCCAAGATATGCTGCTGGCAGAGAAGGAATCTATATATGGTTCTAGACCTACTCCGAGAAGAAGCAACAGCTTTAGGAAGACAAATGGATACCATACAAATGGAAACGGGTCAGTCACCCCCTCACCACGCCGTAACTCGGTTGGTTGTGCAACTCCAGAGCTTCAAACACCCCGTTCTTACGCTGGGCGGCAGAATACATATTTCAAGGAAATGAGAAGACTTTCTACTGTCCCTCTCAACTTTGTGGCTATGGCAAAAGAAGATACCATGTCATTTTCTTCCATTGGCGGTTCTGAGCCCGAATCTCCACCTCAAGGCTGAATTCACAACTTGAGTTGGTAAAGCTTGTCCCTTTTATTTGCTGCATTTCTTTGAACTCTGAGAATTCTGGCATGTAAAATTCCACTATCACAGTTTGGGACTTCAAGATCATCTTTTGAGATGGTTGAAGATAAAAAACACTTACGAGTCATTTGGTTGACAACATGTTACCCCAGGATAATTAGTCCCGGGATAAGTTATCTTGGGATAAGTTATCCTATCACTAAGGCAAAAGTGGTGGGATAAATAGTTCAAGGGTTACCTTATACCTCCAACCAAACATGGGATAAAATAATCCTACATTTTATCCCGGGATTATTATAACTTATACCTCACACCAAATGACCCCTTAGTGTAGTTTGTTTTGCTCTCTCTATAATTTCCCCACAATTACCATCATGAGTTCCTTGTCGTAGAGAACCTGTTGTAAGTGTAGAAGGGCAGAGAGGCAGCCCCATTATTCACTGAGCTTCGAATCATAAGCCATTAGCCCTCGGGATTTCTCCTTTATCCAGAGAAAAGAGAAACCAATCCTGTCATTACTTTTCGTTCCCCTCTTTTACCATATACCATAATATCTCTGCTTAATGTGTGCAGTACATACATACTGCATTAAAACTTAATGTTACGCGATACACTTGGATGTCTTATATCAACCTTATATCGGTTGTATCAGTACCTCACCATGTATAAATTTTCTTTGCAGGGAGATGATCAACATAATCCAAGACCAAATATAACCTCATAATTTGTGAATACTGAAGTGGAGTGTACACTACTGTAATGCTGTTCTAGGCACATGCTGACTTTTTTGTTAGTGACTACTGCTGGTTACTATAGATATTTGTTTGTGGATATAATAGCTAGTGACATGGAAGTTCTATGTTTGAATAGATTTTCACTGACCAGTATGTACTTTTTGAGTTTTTTTGTGGGGTGATTTGCAAGTAAATATAGTGAAATGTGATTGCTATGAATTGATTAGGAATCCTTGTTTATTTAGGATTGTGTAATCTTTAGGACCTCTGAAGTTTCTAGCTCTCAATAAAGTTTGCAACATCCAAATGCTTTCTCTAGCTCTAATTTGTGTTTGGATAATATTTTCATACTCTAAGGTGGTGTTTGGTTGGAAGACAAGTTATAATGGAATAATTTATTATGTTGAGATTAGTTACGTGGATTATTTTTTATTGGGTGTTTGGTCTGAAGACAAGTTATAATGGAATAATTTATTATGTTGAAATTAGTTACGTGGATTATTTTTTATTGGGTGTTTGGTTCATTGCACTAAGATTGGATACACGAGAGATCATTCAAAATTCGAAAGAGTCAAAATTGTCCTTGAATTATGAGAAGAATGTTTTCTGATAATAGTTTGGTTCAAAAACTGCACTTGCCGTTAAGGTGGTTCAAAATCAAACTGAAATCGATTAATCGAATCAAAAAAAGTTATTAGTTTATTGATAATGAGTTATTGGTTATATAGTTTAGGTAATTGTTTAAATTTTTATTCTATTATTGGGTTATTGATTTTTAATGGTTTTAGGTTTTTTCTTAATGAGTTAATTGATAATCCAATAGTGAATTAGATAATTATATTTGTACCATTTATATATAAAGTCCTTGCAGTAGTTTCATATTTTTATTTTTGACTGTCTCAAACTCTCAGTTATTCTACAATGTGATAGTGTTTACTTTTGAATAAAATGTAATCTGTCGACTCATGTATATGGTTTATTGGTTTGTCATCTTGTTTCTAAGTAATTTTTAACAAAGAAAATTTTGTATCAAATCTTAATGGTTAAACCGATAACGATCACTAACTGATAAATCGACAATCAATAATTGATAAACCAATATCTTAATAGTTCTATAACGGTTTTGCTTATCTATGAACCGATAATCAATAAATCAAATCAATTAACTTCAAAATCAAACCGAATTGATCGATATGCAGTCCTACTTGCCGTCAATATTGTTTTTGATAAATATACTATTTCTTATCTTTTAAATGCATTTTTAATAAAAATATTATGTATATATTCATCATTAATCAGAAGGAAAGGAGGGAGTACAAAATATTTTATTTCTTAGTATTTTCTAAATCAAAGAAGGATAAACATTCGTTAATATAATTTTTATGTATAAAATCAAAGTTCAATTCTCAAAATATATTGTATCATTTAATTTGGTCTTAATTGATATCTATGCATTTAGAATCATGATGAGCAATGATTGGCGCATGAGATCAAACGTTAGAATTTAATTGGTGGGACGAGATAGATAAGAATATTTATCTCATAGCTATTCTTGAATATCTACTGCCTCTTCCATAAACTTCTTGCATGACATGCCTGATTAGTGTATCTGCACATTTTTGCTGCCACTTGAAGATTCTTCTGTTGCTTTCCATCCACACCCAGTATACTCTACTACCCATTGCCATCTTATACACAAGTGTCTCACTTCTTCTGCCTTTCATATTCCTGCTAGCCTATTGTATCTCTGTTGCCCAGTCAAAACAGCCATATTGCTTTCCAGATCCCTGCTGTGTATGGACATTGGAAGAGGAGGTATTCTAGACTTTCATTCTCCTATAAGCACATTTGACACAGAGGCAGTGTAATCACACCCCAAGAAGCCAATCTATCCTTTGTTGCAAGTCGTCCATTGATTGCTAAGTATAGTATAAACAACTATTTTGAAGCTCCTATATTTGCCCACGCCAATGATCTCTATGCTACTTTTTTCATTAGAAAATGCATGATATAATACTTTCATAAAATATCCTGAAATTATTCTTATCCAATTACTAAATGACTCTTTACTCTCTTAAAACAAAGTTGATGATGAAATTGTTCAAGAGGGTGCTAGGAACCCCACTAATTTAAGGTTGTAATGACAAAATTGACATGAGATTGGGTGGTCCTTATGTATTTCCCCTTTTTATTTCAATGTTTTAAGTTTTAGTAAAATTTACCTAATATTTTAGAACTTTAACTTAAACTATTTAATTTTCATATTAGCAAAATTAAGTTTTTGATGATAAGATCCGTTAGAATAGAAATAGGAATACATAATTCTATTTAGAATTGGAATAAGAATACATAATTCTATTTAGAATTGGAATAGGAATAGTATGTTGTTTCCTAGTTGGTTTCCTATTTGGACTTGGATTAGGTTGTAGTATCTATAAATAGGGTCTTTATGTAAAAATGTAGAGACATAAGTCAATAATAGTTTCCTTCAATATTTCTCAAATAGTATCAGAGCATCGGTGAGAAAAAAAGAAGAAAGAAAAAAAAAGGGTCAGTGTTTCGGTGGCTATTTTGTGTCACATTTGTTTTTGTAGGTGTTGTGCGACATCCAACACCGTCACTAGGCTAGGGAAGATGGAGCGACTAGACCCCAAACAAAACCACCTAAAAACGTGACCCACGTGCCCTCACGCGCCTGTTGAGCGTGATTGTTTTCTGGCAAGATCTGGGTCACGCGCCGGTGCGTGTGGCTTCTTTGATGGGTTTTCTTTGGATTTTTGTCTTCTGCTGGGGTTGTCTAGTAATTCCGACCCAACCCCAGTTATCTCTTTTCCAATTTCGATCACCAGAATTAGGGTTCCAGCGATTTCCAGCACTTTCCGGCAACTGTATCGTGTTTCGGCCAGTTTCTTTTAAGTTTTTCTTCTCAGTAAGGTCGCCTTTGCATTCCAAGGTAGACCACATATATTTTTTTGATCAGTTTTTTGACTACAAAATTTTCGATTTCAAAAGATGTCTTTTGGGTTTGATATGTTTGGCTTTAAAAGTCGCTATGGAAGATCTCGCTCTAAGTGTAGTTATTGCCACAAGTCTGGACACATTCGGGGCATCTGTTATACTTTGCATGGTCCACCGCCCAGTTATGATCCTATTGTTATAAAGGAATATAACGAGTTCCTTCAGTATCGAGCAAGTAAGCAACTGTCTCCACAAGCAACATTGGTTCCTCAACCTACTATTCGTGTTGCGAATAATTCTTTTGCTTGTGTTTCATAGTCTAGTACTCTTGGATCATGGGTTATGGACTCCGGTACTTCTGATCATATTTCTAGTAACAAAACGTTTTTGTCTAATATTGTTTACTCACAATCTCTTCCTGCTTTACTTTAGCCAATAGGATCCAAACAAAACCAAAAGGGATTGGAAAAGCCCAACCCTTACTTTCTGTCACCTTAGATTCTATTCTTTATGTTCCTGATTCTCCTTTTAATTTGACAATTATTAGTCGTTTGACGCGGGAGTTACATTGTGGAATTTACCTTTTTGATGATTTTTTCCTTATGCAGAACCACTGTATGAGACAGATAATTAGCACATGACATGAATCACAAGATCTTTACTATCTTACCTCTTCAAATTCCTTCACAACATGCTCGGTCACAGATCCTCTAGACCTAATTCACAAATGTTTGGGACATCCTAGTCTACCTAAACTACAAAAGAAGGTGTTTACTTTGTCTAGTTTATCATCATTAGACTGTGAGTCGTGTCAACTTGGAAAACACACTCGTGCTACATTTTCATGGAGTACTGAGGGTCGTTCCGAGTCTATTTTTTCTTTAGTTCATTATGATATTGAGGTCCTAGTCGAGTTAGTTCAACCCTAGGATTTTGTTATTTTGTTACTTTCATTGAAGATTAATCAAAATGTACTTGGATTTTCTTAATGAAAGATCGTTCGGAGTTATTTTCTATATTTAAAAGTATTTTTGCTGAAATACAAAACTAGTTTGGTGTTTCTATTTGTACTTTTCATAGTGATAATGCATTAGAATACATGTTCTTTCAATTTCAAGAGTTTGTGACTCACCAAGGAATTATTTATCAGACATCTTGTCCGTACAACCCTCAGCAAAATGGCATAGCAGAATGAAAGAATAGGCACCTTATTGAAACTGCTCGCACTCTTCTCATCCCATGTTCCACTGCATTTTTGGGGTGATGCTGTCCTTGCATCTCGTTATTTAATTAATAGAATGCCCTCATCTTCTATTCAAAATCAGGTTTCACATTCTATATTGTTTCCTTTGTTACATCTCCATCCTATACCTCCTCGTGTCTTTGGGAGCACATGCTTTGTTCATAACTTAGCTCCAGAAAAAGATAAATTAACTCCTCGTGCTCTCAAATGTGTCTTTCTTGGTTACTCTCGAGTTCAAAAAGGGTATCATTGTTATTCCCCTTACCTTAATCGATATCGTATGTTCGCTGATGTCACATTTTTTGAATCTCAACCTTATTATACATCATCTGATCGTCCTAATATCTTTGAGGTCTTACCTCTACCTCAGGTCCTGCTTGTACCGACCTTTGAGGAATTTCCAATTGTAGTTCCACCTCTGCCAGAACCCAACAAACCTCCACCTCTCTTGACTTATCATCGTTGTCCATGTCCAGCACCAGTTCCAGATGATTCATGTCATGCGCCAGCCCTGCTCCTACTGTGGAGTTGCCTGCTCCTAGCCAATCGAGTGCACTTCAAAAAGGTATACGGTCCACTCGAAATGCTAACCCATATTATACTTTCTTGAGTTATCATCGTCTCACATCATCCTACTATGCTTTTGTATCGTCTTTGTCCTCTATTTCCATTCATAAGACTACAGATGAAACACTTTCTCATTCGTGATGGAGGCATACTATGATTGATGAGATGTCTAATTTACATATAAGTGGTACTTGGGAACTTGTCCCCCCTTCCTGCAGGTAAATCCATCGTTGGTTGCCGTTGGAGCAACCACCTGGTTTTGTTGCTCAGGCGGAGTCTAGTAGATTTGTATGTCGATTGTGCAAGTCACTCTATGGTCTAAAACAATTTCCTTGAGCATGGTTTGGAAAGTTCAACACAGTGATTTAGGACTTCGGCATGACTCGTAATGGGACTGATCACTCTGTATTTTATTGACATTCTGCACCAGATTTATGTATCTATTTAGTTGTTTATATTGATGATATTGTTATCACTGGCAAATAAAGATGGTATCACTAGTTTGAAGCACCATCTCTTTAAGAATTTTCAGACTAAAGACCTTGACAGATTAAAGTATTTTCTAGGTATAAGAGCTTAGAGTGGCGGGGGTGGGAGGGTGGAGGGAGATGGATGGATGGTCATATACATATTAGGTAATGAAATGAAAAAAAAAACTTTTTTTTTTGTCTTTTTATAATTTATTTTTTTATCTTTTTTATTCACATGTCAAATGTTATTCTTTAATTTGTCTTTTGACATCAGCGCAATTGAATTACATACACTTTATATATTTTGTCAAATCAATATTTTATGCTTCTACAGGTTTTGAATAATTTAGATATTTAATAATAACTAGTCTTAAATTCAGTTAACGGTACATTTTGTGTAATTTTCCTTCGTTTGTAATAAAATAGGATAATAACAAAGGTTCCGCCTGCCCAACCATGGTGTCCCGCCGTCGGATATTCAATAAATATCTGATCGCCGGCACCGTGGCCGGCGCCGGCTTGACTTTCCAAACCCTAAACCCTAACTCATTCCTTTCTTCCACAGATTCCCCTTTCATCAACGGCGTCGTTCGCTCCTCCCGAGCTCTCTTCACCATCGCTTCCACTGTCATGGACTACAAGTTCTCATTATACGGACTCAATCCAAACGCCGACGAGTATCGCCTTACTCTCTCCGAGCTACATCTAAGATCAGCGAAGAGAATTCTAACGATGTGTGAAGCAAATAAAGGTATTTACATCAAAGCAGGTCAGTTTGTTGCAGCCATTAGGCAAGTACCAAAAGAATACTCAACTGTACTTTCGTCATTACAGGATCATGCTATTCCTTTTCAGTTTGAAGCGATTAAACATGTGTTAGTTAGCAATTTAGGCTTGACTTGTTTATCGGAGATTTTTTTCTCATTTGATGAGCATCCGGTTGCTGCTGCATCTATTGCTCAAGTACACCATGCTGTTTTAGTAAAAGACCGTCAGGAAGTGGCGGTGAAGGTGCAGTATCCTGGATTGGAGTATCAAATGAAATTTGACCTAGTAACTATGTCTTTGTTGTCGAAATTAGTTGGATTGATTTTCCCTGGATATAGGTTTCAGTGGCTTGTTTCGAAATTTGAAAAATCTATTGCTTCTGAGCTTGATTTTATTGGAGAGGCGAAAAATTTGCAGAGGATTAGGAGAAACTTTAAGGATAATTCTATGGTTAGGGTTCCGAATGTGTTTTGGGATTTTACGACAATGCAGGTTCTGACGATGGAGTTTTGCAGAGGTCGTAAAGTGGATGACTTGGATTTTCTGAAGGAAAGTGGAATCAGTGCAGTCAAAGTTGCAAAAACTTTGGCAGAAGTATTTGCAGAAATGATTTTTGTTCATGGTTTTCTTCATGGAGATTTGCATCCTGGTAATATATTGGTCTCCCCGGAAGGAAAAAATGGATTTTCATTGGTGCTGTTGGATTTTGGGATTTGTAAACAATTGGATGAGGATTTCAGATTGAAGTATTGTGAGCTTTGGGAGGCTTTGATAGTTAAGGACTCGACCAAAATCCAGGAGATAGGAGAATATTTTGGTGTTGGAAAGTATGCGAGATACTTCTCTGTCATATTTACAGGAAGAACTATTGACAGTAAATCTGCACTTGGGGAAGGAATGTCTGTTGAAGAAAAGAAGAACCTGAAGCAGGAATTGAAGTCTCTTAAAATGGAGGACATATCTTCCTTCATGGAATCTTTGCCTACTGATTTTCTCGCAGTATTGCGGACCGATGGGCTCCTAAGATCTCTGATCAGCAAGTTGGGTGCTCCCGTGAGAGTCCGGCTACTAGCATATGCTGAATATGCACTATATGGACTTTCATTGAAGGCCGACTCTAAATCTGATTCTGCCATAGGAGTCATGCTTTTTAGATTCAAGACTTGCCTCCGATACGTCCAACTAAGACTCCTTTTTGGGATATTGGGGCTTGTTTCATGGATAGAAAGCATCAAACAGACGTCAACTAGGAGGTTTAAAGATTTACTTGCCTCAGCTGGTTATGTGGTAGGGAACTCGTACCTTCCTTTATTGACTGTGTAATTAAGTCTCGCCAGTTGTAATAGTGAAGAAACTATCTCATTTATGTTCATTCAGTTCCTTAGAAGCTTTCCTAAACAAATGTCTCCAGGTGGTACACTATAACTGTAGAGAGGAAAGTTTGTTTCTACGAACTCCGTCTGATCATCGGCAGGTGTTGTGGTCCTGTGTATTCTAAAAATAGATGAAAACCTGTAAAGTCAATTGCAATTTCATAGTAGATCCTTCTTCTCCTTCAAAAACTATTGATCTTATCTCTCATTGGCATCATGTTCTATTATCTGCTAGCACAAGTAGGGATTGCCCTACATAAAAAAATTGACGAGCATTTTCAATGTTGTTTCTTCTTGTTAACACGACTATGCAGATATAAATTTTGCCAAATACAACAATATTTTAGCCAATCTTGCTCATCAGGAATAGTGCTTATTTAGCACCATTTGATAGATTATTATCGGAGTTATGAGGTTGGATCTGGAAGTGCTTTGTCGCAATCAGTTAGTCCAGATTCCTAACAAAAACTTCAAGGGGGCGGAAAGAGCACCGGATTACAGATACTAAAATTCCAGGTATTCTACTCTAGCTTTACCAATGTTGTCATTTAATCCTAGAAATGGAAGTCACTGGTTTTTAAGCTCAGTTATCGTTGGGAGTATTCATTATCAAGGTACTAGCTTGGGAAGATGAGAAGAAGTGTTTCTATACGATGAGGGTGAGTGAGTTCTTTTGCAGCTGTGCTGCCATGGAAATGGGATGAGTCACAGTTACCATCTTCTATCTCACAATGAGTGATGAAAAATGACACATGAAAACCAAGAAAGTTGCTAATTAAATACCTGTGATTGCTATCATTGTAACTATGTTTGTCCTTGTGCCGTTGTCCAGATGACTGTTAAAAAACTCATAAAAGCTTGATGTACCTCCTATTTACATCCATCTTATTGCCGTTCAATCTCTAAGGTGGGTTTCCACTGAGAACGGAATAGTGTTCGAAAGGTGAACCTCCTATTAAATAATTTTCATCTAAAAAATTATCAATAAAATCATTTGTCGGAGCCGTAGCCGAGTGAGCAACGACGACATGTCCCCTCTAAATTAAAAAGAAGTGTTTTCTAATATAAAGACAATACATTTTCTTTATTATAACAATGGTACTACCTAAAGAAAATATCGATCATGCTTTTACTACAACAGTTGACAACAAGGAATAGTTTAGTTTGATTTGGTACACAGTTTTTACAGATCTTGAATTATAAATTATTCAAATTAAATATGACATAGAATCTGAATTTGGGTAGAAGCAGATGTTCTAAGTTTAAATGAGTTGGGATTTGGAATTCATATACCAGAATTTTGTCTATTTATATAAACTCATATTTGTTCCTTCTCACAATCACACCTAATTGTTCTTCTTTTTCTGAAACATTCCTAGAGTCACAGGTAATTTACTTGATCCGTTCCGTTTTAAGGCGTAAAATTTCACTATCCTCACAATGCTGCAAAGTCGTTTCAATAATTTCAAATGATTATTTTTACTAAGGGTTCACACACTCCAAGAGGTTACCTTTTTTCGTAAGCAAAGTCAGGAACTATTGCAGTTATCATCAAGGCTGAAGCAGGATTGCATCTTAGAACACTGATTAAGCTTCCCCCACCCCCCTTTTTGGTCATTTAGATAATTAGATTGTAGCTTTACTTAAAGGGTGTTAGTTGATAGTTAATAATATTCTGTTAATTTTCCCTTCAATTCTTTAATTAGGACAATTTGATCTTCATCTCTAATTTTCAGTTTGATTACTATTTTTTGTGTTCATATTTACTTATTCATGTTTGACTTGACCCAACCCTTAAAAAATTCGTAAAAGTCAACTGAAAAAATACATATCTATTTCTTAAGGAAGTGTCTTATTTTTTCTTGGCATAATCTTTTTGGGCACGAAATGTTTTATCTGATGATGATATTTGTTTTGGAGCTTGACTAATCTTAATTACCGACATAAATTCTCACTTTTGGAAGGTGGAACACTTCCTGCCAAAGATGATTTCAGATTAAGATTCGAATCTGATACCTCTTGTTAAGGAGGTTACATAGTGTATTCCTCCAGAGTTTTAGGAATATAAGACACAACAAGTTTTACCCTTTATTGGGAAAATTCAGCTTTAATGAACTTCCCAATTCTCCTATAAGCGGGACAAAGCATGTTGCTGTCAGAAGCAGAACTCCGTCTTTTTGAACTTGTAACAAAGTATCTGAAAAATATTGGACCAATTGCTAGGCCATGGGCATGTCGAGATGAATAACTGTATCAAGATTATGATATCAAACATTTTCATGGAACAATTTTTGTTTTATTTCATGCATAATTGATTTCTCGTATGGTCACTCAACTAATAAGTTGTTATATCACAGAAAGTCACTTTCTTTATTGAGAAACCGACGGAATTACATGGGAATAGGTACAGCACCAGATCAAATGTAAATAGTAAAATGGAACAGAGGAAATACATCAACCTTCAATGAATTTCACAACTTCCTGGACATTCATCACAAGGGTAACCACAGCCGCTAAAGTCCCATTAACAGTTATTCAACAATTTTCTTCGTTTTTCTGAATCATTTTTCATTAGTTGTTGCGAGCTAGAAGATGGTAACCGCGATTCATGTGATTCCAACGACAACACAGAACCTGATGTAGAGTCGATATGGCATAGGCAGAAGGCAATAATCATGATAACTATGGCGTTTTTCGACTTGGCTCAAAGTTTTGGGAGTGAATAAGGCTAGCTAGATGTAACTTTCAGAATTCATGTCTCTCTCTCAAAAAAAAATTAAAAAAATTTAACCATATATAAACAATGTCGAGGTTCAGATGAACCCCTTAGCCCTTACTTGATAGAATGTAGGCAGAGTAAGACGTTACTCTTACCTTGGAGATAGAGAGGCGGTTTCTGATAGACAACTAGAAACAATGACAGCATAGATATATTTTTTCTACTCCAACTCCGCGCAACTCATGTTGGTTGTCAGACACAACTCTAAAGATGCTTTGTAACTCCAGTCAGAGCAAATGAAAAGAGTATTTTGATATGTTGAATTGAATGTGATTCTTGAATAGTTGATCTCTGGCAGCTTATACTGCTCTAGTTTCTCTTTTTCAAACTCTTGAGCAACTTGAGCAGAGAAATCCACAACTCATTCATGCTCGAACACTCGAATCTCTTCATTCAACAGCTGAATGTTTTCAACTTGTCCTTGAAAAAATTAGCAAGAATGGTAGATTTGACCCTGAAAAGATCAAAACTTTTGAGGAAAAAATAAGAGTTGTTGCTGATGATGCAGAAGGTATTATTGAGCTCAAGATGTTATGTTCTTTACAAAACAAGGATTTGCTACTGGTTCTTGAAAAAATGGACGCATCAATGAAACAAGTGATGGAGGTTGTTTCTAATTTTAGCACCACAACTTATGATGCGACTGACAATGATGATCGAATTCTTGAATCTTCTAGTAATTCAATAATGCTGACAAACTCGGAAGATGAAATCGTGCAGGGACTTGATGATGACTTGGAGAAAATAGTTGAAAGACTGAGAGAGTCACAGTCGGAACTAGATATTGTCACGATATCAGGCATGGGTGGCATTGGCAAGACAACACTCGCTAGAAAAACTCATGATCGTTCCCTGATCAGGTATCATTTTGACGTTCTTGTTTGGGTTACGATATCTCAGGAATATCGAAGTAGAAATGTATTATCAGATGCTTTACATTGCATTTCAAACATGTAATGTCAGTGAGAGGCTTATGACAAGAGTATGAATGACAACGAGTTAGCTGACATAGTGCAGAAAAGCCTAAAGGGTCGAAGATATATTGTTGTTGTTGATGATATCTTGAATACGGATGTTTGGGATAGCATAAGTCAAATATTTACTGATTACAACAATAAGAGTCTAATCTTATCGACTACTAGGGACACTAATGTAGCAATGTATGCAAATCCTTGTAGCCCTCCTCATGAGATGAACCTCTTAAATTTAGAAAACAGTTGAAAGTTACTTCGCGATAAGGTGTTTGGACCAAAACATGATTATCCTCCCGAGTTGGAAAAAATGGGAAAGAAAATAGCTGCAAAATGACAAGGACTACCCCTAATGATTTCAGTGATTGCAAGATATATCTCTAAAATGGAAAGGACATTACAGATTTGGAAGGATGTTGCCCGAGGCTTAGCTGAAGTCATTTTTAGTTGTCCAGATAAACGCTTAGGAGTTCTCGGTTTGAGTTACCTGCACTTGCCTATTCACCTCAAACCTTGCTTTCTTTTTATGGGTAGTTTCTCAGAGTATTTTCAAGTTGAGACTTGGAGATTGCTCCAATTATGGACCGCAGAAGGTTTCATAAGGACACGTCGAAGTGGTAAAAGTTTGGAGGAAGTGGTATTGACAGGAACTTGATAATGGTTAGAAAAAAGGAGATTTAATGGTGAGATAAAAACATGTGGAATGCATGATCTACTGCCTGTAATTCTGTTTGATAGAGGCTGAAAACTATTACAGCTCTCTCAGGATGTGGATTGACCGTCCTCCTGTAAAACTTGAGGACTTATCCCGTTTCAACCTTCTCAAGGTATTGGCCATCTTCCATGAAGAGTAACAAAGTTAGTTCATTTGAGATATCTTAAAGTTAAATTCGATGGTCTTTGTTTCACTAGTTGTACACATGAAGTCTTTTTCCAGCATTCCCAATCTAAAAAGATTGATCTCCCATCTAACAGCTACATCAGTAACTGAGCGTAAGACCAATCTCATCATCGATATGTCCAGCTTGACAAAACTCGAAGTATTGAAGTGTGGCAGATATACTCCTTGGTCCTGGCCAACAATCTCCTTAAAGAGGTTTGTTTTCCCAACATCTCTTAAGAGGTTGACTTTAGCTGGCTAGTATTATTTTCTTTGGGATGACATATCGAGTCTTGTCACGTTGCCAAATCTTGAAGAGCTCAAACTTGAAAAGTTTGCGGTCAGTGGTGAAGTATGGAGATTGAGTGATGAAGACAAGTTCAGAAGATTGAAGTTGTTGTTGTTTAGCAAGCTATATCTTGAGCATTGGGAAGCTAGTTGTGACAACTTCCCAAATCTAAAACGCCTTGTTCTGAAGAAATGCCACCAACTGAAAGAAATTCCAACAGATTTTGGGGAAATATGTACTTTGGAGTCAATTGAGTTACATAATTGCAGCATTACTGCTGAGGATTCTGCAAGAAATATTGAACAGGAACAAGCAGACATGGGAAATGATTGCCTTAAAGTCTACATCCATAGCAATCGCGGTACTTTGATTAATATTTAGTTTGTTAACGTGATAGTTCGAAATGAATAAGGTTTCTACTTTCTGTTATGCATACATTGTCTACCAACAGAAGGAGAGGTCGTTTTAACTAACCTAAAAAAAGAGTTAATGGTAAAAAATACACCTGAATTATTGCCTTTTTGCGAGTTTTACACCCCAACGAAGGGTTGAAATATAACAGAAGTATATATGATTTAGAGATTTTGCAAAGCATATAGGCAGAAATTTATTCATGTTAAAACCAGATTAATTATCTGTTAAGAGAGAAATACAATCTCTCTGATAGACATAAAAATTATAAGGTACTGAACATTCCAAGATCAAACAAATTTAAGGGAGTAACTGAAATACTTGAAAGTGAAGTCTATCTTGTGATATGAGCAATGAAAGAATCCAACTCCATTCGAGAAGCTCCCCCTTTCTCTGTGGACCGCCTTACAGCTTCTCCCAACTCTTCTGCTCTTTTTCTAATCACATCGCCTTCTTCTGATGCCATCAACTTCCTCACGACATTCTCAATGGTGGATGCATTCACCAGATCATCGCGTTTCTCCCACTCCCTCACAATCAAGCCTATTTTTAACACTTCTGTCACCAAGAAAGCAGTCATTGGTTGGTCAGAGTGCATAGGCCAAGCAGCTATAGGCACCCCCATAGTAATACTCTCTATACAAGAATTCCATCCACAGTGACTCATGAACCCGCCTGAGGACGAATGAGCCAAGATTTCTGGTTGTGGTGCCCATTCTCTAACCACTAACCCCACCCCTTTTACTCTTTCCTCAAATCCATCAGGCAACTCAACTTTCCTAGCTTCCCCTTTAAAGATATCCCCTCTATCAGCGTCTCTCAACACCCATATGAACCTCTGTTTGCTCTGCTCTAATCCCATCGCGAGCTCCTTGATTTCCCTATTGGAAAATGAAGTTGTTGTTCCAAACGATACGTAAAGAACTGATCTTGGAGGTTGTTTGTTAAGCCAATCCAAACATATATTCTCCTTATTCGAGGTAAGATCTAGTTTAGTAGGCAAAACTGGTCCAATTGCCCAATTTTTCTTGTTTTGATCACTTGCTATTTGTGCCAACAAATCAAGAAACTTGCCTTCAATTACTCTGCTTGTATTATGGAGATCACCTGATCTAATATCCAGATAAGGACTCTGAGAAGCTCCGCGATCTCTGATTTTATCCGTCATAATTCCATCAAGGGAAGGTAACTTTTTAAGCAATTCCTCTTCAAGTTGAACAGGCATTCCAACAGACAAGCAGATAATACAGTAAAAAGTGAACACTGAAATGCAATTGAATATATAGGATTCCGCGTTGTCCAAGGAAGAAACATCCTGAACGTTATAGGACATTAAAGAATCATGAACAACAACGACTCGTCTTGATTTTGAGGAAATATCACATAAAAACGAAGCAATGGGCTCGCGAAGAAGCATACAAACATCCCATGATGGCTCAAGATGCGATGGGAATTTACTCAACGCATTAGGATCAGGTGCAGGAGAGGCAAAATCAGGTGTTGGGATATCATGGAAGTGGATTTTAGCTATGTTTGAAGGATTTAACGCGTTGGCTCGAACACGAACTTGAAGATTATGTGTAGCTGGGCCAACATAATAGACAGAAAGATCATATGATGAGGAGATTAAACAAGCAAGTTGAAGAAGTTGATTGAGATGTCCTTGTCCTGGAAATGGAACCATGACTACAGCTACTTCCTCTTGTTTTAAGTTGCTACAATACATGGAAGTGGAAATATCGGAATTTCGTACTTCTGTCTGATCCTCCATATCTCCTGATTGAGCTCGTGGTACAAATGATTTAGAAAAATCGAAATTTCGTACTTCTATCTGATCCTCCCTTTGAAATCATAAGAGATTTGAACTTCTAAATTTTGATTACCTTCCAAAAAAGTAGAAAATTGACTTGGTCCAAGGGAAATGATCAATAATATTGTATTTTATTGACTTTTGTGAAAGCAAAAAAGATAGGCTAACAAATCTAGGCCTTTGAAAATATTTTGAGTTTTTTATTTTATTAGTCTATCTTTTTCACTTTTCTATCTTTCCCACCTACTCATCCCTCAATTATTGTCAATTTAGATATCATTAGGCTCAATAAGAAGCAGAAAAAAAAAGCTTAGTGTTATTCCATTGTAAAGTCAAGTCGTTTTTGTCAGTGACGGAGCCAGAATTTTTACCAAGGGGTGTCAAATAAAATATTTATAGTGCTATCAAGGATATAAAACACAAACTCAAGCAATTTCGCAACCCCTTTACCACTACACTAAACCTTCAACCAAGTTCAAGAAGTGTCAACACTTGTATAAATATTTATTAAATAAAATTTTGACTTATATATACAATGAAATTTTTCGATGAAGAGGTGTTTCTTGACGTCCCTCAGGCAAGGGTAGTTCCGCCCCTAGTTTTTGTCCAAGTTACACACATGTATAATTAGACTTTTCTATAATAAGTATTCAGTACAGTGCTAAATTCCTTTATGAGGTCGATTTTCATGTTATGTTAGTAATATTTTACCTATAGTTATCAACATTGACCATCATTATATTGATACACTTCATATAAAATTATATTCCGATAACAAAGTCCGTTTTATATATCAATTGTTTAGTAAGTTATCATTTTTATTTTAACTCGATAATCCTAATTTTTTTAATGGTTGATTATATTAATAACAATACTAACAACAAATTCAATATAATTCTACTAGTTATTTTCGATCGACCCTCGGCAAACCTCCTCCTTTATTCAGAGTTAAAACTGACAATGTGAATGAACTCACGTAGGTGGAGTTAAATTACATGTTAAACATGTCAAATTCCATTGCTTTCTTTTTTAAGAAAAAACATCAAATAGAGACAAGATCTGCATATTTTGTTTTGATATTGTTGGGAAGTGCAGCATCACATGTATGACTTGGAACATGTGATTAAATTCTAAAATATCCATTTCTTTAAAGGGATGGGCATTCGATTCTTCGGTTCGGTTCTTCAGTTTTCAATTTTGAAAAGTGTGCATCATATATCAAATCGAACTAATTCGGTTCAGTTCAATTTTTTCAAGTTTGATTCGGTGTTTTTAAATCGATTTTTCGGTGTGAGTTAATGAAAAATAAAATGAGGACAAAATCAAAGTATAAGAAACTTAAAATTTAAAATCATGTTAAGTGATGACGTGACCCCATGAAACACTTATTGTGCTTAAAAATCTTTATTTATCTTTGTCAACTTTCACCTCCAACTATTGCTTGAGGAAAACAAGCACGAAGACAAATTTCTTTACATGTTATAAATCAACAAAAATATATTTGAATTTCTCCTGGAAAATAATATTTCAAGTTAACTATATGAATTATAAATTTGTTGCTACTTTGACTTGTTTCATGAATGATTTAATTGCTAATTTATATACATATATATATAATTTCTCAAGTTTTTTTAATAAAAGTTCGGTTCTTCGACGCACCGAAATTTCGAGACCCCGAACACCGAAAAATCGAAGAAACGAATTAGTTTAGTTCGGTTTGATTTTTTCAGTTTTCCAGTATTTATGGCCATCCCTACTGGTAATTGATTCTTTTGTGTTCATCAAATCTCACACACTCCAGTCCATTGCCTTGAACCCCTTATGGTCTTTATGGAGATTAACAGTGAAAATCATGCAAACAATGGACTAACGAGTAGCAGTTTGAAACAAGATAATGAAGTAGTTGTAGTTATTGTTCCACTTCAAGCTCAAGGACATCTGAATCAGCTTCTCCAATTTGCCTGTCTAGTTTCTTCCTGTGGTCTCACTGTTTACTATGTTGGATTAGCCAACTACAACCATCAGGCCAGAGTTCGAGCCAACGCCTTAAGTCCTTCGGACATAGCCAAGATTCACTTTCATGACCTCCCAAGTAGTCGGGATTTTGCCTCAGGAGGCAAAATCCCCAGGATTTGGGATGCTAGTATGCTTCTTCGCGAGCCCATTGCTTCATTCTTTCAAGACATTTCGTCTAAAGCAAGACGAGTTGTCGTTGTTCATGATTTTCTAATGTCCTATAATGTTCAGGATGTTTCTTCATTTCCTAATGCTGAATCCTATGTATTTAACTGTGTTTCTAGTTTTGACATGTACTGTAGTCACATATGTAAAGCTGCAGGGTTGCCTGTTCCCCTTGAAGCAGAACAAGTTAAAAGGATGCCCTCCCTTGAAGGATGTTATCCCGATGAAATCGTTCAGGTTGGACGTTTGCAATCCTCATATACACGCGTTAAGGCTGGTGATATCTATAATACAAGCCAAGTGATTGAAGGTAGTACTTGTCTTGACTTGATGGGGAAACTTGCAGGAATACAAAACAAGAAGCAATGGGCAATCGGACCGATTCTTCCTACTAAAGGACTGGATCATATCTCAAATAGGGACAATATATGTTTGGATTGGCTGAACAAACAACCTCCAAATTCAGTTCTTTATGTGTCTTTTGGAACGTCGACTTCATTTTCTGATGAACAAATCAAGGAGCTCGCGATGGGATTAGAGAAAAGCAAACAGAAGTTCATATGGGTGGTGAGGGATGCTGATGAAGGAGTTCTTTTTAATGGGGAAGCTAGAACTAGAAGACTTGAGTTGCCTGAAGGATTTGAGGAAAGAGTGAAAGGGGTGGGCTTAGTGGTGAGAGATTGGGCACCACAACCAGTTATCTTGGCTCATTCGTCCACAGGCGGGTTCATGAGTCACTGTGGATGGAATTCTTGCTTAGAGAGCATTAGTATGGGTGTTCCAATAGCAGCTTGGCCTATGCAGTTTGACCAACCAAAAAATGGTTTCTTGGTGACAGAAATTATGAAAACGGGCCTGGTTGTGAGGGAGTGGGAGAAACGCGAGGAGTTGGTCACTGCATCCACCGTTGAGAATGTCGTGAGGAAGTTGATGGCATCAGAAGAAGGTGATATCATTAGAAAAAGAGCAGAAGAATTAGGAGAGGCTGTTAGGCGGTCCACAGAGAAAGGGGGTGCTTCTCGAATGGAATTAGAGTCTTTTATCGCGCATATCACAAGATAGCTTGTTTTGCACCAGAAGCTAGTGATGAGGATTCTAGATTTTTCAATTTGTTTCCTCTTTTCAAGCATTTTGGTTTTGTCGTGTCCTTATATCATGTGTTGTCACTATCTGTCTTATATGTGTTAAATTTATCGTATTTACATATTATCAAGTGCTTTTTGTTATTAGTCGCTCTTTCTACTCCCTTTTCTTTTCCTTCCCTTTTTTGCCATATCTAGTTTATTCTGCTTATGGGTTTTTGAGACGAGGGTTCCCGGGAAAATACTTCCCTACTTCTATGAGGTAGTGGTAAGGTCTGCGTACGTTCTACCCTCCCCAGTCACCACTTGTGGGATTCCACTGGGTATGTTGTTGTTTTTCAAGCATTTTGGTTACTTCATAATTTCTTTAACCCTGTTACTTTATGTTTCTTGGCTCAGACTAGTTTATAACTTGAAGTGTTCACTATCTGAAGCTTTATCTGTCTCAGAATATGTACATTTTAGCTACTACACTTGCATGCTATCTATATCTTACCTCATAAGGGTGTCTAAACCAACCAGAGGTCCTTCGGAACACTATAAGCTGCTAGAGAGTATTGCTCTGGGATGTGCCTATAGCTGCTTGGTCTGTGCACTCTGACCAACCAATAAATTGTTTCTTGGTAACGAAAATGTTGAAAATAGGCCTGATTGTGAGGGAGTGGGAGAAACGCGAGGAGCTAGTAAGTGCATCCGCTGTTGACAACGTTGTGAGGAAGTTGATGGCATCAGAAGAAGGCAATGCAATTAGTAGAAGAGCAGAAGAAATGGGAGAAGCAATACGGCGCTCCACAGACAAAGGGGGTGCTTCTTGAATAGAGTTGGATTATTTTATCGCGCATATCACAAGATAGACTTGATTTACACCAGAATTTTAAAGTATTTTGGTTACTTTTCACGTTCATTTAGGTTAACCTGTCACTTGTCTGCTTCTTGGCTCAGACTAGTTTATACTACCTTATAACATTTGATGAAATAAGGTGCTCCTTGAGACAAACAATGTATGTTTTCTGTTATTCTGTAGAAATGGAGTATTACAAGTTCATTCAAGAAAGTTTTGCCATGAACTTGTCTGAACTAAAAAACATAAACTTACAAGTAATCGAAGTACTTGAACAAAAAAAATGACAGATCGAAGAAAAAAGAATGAACTATTATTAGCTTGTTGCGAGAGACATGAGAGCTAATGACTGTGTCCAACATTGAGAATGTTGTTAGGAAGTTAATGGTGAAAATTGAGAGACAAGTGACAAAAAAGTCTTAAAATTAATTTTGGTGATCAAACTTGTCATTAGTTAAATTAATTATTTGATTAAGTTAATGATGGGTGTAAGTGTAAAGTTTTAAAACTTTTGGAACCCATATGTAAAAAAAAAAACTTCTTTTTTAAAAAAAATAAAAATTATTTTTATAAAAAAAAAAATTTAATTTTTTTTTTTTAAAAAAAAAATTCCAAGCGGTTGATTTCGCATGTTCCGCGACTAGTCCGCGTCGCGGACTGGTCGCGTAGAAGCGTATATGCACATTTCCACTGCTGAAAATGTTGCGTGGTTTTTCGATCGACCCGGGAGTTTTTTTGGGAGTTTTTTTTGGCGAACCAACATGTCTTAACATATTGAAGGATGTGTAGGTGTTGGTTGAATTTTTCGGGGCCCGGAACGAAAAATCCCAAAAATTTGGGACACAAAAACAGTGTGCATCCGCGACCAGTCCGCGTCGCGGACATGTACATTTCCAGTGCTAAAAATGTTGCGTGGTTTTTCGATCGACCCGAGAGTTTTTTTGGGAGTTTTTTTTGGCGAACCAACATGTCTTAACATATTGAAGGACGTGTAGGTGTTGGTTGAATTTTTCGGGGCCCGGAACGAAAAATCCCAAAAATTTGGGACACAAAAACAGTGTGCATCCGCGACCAGTCCGCGTCGCGGAGGCGTCGCGGACATGCACATTTCCAGTGCTGAAAATGTTGCGTGGTTTTTCGATCGAACCGGGAGTTTTTTTAGGAGTTTTTTTTTGGCGTACCAACATGTCTTAACATATTGAAGGATGTGTAGGTGTTGGTTGAATTTTTCGGGGCCGGGAACGAAAAATCCCAAAAATTTGGGACACAAAAACAGTGTGCCTCCGCGACCTGTCCGCGTCGCGAAGGCGTCGCGGAGACGCTGTATAATTCCCAGCAGCTGCTGAGAATAATCCAGCAAGTTGCTACAACAACTTGTAACAAAATGTTTTCGATCGAGTTATTTCTAGTGTTGAATTGGACCAAATTCCTTATATTCATGTATAACGATGACCACGTCGACCAATTAATCGAAACAACCACCGAAATAAGTGTGACTTACATGTGCAATTGATCAATTGATTGTTTATTACTTTTGAGTAAGTGAAGGCAATGTATAAGATCATTGCTGAATTTACCATTTTAGTTGTAGTCGGAGTAACAAAACTCAACTTACCACTACACATGGATGATAGCATCCCCTTATAGGCATCTTCCGATACGCGCTAACGAAAAATCAAAGGTCGGGTCCAGCAGCTGCTAGGAAATTCTCAGCAGCTGCTGGGAATTATACAGCAGCTGCTGAGAATTTCCCAGCAGCTGTTGTGTTATTCCCAGCAGCTGCTGTACATTCCCCAGCAGCTGCTCTACATTTCCCAGCAACTTGCCAAGTTGCTACAACAACTTGTAACAAAATGTTTTCGATCGAGTTATTTCTAGTGTTGAATTGGACCAAATTCCTTATATTCATGTATAACGATGACCGCGTCGACAAATTAATCGAAACAACCATCGAAATAAGTGTGACGTAGATCTGCCAACATTTTATTTGTGTAAGTACTATCTCAATGTATAAGATCACTGTTGATTCCACCTCACGCATAAGATAATTACTAATGTATTATAAAACGTATCGACGCAACCAAGCAATAGTCATTTTACTTTGTCACCATCACTTACATGTGCAATTGATCAATTGATTGTTTATTACTTCTGAGTAAGTGAAGGCAATGTATAAGATCATTGCTGAATTTACCATTTTAGTTGTAGTCGGAGTAACAAACTCAACTTATCACTACACATGGACGATAGCATCCCCTTATAGGCATCTTCCGATACGCACTAACGAAAAATCGAAGGTCGGGTCCAGCAGCTGCTGGGAAATATTTAGCAGCTGCTGGGAATTATACAGCAGCTGCTGAGAATTTCCCAGCAGCTGCTGTGTTATTCCCAACAGCTGCTGAGAATTTCCCAGCAACTTGCCAAGTTGCTACAACAACTTGTAACAAAATATTTTCGATCGAGTTA